>CM055649.1:3415858-3770582 GCA_029378325.1 Elaeagnus macrophylla | reverse complement strand
TGATGACAATATTGAATCAAGGGGGGGAGTTAATTCGTTGTGCATTTAATTGAACTTGGTTTTTATTGAATGGCCATATTGAAGGTTTTTATTTATTTATTATAAAACGTTAAATAATCATTTAACTAAAACTTCACTCTAAATGGTGTATTCAGTACAACAAGCTCTAAGATAAAGAAACACATAATAGTCATATGACATTCTAACAGAGCCGCTAACATTTCAACGATCAAATAAACAAAAAGCCGTAAGAAGAAAATGAGTGTCTTCTATTGAAAGTTACCTTCTTTTGGACTTCTGATCTTTGTAAAGGACCGGATCTTTTAATTTCTTTACTTTTCCGAGTCCTTAGTCTTCGGATGACATTTTAATTTTCTTAATTATTCCTAAGATATTCGTTAAAAAAAAAAAAAAAAAACAATAACAACAAAACTAGCACTCCTAAAACTTGTAATATATTTTCACAATTAAAAAAAATAATTAATATGTTATTTTTTTTAACACTCATTCGATTAGAATTAAACGATGACAATTTAGACCCGTTCAATATTTCACGTTCAAATTGAACGTTCCATATTATTGAGATGCTAATTTTGTTACTATAAATTTTAAGGGTATTATTTTTGATAATTTAAAAAAAAAATCATCTACAATAATTTACGTTTGATTTAGGAAAAAGGTCAGTTATTATAGTGGCTGATATACTGGTGATATAATTGTAGACAGTATATCAGCAAATAAGTTTAGCGCTAATTCTGTTTAGAATTTGTTATAACTGTTTGTGTCCACGTGTACTTAGAAACCAAGTGTCTTAGCAATATAAATATAGTAAGTGTAATTGTTGTAATGTAGCTTTTTCATAATAAAATTCAGATATTCAGTTTCTTCTTCTTCTTGATTCATTCTTGTATGGTATTAGAGCACTTGCTTCAAGGCTTGTTTGTACTGTGATGATTAAAAGTATAGGAACTCAAAGTTATCGCAACGTTGTTGTGAATTCGCCTACTCAGTCGACGTTAGTGACAGTTTCTCCTGGGGCAATTTCTTCTCCTCCTGTTCAGATTGTTACTCCTACAATGAATTCAATAAATTCTCTTGCACAGAGTTTATCTTCATCGCCTCCAATGAATATTAGCTTATCTGTAAAGCTTGATGAAAACAACTATCTTATTTGGAAAGATCAGTTGTTCACTTACATTACGGCTTATGGATTAGAAGGAATAATAGATGGAACTATTGATATTCCTCCCAAGCTTCTTGGAACCTTGCTTAATCCTACGTATACGAACTGGAATCGTTTGAATTCCATAATGAAAGGTTGGATTTATGGATCAGTATCAGTTAGCATGTTGGGATATCTCAGTAGTGGCATGAATGCAAGACAACAATGGGTTGCTTTGGAAGAAGCATTTTCTGCTAATGTTCAGGCCAAAGTTATGGATCTTCGTGATCAGTTGCAATCTTTAAAGAAAGAAAATCTTTCAGTCTCTCAATATGTTATAAAGGCTAAGACTATAGCCGGTCATTTAGCTTCTGTGGGAGAGTCTATTAATGAAAAAGATATGATACTTTATCTGGTAGGGGGTCTTGGACCTCGGTATCAATCTTTTAAGACTAATATTCAAATGAGAGACACTTTACCCTCTGTTGGAGTTTTTCACACACTTCTTGAGGGTTATGAACGTTCTTTACAGAGAGATGAGGCGACTGAACAACTGTTTCATGCTAATGTGGCAAGATTTGGAAGCAGAAATGGTGGTTTTAAACATAAATTCCAAGACAAAAGTAATGCTTATCAGCAGAAGTGGAGTTTGAAGTCTTTTATGCAACACTCTGCCAAGAACTCAAGTGGTTTTAATAAAAATTATGCCAAGAAACCACAAGGCGAAAGACCTGTATGTCAAGTGTGTGATAAAGCTGGCCACGTTGCTCAGACTTGTTTTGTGCTTCGTGATCATCTTTTGGGCAAGAACTCTCAGCCATCAGCTTTGGTTGCTCAAGATGATGATAGTGTTCCTCCCATTAATAATTCTCCTTCTGCGTTTACTGCTTCTTGTGGGGACTGTTCTGCAGGTGATTGTTCATGGTTACTTGATACAGGAGCAAGTCACCATATAACTTCTGATCTTAATCGACTTGGAACCTCTATGCCTTACAATGGTACCAGTGGAGTCTTGTTAGGTAATGGTGCTAAGATTGAAATTAACAATGTTGGTTCCAGTTTGCTTAATATTGCTGATGATTGCAATTTTTCTCTGAATAATTTGCTTCATGCTCCTAAAGCTTCTACGAATTTAATTTCTGTTAATAAGTTGTGTAATGACAATAATGTGTCTGTTGAATTTTTTCCTAATGGTTTCTATGTTAAGGACTTAATCTCCAAGAAGGTCAAACTCGAGGGGGCCAGTAAAAAGGGTCTCTATGCTTTGCAAGGTTCTGTTATTAACTCTAATAAAGATCAACAATTTTGTTCTTTGGGTAGTCAGCCACGTGGGTTTACAGTTTCATTGGAAACTTGGCACCACAGGTTGGGCCATCCAAGTTTGTCTTTGGTGAAAAATACAATTCAAAAACATGGTTTAAAGCTGCATCTAGTGGTGATAGTGTCAGTTCTACCATTACTAATAATAGTTCTTGTGAAAGCACGTCTGATTCTTTTACTTTTTGTAAGCACTGTCAACTTTCAAAGTCCCACAAGTTACCTTTCTCTCACATGCATATTAAGACTCAACAGCCTTTTGCTTTATTGTTCTTGGATCTTTGGACAGCTCCACGTGACACTGGTACCAATGAGAGGTATTTTCTCCCTATTGTAGATGATTTTTCCCGTTACACTTGGATTTTTCTGCTGTCTACTAAAGATCAGACTACCTCCTTCTTTCTTCAGTTTAAAGTTTTCATTGAAAAACAGTTTCAAGCTTCTATTCAAGCTTTGCAAACCGATGGAGGCACAGAATTTAAACCTTTAATTTCTTTCCTACATAAGAAGGGTGTTCAACATAGAATGACTTGTCCACACACCTCTGAGCAGAATGGGGTTGTGGAAAGCCGACATAGACGGATTGTTGAGAGAGGTCTAGCCTTGCTTTCTGCTGCTCACATGCCTTTAATTTTTTGGCCATATGCCATGAGGACTGCAACCCTCTTGCTAAATCATCTTCCATGTAAAGTGCTTTCTGGTTTGTCTCCTTTTGAGTTATTATATGGTAAGGCTCATGCTTATGATGAGCTTAAGGCTTTTGGTTGCCAGTGTTTCCCGTGCATGCGTGCTTACAATAACAACAAGTTGGAGCCTCGGGCTGTGGAATGTATTTTCTTGGGTTATTGTTCAAATCAACGTGGCTACTTGTGTTTCCATATGGCTACTCATAAAGTGATTGCTAGTCGGCATGTCGTTTTCAACGAGACTTGTTTTCCTTTCTCTGAGCATTCTTCTTTACATGGTTCAGTTCTCACTATGCCATCTCATTTTCCAGTTGCCAAGAATTCTGTTTCTATTGAGCATACGTCTGATGCTTCTCCTCCTTCATCTGGTAATATGTCTCCTATTATGTCAGCTTCTACTTCTGATGCTTTGCCTGCTAGTTCTTCTACTGATAATGTTTCTTCTGACTCTATTGAGTTACCTGAGCAGTCTAGTGATGTGCTTACTCATGTTCCTGGTAATGAGTTGCTTATGACAACCTTTTCTGACACTCCTGCATCTACTCTCATTCCTCCTAATCCTTCTACTGATTTACAGATTTCTGGTCTATCAAAAGATGTTGTTTTGATTAATAGGCACAATATGCTTACTCGAGCTAAAAATGGAATCACTAAGCCTAAGGCTTTTGTTTCTAGTTTTTCATCTTCCTTGATTCTTTCAGAACCAAAGTCCTATAAGCATGCTCTTAAAGTTCCTGAATGGAAGCAGGCAATGCAAAAGGAGATTGATGCCTTAATTGCTAATGATACATGGGAGTTGGTTGCTCTTCCCTCAGGTGTTATGCCTATTACATGTAAGTGGGTTTTTCGGGTAAAGTTACTCTCAGATGGCTCGCTGGATAAATATAAGGCTCGTTTGGTAGCCAGAGGTTTTTTACAAGTTTTTGGTGTTGACTACCAAGAGACTTTCAGTCCAGTGGTTAAGTCCACAACTATACGGGTGGTTCTAACAATTGTAGTTTCTAAAAGATGGCCTCTTAGGCAAGTTGATGTCAATAATGCCTTTTTGAATGGCGACCTTATGGAGGATGTTTTTATGTGTCAACCACCAGGTTTTGAGTCTAATGATGTCTCTTTAGTGTGCAAATTAAAAAAGGCTTTGTATGGCCTTAAACAAGCTCCTCGAGCTTGGTACTAGAAGTTGTCTAGCTGTTTATTTGGTATGGGTTTTCATTACTCTAAGGCTGACAGTTCCCTTTTCTTGAAAAATTCTAAGCAATGCTTTCTTGTTGTGTTGGTGTATGTTGATGACATTATTGTCACTGGCTCGAATTTGTCTGCTATTGATAGTCTTATTTCTGAACTTCATCTTAAGTTTGCACTTAAAGATTTGGGTGTTTTGCACTATTTTCTTGGTGTTCAAGTCACTTATCTTGCTAATGGTTTGTGTCTCTCTCAGTAAAAACATATTTCTGATTTGTTAACTTGTGTTGGTTTGGAGGATACAAAATCAGTTTCGATTCCTATGGTGTCTGGCAAGCAGTTCAGTAAGTTTGATGGTGTTCCACTTGAGAGTCCTACTGAGTATAGGAGGATTGTGGGCTCTTTACAATATCTTACTTTAACAAGACCTGATATTGCATTCAGTGTTAACAAGCTTTGCCAATTTATGGATACTCCAACAGAAGTTCATTGGTTGGCTATGAAAAGATTATTGCGATATCTTAAGGGTACTCTGCAATTTGCCCTTGCCTTTCATCAATCTGCTTCGTTGGATTTGGTAGGTTTTTGTGATGCTGATTATGCTAGTTCTCCTGATGACAGACGTAGTATTGGTGCTTATTGCATTTTTCTTGGTGATTGTTTAGTGTCGTGGCAATCGTCTAAGCAAAAGGTTGTCTCCAGAAGTAGTACAGAAAGTGAGTATCGTGCTATGGCCTTAGCTTGTGCTGAGTTGATTTGGCTACGAACACTTCTAGTAGAGCTTCAAATACCTTTGGCTTCTACTCCTGTTTTGCTTACAGATAACATTGTGGCAAAGGCATTGGCTCATAATTCGATTTTTCATGCACGTACCAAGCATATTGAAGTGGATCATCATTTCATTCGTGATCAGGTAGTTGCTGGTTTGCTTGTCATTGATCATGTGCCATCTGCTGACCAAGATGCTGATTGCTTAACTAAGGCTCTCCCTGCTTCTCAGTTCTTGTATCTTCGACCCAAACTTATGGTTTTTCCAAACCATCTGTTTGAGGGGGGTTAGTGGCTGATATACTGGTGATATAATTGTAGACAGTATATCAACAAATAAGTTTAGCGCTAATTCTGTTTAGAATTTGTTATAACTGTTTGTGTCCACGTGTACTTAAAAACCAAGTGTCTTAGCAATATAAATATAGTAAGTGTAATTGTTGTAATGTAGCTTTTTCATAATAAAATTCAGAGATTCAGTTTCTTCTTCTTCGTGATTCATTCTTGTATATTAGAAAATTAAAACGTGGAACACGATTATCCTTAATTTTTCATTTGTCCTAATTAAAATCAATAACGAAGGTACACATCACACTGTGTTATTAGAAAGAGCAAGCGAGAGAAGCTCCAAAAATGACGGCCGTTTGCTATTATGTCCCTCTCTGTATGCATCTACTTGTTTTCAATTCTTGTGTAAGTTTTCAAAAATTTCTACACTTTTTAAAAATAGTAAAGTCTTGAAATACTAGAAAAACATAAGTGTTTCAAATTTTCAAAAATATAATTTTTTTTAAAAATTCTAAAAATGGAATTTTTTTTTCCCTCGAAAATAATAAGCTTTTCAAAATTTTAAAAAATACAAATTTTTAAAAAATTTCAAAAGCTTCCAAAAATATTAAGCTATCCAAAATTAACCAAATTATAAAGTTTTCCAAAAAAGAAAATTTTCAAGAATAGAAAACTTTTCAATATCTTCACAATCTATTTTTTTTTTTTTTTTTTCAAAAATTTCAAAATATAAAGTTTTTTAAAAATTTATAAAGATAGAAATGTTTTGAAAATTTCAAAATTAATAAGTTTTTCAAAAATTTCAAAATAGAAATTTTTTCAAAATATTAAAGGAATAATGTTACCATAATTTTCCAATACATAAAGTTTTCAAAAAATTTCAAAATAGAAGGTCTAGTTTGGTCGAGTAATTTAAAAATAATTTTTTATTTTTAAAAATAAAAAATTATTCTTAAAAATTAATTAAAGTGTTTGGCCATATTTTTAAGTTCCTATTTTTTAAAACAATATGTTCTTAAAAACAAAATATTCAGAACAACTAATTTTTATTTTTATTTTTTATAGAGAAAACAAATAATACTTTTTTTTATTATTCTTGGAAATAACTTAAAACACTGAGAAAAATATTTACTGCGAAACTTAGCAAAAAAGCGGGACATGCGGTCAGATTTTTCCTTATTCTATTTTTAATGTATTGGAATTGATGTATATTGCATACACGTGCTTGTATTGCAAATTTTTTCCTAAACCTTTTACAACTTTTTAATTATTTCCTTTTAACGTTGACACTTTCCTTAAATTAATGTATATGGCTCATACATATTTTAATATCAACTATCAATTTGAAAGCCAAAAAATTAGCATAAAAAAAAAAAAAACGAAAACAAAGACAAACACAAATTCAAATGCAAGGTATCTAATTTTGTAATTTAAGTATAGTTATTAAAAAAAGTATATAAATTAATACTAAAATTTATTTTAATATGTAATTATATGTATATAAAAACATAATTTTAGTTAATCATTATTTTAGATTTTCTATAATATTTTACATTTTTTTTTTCAAATAATCACTATTTTGATTATCTATGAATAAAATGCTAATTATTAATAGTGTACAGTGCAAGTATATATTCACTTGATAAGATCAATATTACCATGTCATGGATCCAAAAATATGCTAATTATTAATAATATTGAACGGGTCTAAATTATCGTCGTTTCAATTCCAATTAAATGGATATTCAAAAAAAAAAAATAACATATTAATCATTTTTTTTTAATTATAAAAATATAAATTTAAATACAAATTGTGCTAATTTTGTTATTACAAATTTTAAGAGATGTTATTTTTATTATTATTATTATTTTTAATGTGGTATGTAGGTGTGTAATAATTGCTATATTTCTTACAATGCTTGTATTTTTACCAAAAATAAATTTAAATAAAAACTACACGCTTGTGTATAAAGCAAACTTAATTCAACGACGTTGTGGATAATGCATATCTAAAACAACTTATCGAAGTAATGTATGGGTTATATATTTTTTAAATAATTATACTTACTATTTTTAATTTAGCATTGTTTTTCGAAGCTTTTTTAAAAAATAATGGCCAAACAAACTCCGTATTTTTTAAAATTACTTAAAATTATTTTTTAGTAATAATGGTTTGAAAACAAATTTTAAGAATAATTTTAAAGTTAAGTGGACAAAAAAGCCTCAACGTTTTCTAAAAGTTCTAAAAAGATCGTGTTTTAAAAATTTTGTAGAATTCCACAAAAGAAAAATTCCAAAATTTATTAAAAAAAATAAATAAATTAAGGTTTAAAAAATTTACAGAAACGAAAAGTTTTTCAAAATTTTAAAAAATCAAAAGTTTTACAAATTTTTTTTAAAAAAAGTTTTTAAAAGTAAAACATTTTCCAAAAATTTTACACATTCTAAAAATTTGTAATTTATTAAACTTTCTAAGAATAAAATAAATTAAAATTTTTAAGACTTCCACTTACTTCTCTCTAATTTATCCACCTGCACGAGTCAATTGGAAAATAGCGACTTTCATTGTCACACGACTAAACAATATTCATGATTCTTTAATTTTTATTTATTTTATATTTTAATTTTTTAATTATTTTTTTTAATATTTAATTCTTTAAATTTTTAAATTTGATATTATTAATCAAATTATTAATTTTTTGTATAATTTAATGTCTAATTTTTTTTTTTTTTTTATCTTTTTCTTTCCTTTATCTTTTTAAGGAAAAAAAAAAAAGATTTGGGATAGTTTGATATTTTAAGAGTTTTTTTTTTTAATATTTATTAGTTAAAAAAAAGAATTAAAAAAATTAGACATTAAATTTTACATAAAATTAATAGTTAGATTAATATTGTCAAATTTAAAAAATTATGGAACTAACTATTAAGAATAAATAGTTAAGAGATTGAAATGTATATCGAATAAAAGTTAGAAAAGGTATTGTTTAGTCTTATACTACCTAAAAGTAATTCTAGCCCATTCGTTATAACCATTCATTTTTGCCTCCGCCTGTGGCTACCACTCCAGCCACATCCGCACAATCAAGATGCATTACCAGGTAAAATGGAGATTTCTCATCCAGCCGGAGGTTCACGGCGACTAGACAAATGAAAAAGTATAGTAGAAAAATAGTATAGAATGAAAGAGGAACAAGAGTCTCTGGCCCCAGCCCCAAGTTAAACTTTGTCAACGATTTTTTTTATTGGTCAATCACTCAATATCCTCTTCACTTAAGCAAATTAGTCAATTTGGTGTGGAATCTAAACACAATTATGTTAATAAAAAATTACCAGTTCACGGCTTTCCTTTCCATTATTTATTATATTATTTTCATTTTAAAGAATCTTAATGTAAGATTGCTAGTATAGTTGAGACACTACCACCATCATTTCCACTAATTCATAAACTTAAAACTGAGGTACAAAGTGTTCATTAAATTATAATTAAATCTCTCTAACGGGGTTCCATACTAGTAAAAGTGATTTCGTTGGTTGAAGATTCATTCTTGCTTGATGAAGAAAAACTTCCAGCAGTGCTTTTTCCATAAGAAAAACCAGGTTGCTTAGGCTGAGGCAAATCAGTTCCATGACTCAATGTCACAACAACGTAAGACATGCTTGGTCTATCTTCAGGATACTCTTGCACGCACAATAGACCAATATGGATGCATCGCAGCACTTGAGATGTATCAGACGACTCTTTCAAGCATGGATCAATCAGCTCTAAAGGTCTGCCTTCTGTCCATAATCTCCATGCCTGCACATTTTATTAATACATTACCAATTTGTCATTTTTGATCTGTCTTGTGAAAAATTATAACAAATTATAAATTAATATTTGTAAACTTCACTCACATATCTAATCAGGTTAAGAGTCGGATCCAGATGATAGAGCCCTCTATTTCTTTTTCCACTTATGATTTCTAGCAGCAAAATGCCAAAGCTAAACACGTCTGATTTTACTGAGAATAACCCATCGGCCGCATATTCGGGTGCCATATAGCCACTGAAAAGCAACAATTAGGAAAGAAGATCAGATATCATAAAATGTGAATTTGATTAGTGAGTATAATGATAAGAAATACTTACTATGTTCCAACCACTCTTTCTGTGTTTCCTTCACCTTTGTCTCCTTTGAAAGATCTAGCCATACCAAAGTCTGAAATTTTTGGAGTCATCTCCTCATCAAGTAGAACATTACTTGTTTTGAGATCTCTGTGTATAATTCTTAATCTAGAATCTTGGTGAAGATACAGAAGTCCCCTTGCAATTCCACATATTATTTCAAAGCGTTTCGACCAAACTAAAACTTCTTTTCTTGTTTTATCTGCATACAAGTGTATCATTCATATTAATCTAATGTTACTCTTGGATACTTGGACAATAAACAACATCTAAATTAGTGGTCTATGTTTTATGAAAGCCTTTGTTTAGTATCGGAACTACTAACCAAAGATGTACAAGTCTAAGCTTTTGTTGGTCATGTATTCATAAATAAGCATTTTTTCCTCCCCTTGAATGCAACAACCTAAAAGCTTTACAAGGTTTCTATGTTGAAGCTTTGCAATCAGGATAACTTCATTTTTGAACTCATTTTGTCCTTGACCCGAACTCCTTGAAAGCCTCTTCACAGCAATTTCTTTTCCATCTGTTAGTATTCCCTGAAAATTTATTTCGGTAAAAATAGTATAAAATGCTGGTTCAATAAGTGTAGTTTATCTATCAAAAAAAAAAAATAAGTGTAGTTTATTTTTCACTTGTAATAATTAACATATGCTTAAAATGTAATCTTACCCAGTAAACAGGACCAAAACCTCCTTCCCCAATCTTGTTATTGCTTGAAAAGTTGTCAGTGGCATCTACAATTATAGCTAGATCAAAGAATAGGAGGTCCAAGTTATCTGTTTGGCCTTCATTGTTCTGATTCATTATCCCAATCGTCTCTGTCTTGTCTGGACAAAAAGAAAATTAAATGAGCTTTTATATGCTCAATTTAAAACAAAGAAGAATTGTAAAGGGTAAATGCATTCAGGGTGACTACTTACCTTTCAAGTGTCTTCTGAATCTTCGAACGTAAAGCCAAACAAACAGCAAACAACAGACCACAATAACTACACTTGCAACTGTCACTCCTATCTTCACCTTGCGCTTATTTGTTTCATCTTGATGTTTAATTTTGTAGGGCATGGGAAATGTAGTTATATCAGTTTTTGTACACAAAAAAAAGATTGAAAATCTATAACAGAAACAGAATGATCATGCAAAAATCTGAAATGTCAAAGACAGATATGAAAGTAAATCCTTACTAAACTCAGATGCGTGCAGCCGAATGTATAAATCTTGATCACCAGATGCAAACTGTCTAATATCAACCAAATCCCCAAACCACAAGGCACAGCCACTACTACCTCTTCCATTTACATCCGAGTTTGCATAAGCGGTACAATTACAATTTTCCAAGCACTTAGCTTTACATTCCTTGAGATTGAAGCTTTTATTCAATGAACAATATGTTGTATCTGGCAATTTAATGCCAGAAAGTTTCATAAACCCAGAGTTGCCTTTGTCCTGGCAGGTCCATGCTTTATTGCGCGCACAACCTTCAGTCCAGTCCAAGTTGTTTGGTGATTTTGCTCTAAAACCCTTTAAACATTGGCAAATAGGGGACTCACCAACGTCACATATCCTATTGGCACCACAAAGGGCATACTTATCACAATCATCTCTTGGAACTGATGATAAATACCGTTCCCAACTTTTAGTCTCTGGACTCCAAGCGTATCGCTCCCTTAAATGAGTAGTTTGGTTTATAGTTAATCTTGAATATAATGATTTGTTCTTGAGTTTAAATGTGTAATAGATTTCATCTGGATTAGAGATAAATTTGAACTCGTATAAATTGTTGAGTTTTAGATCTGCTGCACCATTGAACCTTTGGCCATTCCATGGTCCACTTCTGTAGAACTTTTTGGAACCAGAATACATCACAAGACCTGGATAGTTATGAAAATCTATGCCCAAATTAAAATCTCCTGGAGAAGGATCATCTGAGCTCTTCCATGATGTTAGACGCCTATCAAGCCCCGATTTTCTGTCCCAACCCAATTTCATTTCTGGTAATAAGTTATCACATGGATAATCAAAGCTTTGCCACAAGTAGTTGTCTGGATTTTCATTTCTTTCATCTCTTAGAACAAGATTTCCTGAGTCTAAAAGCTGTAGAATTGGATTCTGAACAACTTTAGTTTGATTTGCTGACCAAACAACTGTGCTAGTATTCTGGCTTTTAATAACAAGATGGCCTGTTGTGTTTATTAACAATTCTCCAAATGAATCATTTACTGGGTTCTGCCTATTTGCTACCCAAACCACAGTCTTAACTGGGATATTGTGGTACCAAATTCCCACGTAACGTTTTGTTGAATTTGAATTTGAACTTGAACTTGAACTACCTGGACTAAAGAAACCCAATTCGAAACTTCCATCGCTGGAAACTAAAGAGTTGCCGTCTTTAATGGTCTCAACACCAGAAATGGAGTCAGCACCTGGGGAGACCTTAGATAAACAGAGGAGCAAAATGAATTTGAAAAGTGTGGTAGTTCCATTTTTTATCGACTTTGAATCTCTTTGTTTAGAGATAATAGATGACATGTTGAGCTTGACTTGTCTCGGTAAGAATAAAAGCCTGACTGGTTGCTTCTTAAAGTAAATAAAAAGAATACCTTTCATTATATTTGACTGGCTGGCAAAAACATAAATTTGAATTGGTCAACAATATTTTTTGTTTAATACATATAATTTTTTTTGTTCACATGTACATGACAATAAAAGACTGATACGTCACTAATTCGAACATCCGGTGTAATAGTAACACGTTAGAAGTTTGTGGATGACAGAGCTGTTAGTAATTCTAAGGTGTAAGAAGATGTTAAAGAAAATTAATGAAGTATTGTGTAAGGTACTAAAGTCTTGAGGTAGGTGTAGGCATGTAAAATCAAGCTTATAGACTGAATATAGGGGTTGTTATAGGTAATCGTAGGCTGAGTTGTCTTGTAGAGTAGGTTGTTGAGTAGATGTTGTAGATTATATACCTGTCAATTTATAAGTAGTATTAGTTGTATATTAAAAGAGTTAATGTACTGAGCATTTGTTATGCAATGAAGATATGAATCAATTCCAGCTTTCAATATCTTGCTTGCTGTCTCTCTTTTCTCATTATTTTCTTTCATAGCCATGAACTTTATTTTTTATCACTCTCTTGAAAACGTTAAGGTTCTTATTTCGTTTTACAGCGGTCATGTTTTGTTTTTGAACTAGAACTAATATACAAATGAATCTGAATCAAGAGCTTGGATTCATTACCTATTGTCAAAAGAAAAAATGAAAAAAAAAAAAAAAACAAAATATTCCACAACACGAATAAATTATTAAAATAGACTTTCGAGAAACACAAAATAATGACTTGCAAGTCTTTTTCTTGCTAAAAAGAACTCTAGCCCATTCGTTACGACCGTTCGTTTTAGCCTCCACTGGTGGCTACCACTCCAGCAACATCTGCACATTCAAGATGCATTACTAGGGAAAATGGAGATTTCTCATCTAGCTGGAGGTTCACAGCAACTAGACAAATGACGATGACAGGCAACGAGATGAAACAAAGAACATGCAACATTTAAGTGCAGTACAAAAATAGTATAGTGTGATATTGTGATGCAAATTCATGGGGATACTTGAAAACCAATGTGGGTGATCAAGCATCAAATGTTGGATTAGGAGCATTGCATGGTATCAAGTGTGGAGAAAAAAGAGAGAAAACAGGGTTACAGAGCATCCAAGATCGATCCCCCTCAAGCTGGATCGATCCCCCTTTGGCGGGATTGATCCCGCTCCAAGCGCGATCCGATCTGGGACTTTTTGTTGGGTGCCCATGCAAGAAGACGGATCGATCCCCCCTTGCTGGATTGATCTCGCTCTAAGCACGCTCCGATCTGGGACTTTCTGCTGGAAAATTGATGCCCAGACATGAAGACGAATTGATCCCCCTCAGAGCCGGATCGATCCCTCTCTGGCCGAATTGATCCCGTTCCGAGCGCGCTCCGATTCTAGACTTACGGACAGCTTCTATTTTTTTACAAAAAATAGGATAAATGACTTTTAAGGGAATGAGCTTTGTTCTAGCAAGTTAGAAATAGTTTAGGCATTATTATAATTGTGCAAATGTGCTATATAAACACATTTAAGAGCTCTTAGGGTTTTCAAGAGAGATCATTATATGCTACACATTTCAGAGAAGAAAAACTAGAAAAGGGAGGAAGAAAAAGATAGGGCTTTTCACCATTGTGAGTGAGGAAAGTTCTTAAGTGTCTCTTTGAGTGTATTTCTTCCAAGGAAGTGTTTCTTTACAAGCATTTCTCCATTTATACTTGTATCTCCAAATTTGAAGCTAGTGAAACTCATCTCTATTGGAGGGGTGAAGAAGTAGAGTAGACTCACCATATTGGTTAGGTTGAAGGTTGAACCACTATAATTTTGGTGTGTTCTTTCTTTTGCTATTAGTTATATTTTCTTACTTTGATTTAAATCTCTAGGGCTTAAAAATGTTTGTTGTTGGATTGATAATTTTATTGAATGTTTGCTTGAAAATTTATATCTTACTTGATTAATTTTAATAGTGCAATATCTAATAACTTGAATTCTAACGTAACAAGTGGTATCAGAGCCTTGTTTCGGCTTGGGTTTATTTTGTGATTGTTGTGTGTGAATTTTTTGGGTTTGATATTGTGGAGTGAAATTGTGTCTAGAAACAATTTCTTGTTATTAAATATGAGTAGGATGAAAATTGACAAGTGGGATGGCACCAGAGATTTTCATATTTGGAAAAGTAAGATGAGGAGTTTATTATTTCAACAAAAGGTAGCGCAAGCTTTAAAGGATCATTCGAAATATCCGGAAGATTTTACAGAGTTTCAAAAGAAGGAATTATTGATGACGGCTTATACCTCTATATTTTTATATTTGCATGATAATGTTATAAGGGAGGTGCAAAGTGCAAAAACTGTAAAGAAATTATGGAAGAAGTTGGAAGAGATTTACATGCAAAAGATGATGTCTTAGAGGTTCCATTTGAAAGAACGATTGTTTGGGTTTCGAATGGATATGTCAATAGGTTTGGAGCCTAACTTGGTGGAGTTTTGAAAAATCTCTAATGATTTGTCAAACATTGGGGAGGGTCTTAGCGATGAGAATCTCGCTCACTTATTATTGCACAACCTACTAGATTCCTACCGAGAAGTGAGACAGGTCTTAAGTATGGAAGAGATAATATCTCTTTGGATCTAGTTCTCTCTCATTTGAGAACGAGAAAACTAGAGTTGAAGACAGAGAAGCTTCATTTTGGTGGGAGTGGGGGTAGTGGTGATGCCATGTATTTGAGGGGAAGAGGTGAAGAAAGAAGCCAAAGTAAAGGAAAAGAAAAATACTAGTCAAAGTCTCGTGGTCAAAAAGAAAAATTGAAATGCTTCTTGTGTAATAAAAAGGGACATTTCAAGAGGGAATGCCCGAAGAAGGGTAAATGGACCAAAGGAGATAATAGTAGTGGAGATGCATCGGTGACGGCGGTTGATGAAATGAGTTATGATAGTGCCGAGGCACTTGCGATTTCTTCAAGTAATGGTGACGGTACTTGGGTCTTGGACTCGGGGTGTACTTTTCACATGACACCATACAATGAGTGGTTTGTTGATTACAAAGAAGTAAAAGGTGGCATTGTTCACATGAGAAACAATCATCCTTGTAATATGACGGGAGTTGGGTCGGTGAGGCTTCGCCTCAATGATGGTTCAACATTTGTGATGAAGAATGTGAGGCATGTGTCGGCATTAAAGAAGAACTTGATTTCATTGGGTACTTTAGACAACATGGGTTATAGCTACAAGGGTGAACATGACCAATTAAAGGTGTGTAGAGGTTCTTTAGTATACTTCAAAGGTGTACAAAGAAATGGGCTCTATTACTTAGATGCTACGGTAGAGACCAATGTTGCCGCAGTTAGCCACCAAGAGGAGAGTGTCAACCTTTTGTACAAAAGATTGGGACACATAAGTGAGAGAGGATTGGAGGAACTATCCAAGAGGAAGATTCTTGGTGACAGTAAGCTTGATAAGCTTTCATTCTGTGATCATTGCATTTTTAACAAGATAAAAAAGGTGAAGTTCACACCGACAAAGCTCAAAGGATGTGACATTCTTGATTATGTGCATTCAGATTTATGGGGGCCAGAGAGGATACCGTTGATGGGTGGTGCAAGGTATATTCTAACTATAATTGATGATTTCTCTAGAAGGCTATGGGTTTACTTGTTGAAGAGTAAATATGAGACTTTTGAGAAATTTGTTGAGTGGAAGAAACTTGTAGAGACTCAAACCAATAAAAATGTTAAGTGTTTGAGAACTGATAATGGTTTAGAGTTTTACAATGAAGCTTTCACAAGCTTTTGTAGGGAGAATGGTATTACAAGGCACAGGACCGTTCCAAAAAATCCTCAACAAAATAGTTTGGCAGAGAGGATGAATAGAATACTCTTGGAGAGAGTGAGATGTATGCTTTCCGATGCAAACATGCCCAAGAGATTTTGAGGAGAAGCCATTGCTATGGTGAGATACCTTATCAATAGGTGTGCTTCAGTGCCGCTTAACTTCAAGACGCCGAAAGATGTATGGTTTGGCAAACCTGTTAAATATGATAATTTACGTATTTTTAGTTGTGTTGCATATGTACATGTGAGGCAAGGAAAGTTGGAACCAAGGGCATTGAAGTGTATATTTTTGGGGTATCTTGGTGGTGTCAAGGGTTACAAGTTATGGTATGGTGATGCTAACAAATGCATCACTAGTAGAGATGTAACCTTCAAGGAGGATGAGATGTATATGGGAGGAGTTTTCGAAGAAACAAATGACTCACCACAAAAGTCCGGACGCGGGCGTGTTAGTTTTGAGGTAGAGACATTGGTATTTAATAATCACCCATGGGTGGGCATAGACAATCGGAAGAGCCTACTATACAAGAACCTCCTAATGATGATGATCATGGTATAAAGATGGAAGAAGATGAAGACACCATTGAGCCAGGGTCATCTAGGCCAAGAAATGATTACTTGTTGGCAAGAGATCAGAGTCGACGCATGACTAGAGCTCCTGAGAGGTTAAACCTTATTGCCTATGCATTAAGTATGGAGTTAGAGATCTCGGGACTTGAGCCAAGGTCTTATGAGGAAGTCATGAGCAAGAATGATGCCGATAAATGGAAGAAGGCCATGGAAGAAGAGATGAGTTCTTTACACAAGAATAAGACATGGACACTAGTTCTTCAACTAAAGGGTTGGAAAGTTGTGGGCAACAAATGGGTCTACAAAGTGAAAGAAGGTGTGCCAAATGTTGAGCTAGCCTGGTACAAGGCTAAAGTTGTTGCAAAATGGTTCACCCAAAGAGAAGGTATTGACTTTACTGAAATTTTCTCACCTGTTGTTAAACATAGTTTCATTAGATTATTATTATCTCTTGTTGTGTATAATGATATGAAACTTGACCAATTGGATGTGAAAACTGCTTTTTTGCATGGTTACCTTAAGGAGGAAATTTTCATGAAGCAACCCAAGGGATTTGTTGAAAAAGGCAAAGGTGACATGGTGTGTCTCTTGAAGAAGTCTTTGTATGGCTTGAAGCAATCTCCAAGATGTTGGTACAAGAGATTCGACGACTTCGTTTTGAAGATCGGGTTCAAAAGGAGCAAGCATAACATTTGTGTGTATTTGAGAGGTACAACTAGCTCTTCTACTGTTTATTTATTGTTATATGTGGATGACATGTTGATAATTAGTTGTGATTGGTCTCAAATCACCAAGTTAAAGAGTCAACTTAGCTCAAACTTTGAGTTGAAGGATCTTGGAACTGCCAAGAAAATATTAGGGATGGAGACTGTAAAAGATAGACAAAAAGGCAAGTTGTTTCTTTCCCAAGACGGTTTAATATGGTCAATGCTAAATCGACTACAACTCCGATAGCATCACATTTCAAGCTATCAGCCTCGGACTCTCCTTCAAAGGATGAGGAGAAGAAAGAAATGGAAAAGGTGCCCTATGCAATGCGGTGGGTAGCTTGATGTATTTAATGATTTGTACAAGACTAGATATTGCATATGGTGCAAGTTTAGTAAGTCGCTACATGGCTAATCCGGTAAAAATTATTGAGAGGCGGTGAAATGAGTGATGAGGTATCTACGGGGTACAATCGGGGTTGGTTTTCTATATGATCAATCCAAAGAGTTGAGTGTTGGAGTAATGGGTTATGTGAATTCGGACTTTGCCGGTCATCGTGATAAGAGGCGGTCTATCACGGGATACTTGTTCGAATTTGGAGGAAACTTGGTAAGTTTGAAGGCCAATTTACAATCAATAGTAACATTGTCTTCTACAGAGGCGGAGTTTGTTGCCGCAACGGAAGTAGTGAAGAAAGCTATGTGGTTGAAGGGTTTGGCTAGTGAACTTGGTTTTGAGAAAAAGAGAGTCATGGTATATTGTGACAATCAAAGAGCAATTTGCTTGACCAAGAATCCTCAATTTCATGATCGTACAAAGCATGTAGATGTGAAGCTACATTTCATACGAGAGATGACTGAACAAGGTGAGGTGGAGTTGGTAAAAATTCACACGGATGATAACCCAGCGGACATGGCAACAAAGTCGGATCCCTTGGCAAAGTTTGTGAAGTGTCAAACTTTGGTCAAGGTGACCACCCTATCTAAATGATGGTGAAAAGGTGGGTCTTTATCCAAGAGAATTTGAGTTCCAAGGATTAGCATCAAGGTGGAGAATTGTGATATTGTGATGCAAATCCATAGAGAATGCTTGAAAACCAATGTGGGTGATCAAGCATCAAAGGTTGGACTAAGAGCATTGCATGGTATCAAGTGTTGAGAAAGAAAACAGGGCTATAGAGCATCCAGGATCGATCCCCCTCAAGCAGGATTGATCCCGTTCCAAGCGCTATCCGATTTGGGACTTTCTACTGGAAAATTGATGCCCAGACATGAAGATGGATCGATCCCCCTCTGGCAAGAATGATCCCGCTCCGAGCGCGCTTTGATTCGGGACTTACGGATAGATTCTATTTTTTCACGAAAAATAGGATAAATGACTTTTAAGGGCATGGGCTTTTGTTCTAACAAGTTAGGAATAGTTTGAGCATTATTGTAATTGTACAAATGTGCTATATAAACACATTTAAGAGCTATTAGGGTTTACAAGAGAGAGTATTGTGTGCTACACATTTGAGAGAAGAAAAACTAGAAAAGAGAGAAAGAAGAAGAGATGACTTTTCACCATTGTGAGTGAAGAAAGTTCTTAAGTGTTTCTTTGAGTATATTTCTTCTAAGGAAGTGTTTCTCTTCAAGCATTTCTCCATTTGTACTTGTATCTCCAAATTTGAAGCTAGTGGAACTCATCTCTATTGGAAGGATGAAGAAGTAGAGTAGACTTACCACATTAGTTAGGTTATCTACTATAATTTTGGTGTATTCTTTCTTTTGCTATTAGTTATATTTTTTACTTTAATTTAAATCTCTAAAGCTTAAAAATGTTTGTTGTTAGATAGATAATTTTATTGAATGTTTGCTTGAAAGTTTCTATCTTACTTGATTAATTTTAATAATACAATATCTAATAACTTGAATTCTAACGAACAAAAGAGGAATAAGAGTCTCTGGCCCCAGTTCCAGGTTAAACTTTGTCAATGATTTTTTTTTATTGGTCAATCACTCAATATCCTCTTCACTTAAGCAAATTAGTCAATTTGGTGTGGAATCTAAACAAAATTATGTTAATAAAAAATTACCAATTCACAAATCTGAGGCTTTCCTTTCCATTATTTATTATTTTATTTTCATTTTAAAGAATCTTAATGTAAGATTGCTAGTATAGTTGAGACACTACTACCATCATTTCCACTAATTCATAAACTAAAAATTGAGGTACAAGTGTTCATTAAATTATAATTCAATCTCTCTAACGGGGTTCCATACTAGTAAAAGTGATTTCGTTGGTTGAAGATTCATTCTTGCTTGATGAAGAAAAACCTCCAGCAGTGCTTTTTCCATAGGAAAAACCAGGTTGCTTAGGCTGAGGCAAATCAGTTCCATTACTCAATGTCACAACAACATAAGACATGCTTGGTCTATCTTCAGGATACTCTTGCACGCACAATAGACCAATATGGATGCATCGTAGCACTTGAGATGTATCAGACGACTCTTTCAAGCATGGATCAATCAGTTCTAAAGGTCTACCTTCTATCCATAATCTCCATGCCTACACATTTTATTTACACATTACCAATTTGTCATTTTTGATCTGTCTTGTGAAAAATTATAACAAATTACAAATTAATATTTGTAAACTTCACTCACATATCTAATCAGGTTAAGAGTTTTCCCAATATCATTATTTGTCATAAATTGTAGTTTGTAGGCTAACTTAAAAGAAAACAAATCCGACTTGCTAAAAGTTCAAATCACTTTATCTGAGAGAACTAGATAGGGACTTTGCAGTCTGCTAATAGCATTGACTATGATATGATCAAATAATATTTGAATTAAATCCCTATTCCAATTTACTTGAGAGGTGACCAAATCCTTAACCTTTAATAGAACAACATTCTCAAGGAAAAATGTGTAACACCTCATTATTAAACCTTCAATATTGAATATGTAATACCTCTAAAATAACATTCCAAACTGCCATAGCTCTACCTACCATCGTTATTTCATAATGGTTAAACAAATAGCCTAATTAATTTACGTTATTGATTATGAGTAGTATGGCATTAATGTGAAGCACCAGGAATATTTTCCAGATAGTCCTTCAACTGGGATGGATCCTGCTTCAAGAGATGAACTGTGGAATGATAAATAATGCCTAATTATCATTAGCTTTAAGCTTTCATGTATCTGAGGATGTATTCAAAATGTAAAATAGTTTTTCTTTTAATCCCAATTTAGTATTTGTATTTCAAGCTTAATTTCGTTATTTGTTTTGTTAAGCATTATGTGAATTCAGAATCCACTTTTAAATCATTATCAAGCATTAGATAAAATTTGGTGTGTCCTTATGTAGAACATAGACATATTACTTAAATGCAATTTTGGTGAAGGTTCAACTAAGTCATTGTAAACCAACTTTTACATAATAGATTAATGAATCTATTTTTTTTTTCAAGCAAAATATTGGAAGGGCCAAAGTTTGATTGGGCATTTCAGAATTAATATTGTGAGGAAGGAAGGGAAAATTATCATAATTTTGTGAGTAGCAAATCATTTGAAGAGAAATATCATAAATGAATTCTTCTCTATCTTTATTTTCATAAAATAAAATAAAATTAAAGCGCAAACCAAAGTAATATGGAGGACAGTAGTTGGAATAAGTTACTCTAGGAAACATACATAACATAAAACAAGGGAATGGAAATAGATCAAACAAAGTAGTTGAATGTTTAGAGAGTAAAAACATTGCCATAGATAAGATCTCTCAAAGTAATCATAGGCAAAGGCTTTTATAAGTCACGCCTTTGAGTCAAGAGCTCCTGAGAAACCTGTTTCATTGTTGGACGATATTGAGGGTTGGTTTGGATGCAAGCAAATGCTGTCTTCATACGCCAGACAATTTCAAATCCAACTCGAGGTGTTGAAAGACAAAGACATTGGTCCAATAACTTTGTGATTTTAATTTCATATGTTGGTGATGCAGAAGTTGAAGAAGATGATGACGATGATAAGAAAGAAGACATAAGATCTCCTGGATGCCTTCCTATGATCACTTGTAAAGTTAGCACCCCAAAGCTATAAACGTCACATTTTTCATTCATTTGCATTGTATAGGCTAGCTCTGCATTAGAAAAAAATTTCAATCAATATCTTTATTTTTTCTTAATTAGAATTATTTTAGAATTAAGCATATAAGAAAGGGGGACAAGAAAAAAAAAAAACCTGGAGCAGCTTATCCAAAAGGGCCTTCAAAAGGAGTCCAGTTAGATGACTCAGGATTTAGAAGTTTAGCTGTTCCAAAATCTGAAAGACGAGCTTCATACTCAAGATTGAGCAAAACATTCTTGCTGGAATATATCTCTATGTATTATAGGAATAGAACATTCATGATGCATTAGCCACACTTTTCACTACATTTATTCTTTTCTTCCAATATCTTGTGGCTAATTGTGTCTTGTTGCTTAGAACATCTAACAAGCTTCCTCCTTCCAAGAACTCATACACCAAAAAACTGTGTCTTGGATTGGAACAAAATCCATACAACTTCACTATATTCCTATGTCTTATTTCTGTTAAGACACGAACCTCGCTTACAAAAGCTTTATTAGCATGGGAGGCTGTGTAATAATCCGAGGTTGAATTTAGCTTCTTAACAGCAACAATTTGTTCTGTAGTAAGCTTTACCTTATAAACACTTCCACTTGCTTCTACTCCAATGCAATATTCTGAGTCAAAATCATTTGTTGCTTTAATGATGCTCTCATACACAATTTTATCATCATAACTACACAATGCAAATACATCATGAATGTTATTATTGTTCTCTGTTTCACTAGGATTTTGGCTTTCTCTTTTCTTTTTTCTTCTGAAATGTATTAACACAAGTAGAACAAAGCTGAATAGTAGGAACAACACACAAAGAGGAGGAACGAGAAATGATATCAACAGATTGGCTTTGTTTCCATTTTTACCTTTAAATGTGCTTGAAGGGCAAGGTTGCAAACCAGTGACATTACCACACAAGCCATTGTTATTGCTCAAGACTTCTATTGGAGCATCCAAAAAGGCTTTAGTATTAGGAATTGGGCCCTTTAAGTGGTTGTTAGATACTTCAACCAATGTCAAACTTAACATTTGATAAAAACTTGATGGTATAGAGCCAGAAAGATTGTTGTTAGAGATGTTCAAATTCTCTAATCGCTGCAATTGTCCCAATTGTTGTGGTATCACTCCACTCAGTATATTTGAACTCAGGTCAAGTGCTTCAAGATTATAATTGCTTCCTATCTCAAGAGGAATGATTCCATAAAATTTATTGTTGCTTAAATTTAAGTTCCATAGCTTCAAGTATTTTCCAAGTTGCATAGGAATTGAACCAATCAAATTGTTTCCTGTAAGATTCAAATGTTCAAGCTCTGATGGCTCTCCAATCTCTATAGGAACCTCACCGGAGAGTTGGTTATCACTGAGCATTAGTTTCATCATTGGACTCAATTTTCCAAGCACCTTTGGAATCTTTCTAGTTAATTGATGCGAAGAAAGGTCGACCACCCCCAGTTTATTTGCTTTTGCAAGTTGAGGTTGTATGAAGCCTGAAAGTTTGTTGCTAGAGACAGTGAAGGTCATCAAATTGTGGCATTGACCCCAATTTGGTGAAAGCTCACCTTGAAGTCTATTTTGACTTAGATCAATAAAATTCAAGTTTGGATACATCCCAAAAGCTTCTGTCAGATTACCCATAAGTTGGTTTCCATCAAGCCTAAGTCTCACAAGACCACTACAATTTTTCAAGCTTTTGGGTACTGGGCCAGTAAAATACTTGTGCCTGGCACTAAAATTTTGTAGTAATCCACTCAGACATATTAGTTGTGGTAATTCCCCAGAGAAGAGATTATGACCTAAATGCAATTTGATTATACTAGTAAGGTTATTCATCTGGAGGGGAAGTGAACCATTCAGTCTGTTATGATTTAACTGTAGTATAGTGAGGCTTTTCAAGTTCCCAATAGAAGTAGGAACCACTCTAGAGAGATTATTATAGCTCAAATCCAAGAAAGTTAGTTTTGTCAAGTTTCCTATTGATGTGATAAATTTAGTACTCGCAAGTGTACGAATCACTCGTAGGAAAGTGATAAGTAACTTCCAAGGTCGGTCTCTCAAGGAATTGCAGTGGTCTTAAATAACCTTTTTCTTAATGTAAATAGAGTTCTAATGAAAATAAAACACTAATTAAATTGAGTTCTAGTAAAACTAAAACTCTAAGTAACAAGAATCCTAAAGCTAGTAAAACTGTAAAAAAGTGTTTGATTTGTAACGGGAACAAAGTACGAGCAATTAAACGAAAACAAAATTACAATTTAACAATCAATTCAGATATATTTGAAGATCAATGGAGGATGTATGGACGTTTAGCTTGGTTGGCCATGCTTGTATCGAAAAGGTATGGTGAAATAACATGAACATTCTATATAAACAAAATTACCGGCTTTCCTTTTAATTACGAGACTGCCTGCGATCGGGGTAAATCTCTTTGTTGATTAACTAATTAACTGCCTTCGGTCAGGGTAAATCAAATAGTAATCAAATTACGTGCAAGGAAAAACATGCCAATCAAATTAATGCTATGACTAAGTCACTAAATTGAAGCTTTGATTAAGTGTTTCAGAATAAAGTTAAGGTAACGTTCCTATAACTAAATTCTAAGATCTTTCAACCTAACTACGAATCTCAAATTGGCCCATGATAATTCATAATTAAATATCTAAACATGCTCTTAATCAAAAAGTAATTTGTTTATATTAAATCAATAAAATGTACACCATACACAGTTCTAGCAAACATGGCAACACAAACTAAACATCCATAATGAAATTAGCCATTCATGTTCATATTAATATTCATAGACATATAAAATATGAACATACACTCCAACGAAAGAAGAAGAAAAATAGAATTCTATAACACCAAAGAAAACCTAGATCTAAATACCGCTTATGGATGGGATAGCGTTCTTCTCCAAAAGCTTTATCTTCGATTGTCGACGGCTTCCTTGGATCCTTAGAATGGTTTCTCTCGCTTCATTTGAGTGTAGCAAAGCTCCCAAAGCTGATTGAATGTAGTGTTTGGTCGCAAAATTGTAATGTGTAAAGTTGTGTACAAGTTGTTCGAGTTTCTTCGAGTTCTCCTGTAAGGGGGAGTCTAAGGGGGTATTTATAGATGTAAGGGTTTACACAAATCCTGATTGCCATAGGAATAGGCGCGCTGCGGCATACATTTTCCCGTCGCGGTGCAACACAAATTCTGAAAATAATGTAAAAACTAGAGAGCTCCCCGCCGCGGCGCATAATAATCATGCCGCGGTGCGCAATGTTTTCATGATTTTCCAGGATGTAACCCGAGAGCCTCTCACCGCGGCATATGGTTTCTTCGCCGCGGCGCGCCTTGTATGTAATGGTATGTAAATGCCTTTACATACGTTGTTGAGACCCTCGCTGCGGCACATGCTTTCTTCGCCGCGGCGCGCATTGCTTTCTTTCTCTTCTTGCTTACCCCCTTACATATGTGATGGCTCATTATGTAAGGCTTACATATTTGACTTGTGTTGCCCGTAACTCGTGATCAGAGCGCCGTAAGTGTTCCGTCTTCTCGTGTTTTCATTATTTGACTCATTTGACGCTAAAAACACCTGAAATGCACTAAAACATACCCGTGACTTTGAATGGATAGATTTATGAAAATAATCAAATAAACAATCATAACAAATCTATATTTTAAACAATTAAGCACAATTAATCACAAAATATTAGTGCTTTTCGAGCACTCATCACAACCCCCAACCAGCTTCTTGTTAGTCTCTAGCAAGTGAAGCGATCTAAAAACTAAAATAAAAACAAATAAAATAAACTAACCTAACCTAAATCACTTCCGTAGATTGTCACAGTTGTATTTAGCATATGCAACAAGCCTTTAAACCCCTAGGTGGCCCTAGTGGACGAATTATAGTCTCGTGAGGGTTTCCAGTGATGACACCCACAAACATTGTACGAGTCTCAAAACTAATAAAGACTCTAAACATACTTGAATCAATCCATGCATATGTCTCAAAAATTGTTAATAACAAATGGCATACAAAATAGTTAAAAATCACTTAAGCTCAAAAACAGTCCAAACATCAAACCCATCTTAGTAATCGAATTTTGAACAACCAATCAAACCACAAACCTGTTAGTTACACTATCTGATCATGTCATGCATGGTATTCATAGATTACATTTTAATATCTCAAAATCGTGCAAGTAAAATATGAGTGAAAATTGCACTTACAAACTTCATAGGCTCACTTTTCAAATCCATCTCCACTAATATAGAAATCAAACTACCTAGAATCAATAGGACTTCATTAAGCTTGTAAAGTCGTGGTTAGGTGTGTGATTATGAAAGTACGGAAATGATATTCTAATATGACAAGAGTACTTTTTATTTCACAAACTTATTTTCAACTTTTTCCACCAAGTGTTCTCTTTCATCCTCCTATAAATTCATATGTCCTTTGGATCTTTTTTTCTTGATTTTCTTTCTTTACTTTTCTTGCTTATTATTTCAATCATCATCATCAATTTTTTTTTTTTTTATGATGAAGCAAGATGGATACAACATAATTACTCATGAAAATCAAATATTACATTGAGTACTCTTATCACTAAGGGTAGTACAACGTATATCAATGTTGAGTTCAAGGGTGTACTATGGATAAAATAATACGGGGAGGCATGAAAAGTCCAAACGGTCCAAAGATGGCCTAAATCACTTTCTAAGTGGCATTTGATTCTATTATTTCGCTTCAATCGGTTTTCAAATGAGTTCTAGAGCTTTTTAAGACTTAAAATATATCATGAACATGCATACATTACACAAATCAAAATAGTCATACTAACCATGCAAACTACCATATACACCACAAAATTCTCAAATTAGATGAATCTAACATTTATGTGCTTCGTTGCTTAGGTAAAAATCTAATTTCTCTCATATGTCACCGTCATTACAATCATGTTAATATCATAGACTTCCGGATTGACTCAAGTAGACACGACACTAACCTAAAATAATTCAAGTGACAAAAGTTAAAAATTTAAATTTGGTCAATTTCATGCTCATGGAGTATTTTTCCCACCCCCAACCTAATTCCTACATTGTCCTCAATGTTAAAAAGAGAAACAAAAGAAATTAAGAAAAAGTGAGAGAAGTTACCCCCCTTTCGTATGAGATTGTGTATACTACACGTACGCTCCGGTTCATTGTTCCTCGCTTTTCTCATGATAAAGCAATTATCGTGCAAGAAACATGTATGAAACCTCAAAGATTTACATCCCAATTCAGATCCAAATTTAAATTAAAACTAAGTCAAATGAAAAACAGAAAACATTAAACAAAGTTAAACAATTCAAACTAAAATAAAATAAAGGAAAAACTGAAAAAGAAAATTAAACTAAATAAAAAGAAAATAACGAAAAGAAAATAAGTTGATACTACCGAATATGGTGGGTTGCCTTCCACCAAGTGCTTTCTTTAACGTCTTAGCAAGACGTTGTTAATTCGTTTCTATCCACCATCATTAAAGATCTTGAAGTGTGTGATATCAATTTTTCGAGCTAATATGTCATTAAGCTTGTTCTTCCATCTCAGTAGTTGTTTCCTATGAAGCACAGCACACACTTTTTCGTGGAAGTGGTATGGAAAATGATTTGGGGATGTGCAAGTCTTAGGTGCCTTATGCGGTATGGGAGGTGAAGATAATTTCTCCTTGTTCTCCTTAGAAGTTTGTAGAATTTGATATTCCTTAGCTTGACATTCTTTAAGAATTGCTTGCTCCCCATCTGTATTTTCTACATAAAATGGTAAATCATCAAAAGTTTCAGGAAAATAAATATTTTCAAAATTTTTACCACTTTGAAGGATTATGTCATCCTTCACTTGCTCAATTTGAGTGGGCAACTCTTCTTGTTTTTGAATTTGTTCCGCTAGTTGCCCAACTTGCATTTCTATTCTTTTCATTGATGCCTCCATAGACTCCATCCTTTCACTAGTAGATTGTATGAAAGCATTCAAAGTTTCCTCTAAGGTTGGCTTCCTAGGTTGATTAGAAACTCTACTTCCTTATATGAAAGAATTCAAGCTCTTTTCCAAGGTTGGCTTCCTGGGTTGATTATAAACTCTACTTCCTTGTATGAAAGAATTCAAGCTCTCTTCCAAGGTGGGCTTCCTAGGTTGATTATAAACTCTACTTCCTTGTATGAAAGAATTCAAGCTCTCTTCCAAGGTGGCCCTAGATGGATATTGATGAAAACTTGAGCTTTGCATTTGGTATTGTGCATAAAGTGGGTCATATGGTTGAAGATTTGAGCTTTACATGTTGTATTGGGCATAAGGTGGGGTAGAGTTTGCTTGCCATGAAAAATTATGGTGATTTTCCCACTCAGGATTATAGGTACTAAAATAAGGATCATTCCAAGGTGGGTGACATCCCTTATTACGATCAAAGTTTGAATTAGTGGATGTATAGTAATCACCTGCAAAAGTGCAAACATTAGCATAATACCCATATAAACCACAAATGCTACATACCTCCATGTCTGTCATATCATGTAGATCTTCAAAAGGCCTTGTATTGGCTCATGGATTTCAGTATCCAGCCTAATTAGGTGCATTTTAAAATTTGTTGATGTTGTCTATGAACGGTACCTTTCAAAAACTAACAAAAACAACAGAGAAATCAAAGCACCACAGATTAAGCAATTAAAAGCACTATTTTTTTTTTTTGAATTTTTTTGTATTTTTGAATTTTTTTTTGAATAAAATAAAAATAAAATAAATAAACAAATAAAATATAACAAATAAAAATAAAATAAATAAACAAATAAAAATAATTAAGAAATTCTAAAAAGTTAAAAAGAAAATTATTTAAAACGCCAATTCCCGGCAACGGCGCCAAAAACTTGATGTGTTAAATTGTGTACTCGCAAGTGTACGAATCACTCGTAGGAAAGTGATAAGCAACTTCCAAGGTCGGTCTCTCAAGGAATTGCAGTGGTTCTAAATAACTAACTTTTTAACCTAAATAGAGTTCTAATGAAAACAAAACACTAATTAAATAGAGTTCTAGTAAAACTAAAACTCTAAGTAACTAGAATCCTAAAGCTAGTAAAACTGTAAAAAGGTGTTTGATTTGTAACGGGAACAAAGTACGAGCAATTAAACGAAAACAAAATTGCAATTTAACAATCAATTCAGATATATTTGAAGATCAATGGAGGATGTATGGACGTTTAGCTTGGTTGGCCATGCTTGCATCGAAAAGGTATGGTAAAATAACATGAACATTCTATATAAACAAAATTACTGGCTTTCCTTTTAATTATGAGACTGCCTGCGGTCGGGGTAAATCTCTTTGTTGATTAACTAATTAACTGCCTTCGGTCGGGGTAAATCAAATAGTAATCAAATTACGCGCAAGGAAAAACATGCCAATCAAATTAATGCTATGACTAAGTCACTAAATTGAAGCTTTGATTAAGTGTTTCAGAATAAAGTTAAGGTAACGTTCCTATAACTAAATTCTAAGATCTTTCAACCTAACTACGAATCTCAAATTGGCCCATGATAATTCATAATTAAATATCTAAACATGCTCTCAATCAAAAAGTAATTTGTTTATATTAAATCAATAAAATGTACACCATACACAGTTCTAGCAAACATGGCAACACAAACTAAACATCCATAATGAAATTAGCCACTCATGTTCATATTAATATTCATAGACAAATAAAATATGAACATACACTCCAACGAAAGAAGAAGAAAAATAGAATTCTATAACACCAAAGAAAACCTAGATCTAAATACCGCTTATGGATGGAATAGCGTTCTTCTCTAAAAGCTTTATCTTCGATTGTCGATGGCTTCCTTGGATCCTTAGAATGGTTTCTCTCGCTTCATTTGAGTGTAGCAAAGCTCCCAAAGCTGATTGAATGTAGTGTTTGGTCGCAAAATTGTAATGTGTAAAGTTGTGTACAAGTTGTTCGAGTTTCTTCGAGTTCTCCTGTAAGGGGGAGTCTAAGGGGGTATTTATAGATGTAAGGTTTACACAAATCCTGATTGCCATAGGAATAGGAGCGCTGCGGCATACATTTTCCCCGCCGCGGCGCAACACAAATTATGAAAATAATGTAAAAACCCGAGAGCTCCCCGCCGCGGCGCACAATAATCATGCCGCGGCACGCAATGTTTTCATGATTTTCCAGGATGTAACCCGAGAACCTCTCGCCGCGGCATATGGTTTCTTCGCCGCAGCGCGCCTTGTATGTAATGGTATGTAAATGCCTTTACATACGTTGTTGAGACCCTCGCCGCGGCACATGCTTTCTTCGCCACGGCGCTCATTGCTTTCTTTCTCTTCATGCTTACCCCCTTACATATGTGATGGCTCGTTATGTAAGGCTTACATAGCCCGTAACTCGTGATCCGAGCACCGTAAGTGTTCCGTCTTCGAGTGTTTTCATTATTTGACTCATTTGATGCTAAAAACACCTGAAATGCACTAAAACATACCCGTGACTTCGAATGGATAGATTTATGAAAATAATCAAATAAACAATCAGAATAAATTTATATTTTAAATAATTAAGCACAATTAATCACAAAATATTAGTGCTTTTCGAGCACTCATCACCTATTGAAGTAGGTATTGAACCAGAGAGACTATTATTTGTCAAATTGAGTGAAGCTAGTTTTGTCAAGTTTCCTATGGAAGCAGGTATTGAACCAGAGAAGAGATTTGATAACAATTGAAGTGTGGTGAGGTTTCTAAGCTTTCCCAATTCTTAAGGAATTGATCCATAAAAATAGTTTCCATAAAGGTAGAGATATTGTAAGTTGGTTAAGTTTCCAAGAAAAGTTGGGATTTTTCAGGTGAAACCATTGTATGACAAATCTAGATGAGTGAGAGAACTCATTCCTTCAAATTCATTGGGTATAGAACCAGTAAATTTGTTCTCTTTTAATACCAGATACTCTAATTTTCTCAACTTTCCTATCTCTCTAGGTAGAAATCCAGAAAATTGATTTACTTGGAGAAGAAGATATGACAAATGAGTCAAGTTTCCAATAGAAGAAGGAATAACACCAGTGAAAGAGTTAGTATGTAGATTAAGGTTTTTCAAGGACCTAAGTAATCCTATTTCTTGAGGAATGGAGCCAGTGAAATTATTACCAGTTAAATGAAGGAAGTTGAGGTTTGTCAATTGGCCAATTTGAATTGGAATTCTACCGGAGAAATTATTTCTGGCCAAATTGAGATAAGTGAGATTTGAAAGGTAATAGAGTTGAAGAGGGATGTCTCCATGAAGATAGTTGAACTCAAAATTTATGAAGAAAAGGTTTGTGAATGATAAGAAGTGGAGATTATCAAGTGTACTTCTCAAACCAGACTTTGTTACGTTGAGATGAGTGACACCGCCTAACTCGTTACAAGTAATTCCAATCCAATTGCATGGGCTGGTTTTATTAATGGCATCCCATGTAGACAATAGAGATTGAGTTTGATTGTAGAGACTGTGTTTCCATTTCATAAGAGCTTCTGTTTCATTGGTATTTGCAAAAGCCATGTTAAAAGAAGACAAGAGAAACAAAGCAAGGGCTAAAACCATGAGTACAATTTCTATTTGGTTGGATGGTGGTTTTAGAACCAAGGAGTGAGCCATTATCACTTGAGTTTATATTGGATTATTATTCCTTTATAATATGATAATCATTTACTGCATGACTTTGGACGAAGTCTTGACTTTGGACCAAGACTTGACTTGAGTCCTCGCCTTTCCAAAAGCAAATTTTTTAAGAATGCCAGAATCAGGACCGGAGTGCCATAAATTTTTCCAACTAATATATAATTTTTGAACATAAAATAATACATTATCCTGCCTTGTAATACAGGATCTTTAGGACCTTTTTATTTATTTATATTTTAACTACTATTATAATTATATTCATATAACATTTAATTTTTTTTTTGTCTAATTTATGTAATCTCAAACTACATATATTAATAGGTAATAATGACCATTAAGTATTATATATATACTAGTTAAGAACACGTGCTTTGCATATGAAATATTACTTATTTTAATTTTTTTATTTGTTATTTTCTATAACATATTTGAAATAAATACGAAACTAATTTTCTTATGCTTCTAAATTAATTGAAAAAGTAAAATAATATTTAGAGTTTTTATTGTATGTGATAATCATTATATAATTAGAGGTCATATTGAATGTGATACTTATTGGATGTGGTAACTATAGAGTCCTTATTAGATAGGAGTTTTTATTTAAAGTGAAAATGTGATAATAAATCCTAAAAAGGCAACTAATATCAGTAGCGTAATATATAGGGACAATTTTGTTTAAAATCATATTATGCTTGATTCATACTTGTATATATAGTATAGATAAATATATAAGTAAAACTTAGGTCTTTCAAAAATTCACTTTTAGTTTTTATTTTTTAAATAAATGTTTGTGGACTCACATTGCTTATCATATGTACCTATTCACTATTAAAGAATTCAAATTCACTCAACATAAAGTATCCACAAGCAATAAATTATTAACAATTTATTTTATTTGTTTTAAAATTTGACTTTTTAACTTGGCTTCGACGTTGAGCTCTTTAAATTAAAGAGCATTGTTAGTAGCACTCTCATTTTTACTTGCACTATTATTTAAGTGATACGTGTAAATTTTATTTTGTTGATATACTCTTTTCATGTTTTTCAAGAAAAGTGTGCGTAAAAGGAAGTAAAATTTACATATATAATACAAGTGAAGATAAGAGTATAAATGAAAATGTTGCTAGCATTTCTCTTAGAATATTTCTATATGCATCAAGTTGTGACATGTATCAAGTGGTGTGTTATTGATTAAATGTAAAGTTGGAGATATTGGATTAAGAAGTGATTGTAAGATTTCTTACTAATCGAAGAATAATTAAATTGTGTCATATAGATTATAATATGCATCTAGTTATGATAAAAAAAAGTTATTTATTATCTTAAACTAAATTCTGACTCTGCCCTAGCGATAATGTTAGACTTTGAAAGTGAGGATTCTAACGATATGTTTACGTTATTGTTGAGATTAAGGCAAAAACATATCCTTGTCCTAATTACTAAGAGTAGAAAAACTTGCACTACAAAAAAATTACATTAAGCTAATTAGTAATAGGACTTATAAGTCAAACATTTTATTAGGCAACAAATGAATAAAATCTCTTTGCTATAAAGATATAAAAATTTCAAATCAAGATGCAAATAAAAAAATATATATGTATAAAAATCTTAAGTATCATTAGTGTTCTCTGTATCTCTTGGGAATCAAATGATCATATATAAAGACTTGGAGTTTTAAAATTGCATCAAAATATTGAATTTTTTTTTTCTAAATAATTATACTATTCAAAGTCACGGTTTCATTTAGATTTAAAAATTGAGATAGGTTTTGGAGAACAGTATTGTTAAACAATAATATTAATTCTAGAATAATTTAAATTAATAGTGCAGAAAATTTTAAATTAGTTAAAAACTTCAAAAATCAAGACAAAAATAACGTAAAATATTTATCATTAGATGTGAGTAACTTAACGGTTAGATATGATTGGTTAGATTCATTAATTAAAAACATTGATCTCCACATCTTATCCCTTAAATCTCATACCTCATACTTTTACAAGTCTCCAAATGAAGAACATATGACATTGGGTTGCCATGTTCTGGCCAAAATTTTGAAAATTTTTAAGAGCTAAAATTTGTGTATTTTTATGAATTAATAACTTGAAATAGCACATTTTTGAAGCTCATTTGCATTTTTACAGAATCGTAGAGCAACCTTATTTTATAACAATAAATTTACATTTATGCCCATTCATTATTATTAGTCATTTGTTATGTACATTTCAGATTTTTGAAACAATTCCGTTTTCATTATAGCCACCCTGCCTATCTCTTTCCATTGTACCGTTGAAGAAACTAATCTCAATTGTCGTCTATTTTTCTCTTTCCATCTCACTTACGTTCTCCTTTGAAGTTTAGTTTCTCTCTGTTGAAAAATGATGCCAGAAATGCAAATTTGGCCATTTTCTCAAGCAAGGTAATCACTTCCTCATCCATGGCTTAACACCCTTTAATCTTTTAAAACCTCAATTTTTTACTTCTACCTTTGATTGAGATATCTTTTTTTAACATTCTCGATCCTTTTGATTTAGTTATAGAGGAAACTCTGTAGTCACAAACTAAAAGTTGTAATATAATTTTTTTTATTGAAAAAGTTGTAAGATAATATTGGTCAAATTAAGTTGTAGGATCATAAGTTATGTATTATGTTGACAAAAATTTGTCATATTTATTTGTTTTGATAACAGATGCAATGTAAATTTTCATAATTGAAACTATATAACATATTATATTTACCTCTATTTTTGTATATAACATGTTATATTTACCTCTATTTTTGTATGTAACATGTTACATTAAATTTTATCTTCATATGTAACATGTTACATCTACATTTATCTTTGTATGTAAGATATTAAATCAACTATGTTTTTAAATGTAACATATTACATTCATCTCTGAAGCTCTGGTAAGGATGTCACATGTTACATTGCATTTGAATGTAACATGTTACATCCCCTCCAGCTTTAACGAGGTTAAGGAGCTTCAGTGAAGTCGCTAGTAGGTGGCAAGAGCTCTGGGAGGTTGCCGGTGGATGGAGGTGGCTACCATTGGTTTTGGTTGGATTTGTACCAAATTTAAGGAGATAGAGTATAAAGGTGTTTTCATAACTTGCATTTTAAACTTGTAAGTGAAGCTGTGTATTTTGGCTCCAACATTTATAGTTTTGGAAAATTAGATGAATAATAAGGTTGTTTTTAAATCAAACACCCTGATTTTTATTGGTTTAATATCCAGGTACGTAACTTAGTTAATTAGTATTAAATGGCTTTGTAAAGAGGTAGCATTAATAAAAGATTGAATGTTTTTAAGGACATATGTGGTTAGAGGTGTCAAAGAGGTTTGGCCAGCTTGTTAAATTAACGTGTCATGCCAACTCGTGGCCCATTAGCTAGAGTGCCATGCTGGTCCTTGGTTCGTATCAGGGCCGTGCCGTGCCTCCATTCATGGCACGTGGGCTTTGATATGTTATGCCGTGGTCGGCCCTTTGGGCTGTGCTTAATGGGTCGACACGGCCCGTGACCCTTTTATTTTATTTTTATTATATATTTATTTAATTATTTAGTTAAAAATTATTAATAATGCTTTCAAAAGCTAAAAGTGAGAGTCAAACTACCAACCTTTCATTTGATAGATTGTTTGAAATTCATTAGATTATATCTAATTTTCATTAAATGTAAAAAAACTTATTTATTTATTGGTATTTTTTTCAAATTGAATTTTAAAACAATAAACCTTCACGTGCCGCCCCAGCCCAGCCAATTACGGGCCGCAAGCCATGGGCAGTGTTGTGCTACTATTTTTGGCTAACGGGCCTTTCTGTGCCGTGTCGAATATTTGATGGGCCATACCGTGCCAGTCCCGTGGGCCAATGGGCAGTGCTGTACCGACCCGTTTGACATCCCTATATGTAATTGTCATGCTATACATAGGGGTGGACATTATAATTAATAAATCAATTTATCTGACCAAAATAGACCCATTTCGAACCAATTTTTACGTTTTATAGGTTCGAATAGATTGTCAGGTTAGTTAAAGTTTTAAAGTTTGTACAACGACATTTAACCGAACCGATATATATACTACTAATACTCATAGTTATTTTTTATTTTTATACATTTATAATACATATGTCATGTATAGTTATGGTCATTAAATTAATCTATTATTTCACTTTAGAAGGTGAAGCAACTTATATTATTTTTCTCTAATGTTCCATTTTATAAATATTCAATATAATTAATAAAATTTAAAATAAATTCTCAAATTGTAAATATTTTAATCATTTTAAGAGTTATTTTTTACTTGAAATTGATGCATAATTTTAGTTTAAAAGTTAATGTACAACTTTTTTGAATTAAACTGTTAATTGCATATTAATTCATTGATTAATTTATCATTAATATGTGATCAACATAATTTAAATTCACTTTAAAAACAAATAGGTTCAAACTATAAATCGAATGTATCAAACCTATATAAATAGGTTGTTCAAATGTTCTCTAATTGATATTTTACAAATCGATATTGATTCTTGATTTAGTTAACCATTATATATCGATTCAGTTAGCATTTTAGATAAAAATGACCAAAATCAAACCACACCCACCCCTAACTCTATATTTGAATAAATTTTCTTACTTTGTTAAGCTCTAAGATTATTTTGTTGCTTTTTCTTTAGCTTTGTGTTTTTCCTCTCACTTTAAATATAAGATTTTTTTTTTTAGTTCAATTAGGTTTGTAGGGAAATTTTGTGTGTATTGTACTCTTATCTTTAGTTTTACTTTAATAAAAGAAAGAGACCACATATAATAAAAAAAGAATAAAACATGATTATAAAAAAAAAAAAACATTAAAAGGGACATTTTTGTCATGTTTATTTGTTATTATTTTTTATAATTTCAATTAATTGAAAATAAATTAGAGATAATTAAAGAACTCAAATACTTATAATCATTTAGGAAATGTAGAATTTTTTTTCTTCCCTTCCTGTATAATAAAAATAAGATTCAAAAATTGTTCATTTTTTTATTATTTTTAGTTAATAACTACATGTAAATTTTTGTTAACAAGTTTATGGCTCAACAACATGTAGCTCACTTAAAAGTTTCAATTATGAGTGTACGAGTAATGTAATTATTTCAAAAAAAATTGTGAATTGTTATTTCCACAATTAAACCTATTCATTAATGAAAGATTTATTTAACTTTAATAGCACTAAATTGAAATTATTTATAAATACAAATAAACAATTAGTGTATTACTTTTGTAGCAAAAAAATTGTCTTTGGACACTATCTCCACCCTAACAATACTGAATTAAATACATCATAATTTTTTAAAATTAATACCTTTTAAATTTTATGTTAATAAATTATTTATTTAAAAAATATAAAATTGGTGTTAAAAAAAAAGGGTCCGTAATTTTTATCATTTTTATATTTTAGTATCTTAATTCTTTTTCCTCAAGATTTGCTACCAAACATTTTAACTTTAATAAATTTAATCCAAAAATATAAGTTATATTAAAATCTTACTGTAGCACTCAGTTTTAACGTGTTAAAATTATTGTTCTTATTATTTAGTCCCTTAACTTTCTAATTTAACATTTGTCTTTTTTTAATCAAATTTTGAAAAATTAAAAATTAGGGATCAAATCTAACTTAAACAATAGTTAAAGAATAAACTATTGTTAAAAACCATAAGTATTACTTAGCCTACAAAATCAAACTTTCATTTATTTGTATTAGGTTATTGTCCTTAGAAAAAGTTACACTCTTTTACTCAGCAAAAAAAAAAAGGTAACACGGCTTTTCAATAATGATTATATTCTACTCAAGTGTCATATATTCAAGCTATTTGCGAAAACACATCAACTACGGTTTGAGCTAAAAGGTAACAAATTTAATTACATCCTATAATTTTATTTATAGTTAAAAATTTATTTTTAACTTTCTTCAAGGAAAAAATATTTTTATTTTTTTATAATATAAATGAATATTGTTTTTAATGTTGTAAGAAAATGAACATATTTTTTTATTTAAAAGGTTAAAAGTGAAACCAATTGAATTTCTGGATCATTTATGCACAAGAGAAAAAGTAGTAATAATAAGAATAATAATAATAACTCATTTTTAAATATAGAGAAATAGGATATAGTTAGGGCTGAATAGAGGATCGAAACTGCTTGTTTTTAACCAATCAAAATACGATCCGATCTGAAGCAAATTTGAAGATATCCAATCCGATGATGTACTCAATTTGAACCAATCTGAATCGTACATATCAAAATTTTCAAATTTAATAAGGTCATATTAGATTATAACTTATTTTTAAATTTTTGTTATATATAAAATACAATATATATTAACATTTAAATTTTGAATTGGTACATCAATAAGTAAATTTAGTTATTTATAATTACAAATAAAAAAATCAAAATAACAAGTACGCTGTTGAATAAAATTTAGTTTTATTTTTAAGCTAAAAAAGTAATTTAATGTAATTGTGCTATGTATTATTTTTAAATATAACATATTAAAAATAAAATATGCATTTATTTATAATTTTAATAGTAATTCGATTCAGATTGGATTGCAGCGGATTATAAAATTTTTCAATCCAAATTTGAACAAATTGTATACATTACGATCTGAATCCGCTTTGATTATAAAATCTATCAATCCAATCCGATCTGAATCCGATGAATTGGATCGAATTTTTTAATTTAGGCTAATTGATCAGATTATTTACTCTCTTAAATATAGTAGTATAAAGTGGTGGTTTTCTAGTTTTCTATCCATGTTAACATATTAAACAAGTAATGTTTCATGTCATATATAATTATTGACTGTGTCGTACTATAATTTTTTTGGACAAAGACTCTGCTAAATTATGAAGGAAAAAAAAAGGTTTGCTTATAAAAAAATTATAGATGCAAGTTTAGCTATTAGGACTAGTCGGGCTAGCAAAGTTAAGGGACAAAGCGTATAGGAGCAAACAAAACCTCAAAAGCACGAGCACTTGGTGCGAGCTTATTAAAAAACACAACATTGTATTTGAATAGACTTTCAAAATTGACAGTCATAATTATTTCCAAATTAAATTTTCATAATATTAAAATGAAACGACTTCATTCTCTTTATCTCACAAGAACACACCAAATAATTATTTGAGTTCGTGAAAAAGGAATAACAAACTAAAAACATAAATCATAAAAACAAGAAACACCATATTTAAGTGATTCGGCCCCTAAAACTACACGGCCTAATCCACTGAAAAGAGTAAAACGTATTCACTATATACGATTGTTTGTATAGGGAAGAAAACCATGAGAAATTACAAAGCTCATAGGTCTCTAAAACACAAGAAAAATACATAAGAAAATCAGCAGAACACAGAGTAAAGAAATGGAGAAGAAGCAGAGAGCATAACGGCATCGAGGAGAGGAAATATGAGAGCTAGCGTCCAAAAAACCCTAACGAGGGTATAAATACATTACAAGTGAAATGAAGATCTTGCCCTTTTGGCCCAAACTGATTTCAAGTGTACAAGGGCTTGCAAAAAACCTTATACAAAATAGTCCAATACACATATCAGAGGTCCAAAAGCCCAAATACATAATAACACAAAATACTATGTATTTAACCCATTTACACCAATGTAATTATGTATGCTGACCACACATATAAATTCTATCTCAATCAAATGTTTCATGCATGCTCTGATACATAGTGGCATAACTTAACAATCTCCACCTTGATACTGTGCAACAAGTGAATACAATTCTGTTTACCCTTTATACCTAATGCCTAAATATGGGACACCCTGACCAAACTCAAACAATGTTTAAATTTGGTCAGAGGAACTAGTTTAGTGAGTATATCAGAGGGATTATCCTCAGTGGAGACTTTGTCAAGTTTGACAAGACCTTGTGCAACAATGTCTCTAATGAAATGCATTTTGATGTCATGCTTAGACCTAGAATGAAACATAGGATGTTTTGACAGATGAATAGTAGATTGGTTGTCACAACATACACTATCAATAACATCACATTTTACTATATGAATTTGCCTAGTAAAACCTCTAAGCCATAGGGATTATTTTACTGCTTCTGTACAGGCATTAAAGTCAACCTCAGTTGTTGACAAAGCAACTACAGATTGCAGGTTTGCTTTCTAAAAGAATGTTTCCTAAAAATATTGAAACTATAACCTGAAAGTGATATCCTCTTATCCTTATCTCCTTCAAAATCAGAGTCAGTAAATCCACACCCAATAGGTACATCACAAGGATTTCTTTTAAACAGTAAGTCAGTGTTAACTGTCCTTTTCATATATCGTCGGATCCACTTAACTGCTTGCCAATGAGCCTTACATGGGTTAGACATATACCGGCTAACCACACTCATAGGATCTGCAATATCTGGTCTAGTACAGACCATTGCATACATAAGTGATCCTACAACATTAGAATAAGGAACTCTATTCATATACTTCTTATCATCCTCAGTCACAGGACAATCATTGATAGACAACTTAATGTGAGAACAAAAGGAACATTAACAAACTTGGATTCATTCATGGAAAATCTCTTTAAAACCTTTTCTAAATAGGACTGTTGGGATAAATGTAGATCACTACCGGCAGGGGCGGCTCAAGAACTTTTGAGGCCTAAAGCGAAGTATAAAAATAGTCCTTAATTATATTTTTTAAAATAATTTTAAATATAAATATATTTTTTTATTTTTAATAATCTATTTAAACACGTACAAATAACAAATATATATTTAATTTTATCATCATTAATTAAACTTTCAAACACTATTATGAAAAAAATAGAAAATAATAAAGCACTTACTTTGATTATCTTGAAGTCAACGCATTGCAATTTTCTTTTCACACTTCAATCTTCTGACTTTAGCTCCAATAAGTATGTGCTTTAAAATTTTATTTTTTTAGCCTTTTGAGAAGAAAAATCATCAATTAAACTTTTATAATCTAGTTTTGAAAGCAAATTTTTTTCAATTGATAAAATAGCTAATCCATTTAATCTTTCTTATGACATTGTCGAACGCAAATAAGACTTAATTAATTTTAATTTTGAAAAACTTCTTTCAGCAGAAGCAACTGTAACAGGAATAGTCAATAATATTCTATATGCAATCCATGTATTAGGAAAAGAATTTAACTTTTTAAGAAAACTTAACACCTCAATTGGTGCACTTATTTCTTTTGGCATAACTTCCTTCAAAACTTTTAATTCTAAAAATAAATCTAAACCATCAATATCAGAAATTTGATCGTGTTTCAAAAACAATTCAAGATTGTAACAACTTTTTTTCAAATCATCATCACCTAATAAACTTAATTTTTCTAAATCATACAAAAAATCAAAAATTTCTTCATAAATTTGAAATTGCTTGAATCTATTGTGAAAAGAAGAAATAGCTTTATCTACTATATATAAAAAATAGTTAACTCTAAAAGATTCTTCAGCAGATATTCTTACCTCGTTGTTGACGTTCTCATCAAATTTTTTATTTCTACGAATCTCACGTCTTTCACAAAATATTGCTTCTATATTCATTTCACCTACAACATCTTTAGTAAAATTTATAGCATATTCAAATCTATTATTTCTATATTTTTCAAAGAAAGAAATAAGACCTTTGATACAAACTATAGCAGAAGCAATATGCATATTTTCAGATTGTAAATATTTGCTAATTGAGTTAACTGCATGTAATATGTCATACCAAATAGTCATGCCTAGCAAAAATTTAAAATTTTCAATTTCATATGTTGCTAAAGAAAAAGCTTCACTTTTTGGGGGCCCTATTTCATATTTACATAATATTTATTAAAATTAATTTTTTAAATATAAAATACATATTACAAAAAAAATGGGGCCCTATTTAATTGGGGGGCCTAAGGCGACCGCCTCATTGGCCTAAAGGACGAACCACCCCTGACTACCGGTCCTAGCTATTTTCTTGCCTAAAATTCTTTTAAAAGGTCATAAGTCTTTCATTTCAAACTCATTACAAAGTTTAGTTTTTAAATTGTCAATTTCAGACCTATTCTTATAGGCAATTAATATGTCATCCACATACAAGAGTAGATAAATAGGATTTAAGACATTTTTCAACTTGAAATAAACATAGTTATCATAATCACACTTATTGATTCCTATTTTTAGCATAAAAGTATCAAAACGTTTATATTGTTGCCTAGGAGCCTGTTTTAAACCATATAAATTTTTTTTTAAGTATACATGCAAGATTTTCATTACCAGGTTTAATAAATCCTTCTGGTTGCATCATATATATTTTGTCATCCAAATCACTATGCAAGAGTTCTATTTTAACATCCATTTGATCAAGTAGCATGCTATATTGAACAACTAAAGAAAGCAGCATTCTTATAGAAGTGAATTTGACAATAGGAAAAAATATTTCATTAAAGTCTATTCCTTTTTTTTTTTTTTTGTGAAAATCCTTGTGCCACTAACCTAGCTTTGAATCTAGTAGGTTCAACACTTTTGATTCCTTCCTTTTTATTAAAAAACCATCAACAACCAAGCATTTTGACATTCTTAGCCTTATTAACCAAAATTCATGTTTTATTTTTGTTCAATGAATTAATCTCATCTTGTATTGCATTCAACCAATTAGTTGCATAAGATGAATTTATGGCATCAGAGTAGGATTTAGGTTCAAGATCATCAAAATCAGATGCAACATATAAAGCATAAGCAATCAAGTCAATGTGTTCAATATTAGATGTAACTAAGGAATTAGAATACCTTGAGGGAGGTTTTATTGCCCTTTTGGTCCTATCTCTGGCTAGAAGGTAGTTATTGATTTTAGTGGAATTGCCTTGAGGAATTGTTTGTTCCTCGGTAGTTCATTCATCATCACTCATATCTGTCCTATCAGTGGTCATATCATGGGATTGGGGTGCTGCAAATACCTCCACCTCATTGAGAGATGTGGCACCTGTCTCCATATCAATCAGGTTATCCTTATCAGAATGAGAAGTAGGTTGATTAATTAAGTCATAGTAATATTCAGATTCACTAAAAATGACATTTCTACTAGTTATGCATTTTTTAAGAGAAGGAAACCATAATCTATATCCTTTAACACCCAAAGGATACCCAATAAAGACACACTTAAGGGACCTAGCTTAAAGCTTACCCTAAATGACGTGACTATATACAATTCACCCAAAAACTGTAAGGTTACTATAGTCCATAGATTTACCTATCCAAAGCTGCTTAGGTGTTTTGAAATTTAGGGCAAAGAAGGGACACCTATTGATGAGGTATGTAGCTGTGTTAACAACCTCAACCCAAAAAAGTTTGGGAATACTAGGCAGGTACAACATACACCTAACTCTCTCTAGAATGGTCCTATTTATTCTCTCTGCTAGTCCATGTTGTTGTGGTGTACCAGGTACAGTCCTATGCCTCCTAATCCCTTGGTCTTTATAGAAAGAGTCAAAGAGTTCATTACAGTGTTCTAACCCATTATCTGTCCTATGTACGTTAACCTTAGTGCTCTTTTGGTTTTCAACTAGGGCTTTCCACTGCTTAAAGGTATCAATGGTCTCATCTTTAGTCCTTAAAGTGTAAGTCCATACCCTTCTAGTATGGTCATCAATTAAGGATAGAAAGTACTTATTACCACCTAGGGATTGAAGTATGCTGACCTTTAGTAAACTTAACCCTAGTTTGTTTACCAAAAACACAATGTTCATAGAACTTTAAGGATGCTAAAGGTTCACTCCTAAAATCCCTTGTTTGCCTAACTAAAAACTAACCCTTTTTCACTTACATGCCCTAACCTCCTATGTCATAAGGTAGCACTATCTAAGGAATGAACTATACGAGCCTTGCCCTTAAGAACTAACATAGTACCTTGCAACAAATACACAAACCTTTAGCTCATACTGCCTTAAAGATTACTAAAGAATCCTTAAGTACTTTCATTACTCCATTTTCAATTTTGACAGAATGCCTAGAGGCATCCAAAGTACCTAATGAAATCAAATTTCTCTTTAGTTCAAGAACAAACCTCACGCATTCTAGACATCTAACCGTACCATCAACCAATGATAAGTTAACTGAGCCTATACCTTTTACCTGACATTCATAGTCATTACCTAGAAGGACTTTACCATAGTCAACTTCTTTTAATTCACTAAACTAATGTCTAAAGGGAGTCATGTGATATGTATAACCTAATCTAAGACCTAATCTATTTCTGACCTAGAGGAACTCACAACTAGCACTTTAGAGCTCTCATAACCCTTAAAAACTATGTTTGATTCACTATCTATACTTAAATCAATTCTTTATGGTTTCTTACCCTTCCTAAGCGAACACTCACTTCTATAGTGGCAATCTTTCTTGCAGAATTAACATTTAACATGTTTCTTATACCTAGACTTAGATCTTTTTTTAGACTTTCCCCTAAAACCCTTTTCTCTTTTCTCAATTCTACCCCTAATGAGAAGACTTTCACTAGCAACATTTTTATCTTTTATTTCTAAATCTTTGGAACTAAGATTAGAAATGACTAGGTCAAGTGACAAATTATCTCTACCATACATAATTCCAAATTTCACATCTTTACACTTATTAGGCAAAGAATTTAATAAAATTATTGCTTGTGTTTCTATGATCAGTATCATCCAAATCAGTAGTTAGTCTTTTAAATTCACCAAGCACTATGCCAAAAAGTAGCTTTAAAGACGGTCATTAACTGCTATTGTAAAGCTATGATGATGCTTAAAAAAAATACAGTGACCGTTATCTATTCAAGCGTCATCATAAATAAACCTTTTTAATAACGGTCATGACCGTCATTAAAGACAAAAAATGACTGTCACTAAAAATCGTAGAAAAACAAACGACCGTCATGAAAAAAAAAAATTCTATGACGGTTGTTGTTTCTCAACCATCATTGCAAATTGACAATAACCGTCATAAAAAATCTCAAAAAAAATTTGAAAATAACGGCTAGTATATTATTCAATGACGGCTAATTAAAATAACCGTCCAAAATATGTGTATATATATTTATATATATATTAAATATTATGCTTTACATATAACCTGTTATATATGTGTGTGTGTGTGTGTGTGGTCAAGTATGTTAAAAATAAATAATAACAAGTTTAATTTGTAATAAAATATCAATGACTTTATTAATAAATTTGTAATCTAAAATTTTTTTACAACCATGACTATAAATGCTAATAAATCTATATATATAAGCTTTCGTAGTATATCTACAGTTATTAATTAACTTTTAATTTTTTAAAACATAAGTAGATCTATACCCAAAAAGAAAAATATGTATTTATCTAAAATAATCACACTATACATTATCTAAAATAATGCTAAATTTTGAGGAATCCATCTTGAATCCAAACAACCTTTTCTTGAGAAATATTTTGTTAGACAGAGACCTCCTCAGGAACAATTCCTCCAACTTTCTCCACAACCCATGGGGTGTTGTCTCGTCATCTACCTGTCTCAGAACTGAGTCTGATAAGTTTAGGATTATGCTGGTGAAGGCAGTGTCCAAGATTTCTTGTTTCTTTGATGCAGATACACCTTCAGCAAACTGTGGGGATTCATTTATGGCGATAGAAACTTTCTGCTGAATAAGCACAGCCCTCATCTTCTTCCTCCAAATGCCAAAGTCACCTGTGCCGTCAAATCTTTCAATGTCAAGCTTTAGTGTTCCCATTTTCGATACTGTCTATGCCTACACTTCCAAGAACAGAAATCGAACACCTTACTTCTTGTTCTCTTCTCTCCCTCGTTTAACAACAAGGCTCTGATACCAAATTGTGAAGAATCAAGCAAGAAACAGAATAGCAGAAACAATGAAAGAAACAATACACAAAAGAGTTAAAGTGGTTCTGCCATTGTAAGGCTTACATCCACTGTCCAACAGCACCAGATTTTATTGACAATCATTGTACATCAATCACTAGAAGCACTCAGTCTCTCTACCACACTAGGTGTGCCCGAGAGTTACAAAATGAAGTGTTTCCAAGAATCACCACTTGCAATGTCTTGCATGCACTTCTAATTACATCAGGGAAATCAGTATATGAATTGTATGTACATGCACTACATCACCCACTACCCACGCTTATATATCTTTAGTTAGTTACAAACCGACTAACTAAATAACAACTAAAGAGCATACAAGTGACAGCTGGAGGTGAGATCTAATCCTCTACTACTGCACCAGGTGTATACCAAGAACCGTGCACCTCTCCACCTTAGCATCAACTTCACAACTTCTCCACCTTGATGACAAGTCTCTTCCCAATTTCCTGATGCTGTTGCCATACACCAACCAGTTTAGTTGATGGCACCTGTAACACGCACTAAGTCTTTACACAGATCTAACTTAGTTGCAGTTACAGCCTTGGTGATCATATCTGCAGGATTTGAGTCTGTGTGAATTTTCTTCAACTCCACCTGCTTCCTTTCAATCACCTCTCTGATGAAGTGGTACTTCACATCCACATGTTTAGTCCTATCATGAAACTATGGGTTCTTTGACAGGTGAATAGCTCCCTAATTATCACAGTTCACTACGACAGTTCCTTGTTCAAAACTCAACTCTTCCACCATACCTTTAAGCCACAGAGCCTCTTTAACTGCTTCTGAAGCAGCTATATATTCTGCTTCTGTCGACGAAAAGTGCAACCACATGTTGCAGTGCTGCCTTCAGCTGACAAGTCCTCCAGCAAACTCAAACAGATATCCTGTCAATGATCTCCTTCTGTCTATGTCACCAGCATAATTAGAATCTACAAAGCCAACCACCTTCATGTCTGTGACTGAACCATCAAACAATAATCCTTCATGCCTTGTACCAGTTAGATACCTGAACACCCACTTAACTGCCTCCCAGTGAGCTTTGCCTGGTTTTCCCATATATCTACTGACTAAACTAGTATAGTGAGCTAAGTCAGGTCTTGTACAGACCATCAGATACATTAAACATCCTACAGCATTTGCATAAGGGATCTTGTTCATATGTACTTCTTCTTCTTCTGTCTGAGGGGAGTCATGCATTGATAGCTTGAAGTGCTGAGCTAGTGGTGTGCTCACTTGCTTTGCATTTTCCATGTGAAATTTTACCAGCAGCTTCTGTATGTATGTGATTTGGGTTACCAACAGTCTCTTCAGGTTTCTTTGCTTGTTTATTTCCATACCTAGAATTCTTTTAGCAGCCCCTAAGTCCTTCATTTCAAATTTCTCACCCAGCCACTCTTTAACTTGCTAAATTTTCACCTTATTCACACAGGCTATCAGCATATCATCCACGTATAACAGTAGGAAGATGGCTTCACTGCTACTTGTGTCTTTAAAGTATACACAGTGGTCATAACTGCTTCTGTTAAAGCCCAGCTTAATCACAAAATCATCAAACCTCTTATACCAGCACTTGGGGGATTGTTTCAGCCCATAGAGTGACTTTTGGAGCAAGCATACTAGGTTCTCTTTACCTGCTTCAATGAATCCCACTGGTTGGTCCATGTAAATTGTCTCACTCAATTTTCCATGGAGGAAAGCAGTCTTAACGTCCAACTGTTCCAGCTCCATGTCATTTCGAGCTACTATTGACAGCAACATCCTTATAGGAGGTGTGTTTCACTACTGGGGAGAAAACTTCTGTAAAGTCTATGCCAGGTTTCTGTGTGAACCCTTGGCAACCAGCCTAGACTTATATCTTGGCTTTTCCGCCCCTGGTATTCCATCTTTCTTCTTATACAACCACCTGCAGGCAATAGTTTTAACCCCTTTTGGTTTAGGTATGAGGTTCCAAGTCTCATTCTTCCTCAGAGATTCCATCTCTTCTTTCATTGACTGCAGCCACTTTGCTGAGTCTGCAGATCTTATTGCTTCCTAGTAGGTTTTGGGTTCTGTCTCATTTACAATGTCAGCAATACTAAAAGCAAATGCAATTAAGTCTGTAGGGGTATTTACACTTGCACCTGAGCTTGAGTCAAGGTACCTTGAAGGCTTCCTATGTTGCCTTCTCAGTCTGTCTCGAGCCAACTGATAGTCCCTCAGAGAGTCAATTTCATTTTGCTCATGTTCAACATCATCTCACTCAGTGTTGTCACCTACTACATCATCACTGGAATGCTCCATCTGAATCTCAGCATCAAGTAAACTGTTTGAGGGTGTACAGATTCCACCATTCTCATTGTGCATAAACATCTCTTGTTCCCTGAAAGTCACATCTCTGCTTATTACACATCTAGACAGTGAAGGGTCCCAAAACTTGTACCCTTTCACCCCATTTGGGTAGCCTAAGAACATGCACTTTACTGCTCTTACTCCCAGTTTGTCTTGCCTCCTATGCAATAGGCCAAGCACCCAAAAACTCTTAATGCACCATAGTCTGCTGGTCGACCACACCAAATTTCTTGAGGTGTCTTAAATTGTAGGGCTGTTGAGAGGCATCTATTTATGCAGTGATATGCAGTGTCTAAGGCTTCTGCCCAGAATTTCTTATGAACATTTGCACTGATCAGCATGCACCTCACTCTTTCAAGTAGAGTTCTATTCATCCTCTCAACTAGGCCATTCTGCTGAGGTGTGCAAGCCACGGTTCTGTGCCTTGTGATTCCCTTTTCACTGCAGTACTGGTTGAACTTCTCATTGCAGAATTCAAGCCCATTGTCAATTCTCAAGTATCTCACTTTGTTCCCAGTTTGAACCTCCACTTGAGTTTTCCATTCTTTGAATTTTTCGAAGGCTTCATCTTTGGTTTTCAGTGGGTACACCCAGGTTTTTTTGGAGAAGTCATCTATGAAGGATACAAAATATCTAGATCCACTTAGTGATGGGTTTCTAGCTGGCCCCCACAGATCAGAATGTATATAGCCCAGTTTATCACGTGTATGGCTGCTACCCCTTGTGAACTTAACCCTTTTGGCTTTTCCCATAACACACTGCTCACAAAACATTAGTATGTCTCCTTTCACATTTCCCAAAAGTCCTTGCTTTTGCAGTTCGAGTAGACCCTTCTCACTGACATGTGCTAGTCTTTTGTGCCATATCTGCATTTCTGGTTCATGAGCTGTCTCACCCACTGTGACAAGTGGGGTGTTGACAGTACCTTTCAAAAAATACAATCCATTTCTCAGTGTGCCTTTCATGTATACTATGGACCCTCTGATCACTTTTAACTCATCACCAGCACCCTTAAATTCATATCCTTCTTTGGTGAGCATACCAAGTGAAATCAAATTCCTTTTGAGAGATGGTACATGTCTTACCTCCATTAGTGTTCTGTCAACACCTCTAGTGAGTCTTAAAGAAACATTGCCTACACCAGCAACCTTGCATGGTTGATCATTGCCCATGTACACAGTGCCTGCATCCACTTTCTTGTAGGTGGTAAACCAGTTCTTGTTAGATGTCATATGATATGAGCATCCTGAATCCAAGATCCATTCCTTTGGATTGAAGATGTCTATCACAGTTAGTGCATCAGCACTTTCATAGCCATCTTGGGCAACAGAGGCTTCTACACTGTGATTGTCTTTATACCTTTTCTTTTTATCAGGACAATCCCTCTTGAAGTGTCCTTCCTTATGGTAGATAAAACACCTTAGAGACTTCTTGTTTCTTGACTTAGATCGTGAGTTGAACCTGTTAGATCTGAATTCTCTCTTCTCAGGCCTCCCTCTGATGTTTAAAGCATCTCCACTGCCAAACATTATCTTGTTGGTGGATTTCATATCCAATTCTTTGGATCTTAGTGCAGACATCACAGTTCCAAGTGATAGATCCTCTCGACCATACTCAATTGCAGCCCTGATTGCATCAAAGGTTTTTGGTAAGGAATTTAGCAAGATTACAGCCTGATTTTCATCACTGATCTGTTCACCAATGTTGCTCAGCTCCACTGTCACTTTCTTGAATTCATCAAGATTATTCTCTAAGGTTATTGAGGAATCCATCTTGAATCCAAACAACCTTTTCTTGAGAAATATTTTGTTAGACAGAGACCTCCTCAGGAACAATTCCTCCAACTTTCTCCACAACCCATTGGGTGTTGCCTCGTCATCTACCTGTCTCAGAACTGAGTCTGATAAGTTTAGGATTATGCTGGTGAAGGCAGTGTCCAAGATTTCTTGTTTCTTTGATGCAGATACACCTTCAGCAAACTGTGGGGATTCATTTATGGCGATAGAAACTTTCTGCTGAACAAGCACAACCCTCATCTTCTTCCTCCAAATGCCAAAGTCACCTGTGCCGTCAAATCTTTCAATGTCAAGCTTCAGTGTTCCCATTTTCGATACTGTCTATGCCTACACTTCCAAGAATAGAAATCAAACACCTTACTTCTTGTTCTCTTCTCTCCCTCATTTAACAACAAGGCTCTGATACCAAATTGTGAAGAATCAAGCAAGAAACAAAATAGCAGAAACAATGAAAGAAACAATACACAAAAGATTTAAAGTGGTTCTGCCATTGTAAGGCTTACATCCACTGTCCAACAGCACCAGATTTTATTGACAATCATTGTACATCAATCACCAGAAGCACTCAGTCTCTCTACCACACTAGGTGTGCCCGAGAGTTACAAAATGAAGTGTTTCCAAGAATCACCACTTGCAATGTCTTGCATGCACTTCTAATTACATCAGGGAAATCAGTATATGAATTGTATGTACATGCGCTACATCACCCACTACCCACGCTTATATATCTTTAGTTAGTTACAAATCGCCTAACTAAATAACAACTAAAGAGCATGCAAGTGACAGCTGGAGGTGAGATCTAATCCTCTACTACTGCACCAGGTGTATACCAAGAACCGTGCACCTCTCCACCTTGGCATCAACTTCACACACCCTATGTCTCTTATTATCATTATTCACTTCCCGGAATCTTTCTCTATTCAAAACATATCATAACCCAATAAAAGAAAGATGCTTAAAAATATATATATTAGAAATTGAAATAGAAAAACAAATTAAATTTAAACATAGTAGAGGTTCGGTTTCAAAGATCTGATTTAAGAAAATATTTAATACTTTGATGTGTTCATCTCTTAATACAATGTGTAAAGCTTTTAGATTGTGATCTCAATAGTAATTACATTGTCTGTGATTGATATCTACAAATCTATAAAATATATGGTTGGCTCATCTTAATAATTAAAGTTTTTAATTAAATGTGATCTCAATAGTCCTAACATTTTTTTCTTCACAATTTTTTGTTTGGATTCCCTAAATATTGAAAGAAAAAAAAGAGGGTAGAATAAGTTTTAAATCCAAAATCCAATCTAGTATGAAGAAATCAATAAAGGAAATTAAAAACAAGTGCAAAAAGGAGAAAATTACTTTTCCCAATTAAGCATAATCAAGAATCACCATGTTTATGCCAGCAAGCATAGCAACACAGCGAAGAAATATTTGAACTACTATTACAATTTTAGCCAATGAACTACACTTGCGGCCAATAGAAGAAGGATTTGAACTACTATTGCAATTTTACGGAGGTTTCTTGAGCCCTAATATTTTGTAATTGAAACCTCTTTTAGTGAAGTTAAATATGCCCAAATCTGATGGTATTTGTCATTTGAAATCTGATTGTATTTGCTAGTTTTACGACTTACAAGTATCTTTAACAGAGAAGAAAAAATAGATTTATAGAGAAAGAGACATACCAGTCATACGAACGGCAGTGAGCAGCAGCTAGCGGCAGCGACCAGCAATCTGAGAAACAGCAGCGACCAGCAATCTGAGAGACAGCAGCGAGCAGATACGGCAATATAAGTGTTGGGTTTGAAAGAAAGATAAAATATATACCCTAGGAGTTAATTAAGTGCAATATAATAATGCGAATAAAAATTTTGTATTGTTAATTTAAAAGATTATTATGATGGTCATTTTGTATTGACCGTCGTAGAATATATTTATTTTTTATTTTAAAATTTTGATGACTATCGTAACTTAAATGACTGTCATAAAAAATATTTATTATTTATTTTGAATTTTTAATGATGGTCATTTTAATTTTAAAATTTATAATCGTCATTGTTACTTCATGTACACATTTTTAATGATGGTAAATTTAAAAAAAAAATGGCTAACTGTCCTTAAAAGCCAATTTTGGCATAGTGAAAGTTTTGATCAAGATCGTTAGAGGATTCCATCTTAAAGGAGTAAAAACGATGTTTAAGGTGATTTTACCAGGCAGAGTCTTAGTTAAATATAAAGAGTCAAGTTTAGAGAAGACCTTCTTAGCAGTTGTTTTCTTAGAAACTTCTTTGAGTACCGTATCCGACAGATTTAACAGCATGGCTGAGTAAGCCTTTTTCTCAATCTTATTTACATCAGCCTTAGTGGCCTTTTTAGGCAAATCATTGGCATCAACAGCACCATGCACATCTTGTTGAATCAAGAGTGCTTCATTTTTCTTTTCCACAGAACATAGTCATCTGTACCATCAAATAACATCATTTTAAATTATGTATTCATTGTTAATGAGATAAAGAATATACTCAAGATAAAAGTTAAGAAAACCCCCTGAATATATTTTTTAAGATGAACAGTCGAGTTCTTTGAACAAACCCAAAAACCTTGGAACCCTAGGTCTTTGAGTCACCTAAGAAACCCAACCCAGAATCAAGATTCGAAGGGAACAAGAAACCCTAGGTTTCCCAATCACTCAGAAAACTGTACACAAATTAATTTGTGAGGATTTAGTGAGTTTGGTATGCTTCGATGACAGTTCGAAGGCTAAACAACACCTAAAGCTCGCTCTAATACCACTTTGAAACGAATTCACTCTTTTTATCTCATAAGAACACACAAAATTTGAGTTCGTGAAAAAGGAATAACCAAGTAAAATCATAAAACATAAAAACAAGAAACAATAAATTTAAGTAGTTCAGCTCCTAAAACTACACGACCTAATCCATTGGAAAAGATAAAACGTATTCACTATGTACAAATGTTTGTACAGAGAAGAAAACCATGAGAAATTACAAAGGTATAACCTTGCACACACTCATAGCTCTCTAAAACACAAAAATACATAAAGAAATAAGAAGAACACAGAGTAAAGAAATGGAGAAGAAGCAGAGAACACAATGGCGCTGAGGAGAGGAAATATGAGAGCCAGCGTCCAAAAAACCCGAACAAGGGTATAAATATATTACAAGTGAAACAACGGTCTTGCCCTTTTGGCCCAAACTAATTTCCAACATACACGGGCCTGCAAAAAACCTTATACAAAACAGTCCAATACACATATAAGAAGTCCAAAGCCCAAATACATAATAACACAAAATACCATGTATTTAACACATTTACACCAATGTATCTAGGTATTTTGTACTTGTGTTGGTACTGAATACTTAATCTTAGTGTTTTTATTTGTATTTGTTTCATCAAAATGTGCACTCTTAATATGAGTTTTCAATCTTTTTGCTGCAGGAAAATCCGAAAAAAGATGTAATATTGTGACAGTTCCACCCCCAGTTAGATGTTAAAAAGTACTTAAGCAAACTCTATCTTTGACTCTTGTTCTGCTTTTGAATTTCTGGTCATATTTTTGCATTCAGAAATGTCCAATAGTGTTTTACAGAACAAATTTGGTTTGAAACTTAATTGGCAGTGGTCTACAAATCAAAGAGGCATTATAGTTGCAATTAGATGTTCAAAAGAGACATCATGAGCAGTTAGAGGAAAATCATAAATATTACCCTTTGAACCAAACAGAAGAAAGCACTTCTTTCTGAAATCGCTTTTGACTGAAATTACAATGCAAGATCCAAACCTATTTAGTTACTTCTTATGTGTAGGTTTAGGGAATCTACAGGTTAGAATAGAAGAACAAAGTAAACAACTACAGATGATGCTTGACATGCAACAAAAATCAACCAATAGCTTCTTTAAGACTACTCAAACACTGAGTAACATACCCTCAGATGATGATCTTCCTTCCAATAGCCTTGATGTTCATGTCGATCGATTTTCGACAGTGGGTGATTTAGGAAATTTTTTTCACTTTCCATCGAAATAAGTTGGTCCAATTTCAAATCAAGCACGATATTTGATTATGAATAATTTTTGTTCTTTTGTGATTTTTTCTTTTGTTTACCTTTTAGAAAATAAGGCTTCAATAAAATCAACCCTCCTCTCCTTTCTGGACCAACGTGTTTCCTGTGCATATTGTGTCCTCTATTTCAAATTTTTTTGATACCATAAGAGTCCCATCATAATATATATTTTGGTAGTTAACAGTATTTTCAATTAAATAATTATATATTTGTATTTAATTAAAAACACTACAACACTACCACAAGATTGAGAAAGGGTTAGGTATATTTTGCAGCTTTTGCTTGGCCTAGTGCTTGGTTCCCTTATGGCCACAAACTACACCTAGAAGATACTTCAAGAGTTTTAATTTTGTATTGTAAGTTTAACCATAGAGTCCTCTTATAGGAATTGTATTGTTTAGCAATAAATTAAAAAAAGATTTGGATTTTTGTCCGCATAAGTCCTTTTGTTTTCTTCCTCTCAAAGTTTAGTAATGTCAATTACAATTCTTGTAGTTTTCAATCTTAATATTGATGTTGGGTGGTATATTTTTGCATGTTTCATTTAGTGCAATTTATAACATGTTTTCATTTTGTTTTATAATGTCCTTTTATACATTTGTTCGTTTACTCATTGAGTACAATGATATTTTAAAGGAAAAATATATGAAATTAAATAGAATTGATTGAATATATTTATATACTTATTCAAGTAAATATAAGAAAGCAAAAAAAAAAAAAATTAATAAAGGTGAATAAATGCATGAATTTTAATTTTAGCTAGTTTAATGTAAGTTTTTTACATAATCATGTTCTTATATTTTAACTATCTTGTAGTTTCTTATAATTATATATCTAATTACATTTTTTTTAGTTTGTATAAAAGAAAACATATACATGGGAAGAACTTGATGTTTGTCGAAGAGAAATATGTCAATTTCAAATTGATAGTATTTGATACATGCACTAGCTAGTTAATTATATAATTATTATTTTGATATTAATTAGATTTAACTTATATGTATAATTCATTTTGATTAGAGGACTAGCTCGTGTATTATAATATTACTGATGTGATATATAGGCAATATGCTTTGTAATTAAGTGACATGTATGCTTGTGTTTTTTATTAATGAAATATACATACATACATACATACATATATACATATATATATATATATATATATATGAATTTTTTATCAAATTCTGAAATGCATGTATAGTCTCAAATGAGCAGGGATTATAAACAGGTTAAAAAAATTATTATTTAAAAAAAATTTAACTTTTAGGTACGGTTGTAAAAGATATAAAACTATACATTGCCCCTAAAACTATTTAGGTATAGTTGTTAGTGTACCTAAATAGTTTTAGGTACGGTTAGTAAATCGTACCTAAAAACTTTTAGGTACGGTTGTTGTTTGTTTAGATACGGTTTTAGGTATGGTTGTCAACCGTAGCGTAAAGTTTTTAGGTACGGTTACGCAAAGTTTTAGGTATGGTTGTTAAGTTCAACCTATGGCGACAGTGGCTATTGGTATGGTTACAAGTGCAAAGATAACTGTACCTAAAACCATTTAGGTACAGTTAACAACTGTACCAAAAACTCCTTTTCCTTTTAGTGATAGCATCATTGATAAAACTAAACCATACAAGTAAGAATAAATATGAAATTTTAAATGTGAGCAAGCATAACTATAACCTAGTTCAACAATATAAGCGTGAAAGTATCATATCACGTAAAACATTGAAAGGATGTTATTATGCAAATAAGAACTCTCCACCATATGACATATGTATTATTTGAGTATAGCATAATAAATTGCATATAAATAGAACGAATATGCCTAAGTCATCAAGGCCCATGCGTCCACCCATAATACTTTTTGCTCTATTTTCAAGCCCTCTAAAACTGGGTTATAAATGTCTTAGAGTATAATGTCATGTTATAAACAATTATGTGCTTGCAACATTGATCATGACAACACAAATAACTAACATGTGTACAATAACATGGTCAAATGGGAAATCATTGAGCTCTCACTCACTTAATACATCAATAGGTATCCATTCACTTGAAATGTGCACTCTATATTCACATATGAGCCGATCTGTAGCAAGTATATCCATATATGTAAATGAGCTTGTAACATGCTTCTCATAAACAAAACATGACACATAATTATAAGTATAAATAACTTTTCATGTCATGATAGAAGCACTTATTGTAGAATAATCATCAATAAATTTTTCAGCAATCTCGTAATACAGAGATAAAATTCTTAGTACTGAAAATTTTGATTATGCATCTGTTTGACCATTATAGCCTCACAACATAATATGTCTTGCCTTCTTTTTTATTTAAAGGAATTTGAATTGTATAATAACAATTTGCAACAAAACTTTTCTTCTAATATCATATAATTTTGGATTGCTTAACATATTTGGCACCACAATAATCAATCAATAAAAGGTGAAATTATCCAAAACAAACTTGAATTATCCAAAATTGGTACAATATCACATCAAATAGTCTCAATTACTTAATATTAACATGAGGTCACAATACATAACACCTCAAATTATTCTTAACAATTATAATGTGTACTACACACTTGAGTTGATATTTATATTTGTATAACAATTTCTTTATATATATATATATATATGTCATCAATCTTTCACATTTATTGATCTCTTAGGCTATTAGTATAGCAAACAATTCCTACATATATAAGAGACACAAATTAAGCTTAAACATCTTGATATCTTTAATTCCTGAATCTTTTATGAGTTCATTAAGATTTCAAAAAATTGCCAAATAACTAAACTATCATGTCTCTAATTAAGTCTTGCACATAAAATAATTTACATGTAAAACACCATTATCCAATGAGAATTGTTCACTTCCATTGATTTTTTTGTACACATTTGAATTCACATTTAATGAACAGTGAAAGCATATTATTTTATACCAAGTAAAGAACAAACATTTGTTATCTGTGTTTTAAAATCAAATATTGAACACTTTCAAAATATATAAATATATACATTAGTAGGTTGCTATGATCACACAATTTAAAACGTTATTGAAAACATATCTATTTTGAAACATACATACCAAAAATTGTTTATCAAATAGTGACCACAAGTAAACATCATTAATAGAAAAGTAATGAAGATCAAATGCAAAATATATTATTTTCATTCATACAAAATTTCTATCTTTATCAAAAATACGTTTACTTATTAGAGAACAAACGCAATCAAAAAAATATTAAATGTCAATCCAAACAAGTCTCTTAATCCAATGCAAGACTATATTGCTATAAAAATATTTGTCATGTATATATTCGTTTTTTTTTTTTAAATATCATGTATACATTCAATTATAAATAAGGCAAATATAACTATTAATATGACTAAATTCATGGTTGACATAAAATAGAGGTGTAATTAGTGTTTTTAAATTTGAGTAAAAAATGGACAAGAACGATAAATATCTTGTTTTAATTTAAAACTTTGTAAACATAATTTTCAGACATTAATTTCTCTAAATATTGTTACGATATATAAGCGTTGTTCAAATAAGCTTGACTCAATACTGAAAATAAGAGTTTTTAAGTTGACTTTATCAACTCATCCAACATCACGAAGAAGCTATTGTATATGAAAAAATATTTCAAATAATGTGTACATATCTAGCAAATTCAATATGCCCCATAATATTTAAGTGACAAAAAATTAATTTTCAGAATGATATTTTAGAAAATGAAAAATTCTTTAGAAAAATCACTTAAGAATATCATTGTAGTTCTATTTTGTGGACTATTATACATTTCAAATTTTAAAACTAATTCTGTCATTTTCATAAAATAAGTCCACATAGGTTATACATGTTATTAATGGGCCAATAAAGCACCATATTCAGATAGAGCCCTTAATTATTCACTCTATTTTATACGTTATTATGTGTATGATAATCTTATGACAAACTCATAGAGTATCAACATAGATTCCACATATTCCTTTTGGACCAACCAATGTGCCGTAGTCAAGTAATTGTCCTTGAATAAAATATTAATTACTCTACTTTTTATGTTGTCATATAACCACATGATACACTCTTATAGTATTTATCACATTTGTTTTCAATATGGATGGCATAAACATAATAGAGACATTTCATAATCATCTGAAGAATTTACTTTAACTACTTACATGCACATGGTAAAAAAAAGATCATGCTTTTCAAAAATTCTTCTCATTTTCTTTCATACTAGAGTCATTCATACTAATATGAAGAAATAACAACAAACAGATGCAGTAAAATCAAAATCATGTTTTTACTTATTTCTTCAATTTTATTCTAGAGTCTCATTTATAAGTAAACTCTTATGCACTTTAAAGTATAATTAAATATCACAACTAGATGTGTCAATCTATCACCGAAAGGGTGAGTTAAATTATACGGTTCATGACTTTAACTGTTTTATTTATCAACCTAAGCATCCTTGCCGAATAATAAAATATCGATAGGATATTTTCTTATCTGTAAGAATTTTAGTAATTTTTGTGATTGCGTATAATAGTACTTTCCAAAATTACAAAATAGAGTTTGCAATCCAACATGCGTAGACTTACGAGAGGCAAGTACACAAGCATTTAATTGCTATTTAACTTCATATTCAAGTACAAATCCAAAATAAATCAACCAAAAATTTTATGTGCATTTTATTTCTTATTTCTCAATAACTTGACACACATGATGCACTTTACAATTAAGTTATATCACAAAATTTTACTTTGAGTTAACCAATTATTTCATAAAAAAGAAATTTGGATCAAATTAAGAAATTGAGATTTTATTAATTTATTTATTTATACACTTTATTATAACTATATACATTAAGTATTCTTAAAATCATAAAACTGTCAAGACCCGCCCCAGCTCAATACTAGAGCATGTGACGTGTCCTGAGAGAACATAATATCTAACATTCTAAATTGACCTTGGTTTAACTTGAAAATTTTGTGTAAGAAATTTACAAAAATTTGAGCAGAGTTTCCCCTAATTATTGAACTATATTTCCTGCAATAAATGACTTCATTTCTAAAGTATAGAATTTCACAAATCCAGCAAACTTCACATAATTTTACATATCTAAAAAGGGGCTCATGGCCAAACATAACTATACAGTGTCGGATATATACTATTCACCACATAAAACTTTTGATCATTAGTCCAAAACATAACAGCCAAAATACATCAAACAAACTGGAAAGGAGATGAAAACAACCTAGACTGCACAACAATAGATGGAACCTAAGCCTTCGAACTCACGTGATGTGGCCTCAAAACCTGTTATCTGGGGGAGGAAAATAAATGTAAAAGGGTGAGCTTGAAAGCTCAGTGAGTGGATAAGTTTTATAAAATAACATAGTACTCATGTAAACTATGTATAAATTGTTTATGAATTATCATGAAATACATGTTGATAATAATAATCTGCGTATAGTCTTTATGATAAAATAATGTTCTCATAAATGCATAACTGAGTTTCTTAAAATCATTGTAATTTTGTATCTGTAAAAGAAACTGTAAATGACATGCTCATGATTTATAACGAAACGATATTATGATAAAAATACGTGTTCATGATCTTTAGAATATGATGCTATATTAGTATACAAATAACATGTATAAGCATGAGAAATGCGTATTTATTGCCAAGAGCACTCGGGGATCTGGTCGCACATGGAGGAGACATGTAGTACTAGCACTAGCTCTCAACTACATGTGTGGGAAATTTATTTGCACAATAAGGAGACATTTAGTACTAGCACTAGCTCTCAACTACATGTGTGGGGAACTTGATATAGCCACTAAAATGGCTCAGTTGGCTCTGCTGATACATGAGTCATTTGCGCACTGACTTAACTGAACGTGTCATCATACTGAACTTGTAATATCATACTGAGTTGGTAAACATCATAGTAAACTGAACTGGACCAAATCTGTTGGTCATTATGTCTTATCAAGTCACTGTATTATCTGAATGCTGAGTATAGCTAACTATCATGAATACATGAGGGGAAGTACTCTAGCAACTGTAAAATATTTATTGAACTTGCAAGCTTGTATAAAAATTAGTATAAGTAATAAAATTGATTCAATCATAGCTTGCATGTAATTTTTCTTTCATTTACTTGACTGATTCTGTTAATAAAAATGAAATATATTTTCATGGTGTACAAGTTTTTGAAGTGCATTGAAATTGATATATTACTTAACATGAATGCACTTTTTCATAAATATGCAACTTGTACAAATTGAATTTACTTGAACATGAATGTTTTCAAAAATAATGCTATCCATGCTTTAGAAATAATTAGATATCCACTCACTGTACTATGTCACTGTTGGTTCTCTATTTGTACTGTAGGATTTGCTTGCTCAACTCTTCCTAGATAATCATACTTGTGTTAGAACAAGAATTGCAACATAGTTTGCTTACTTAAGTCAAACTAATAAAACACTTTAACATATCCAAAATAGGGGTTGTCTATAGTTAATTGTTGTTTTTAAGTAGTTTTAGGATACCCTTAACCTACCCTTATATATTCATATATAACTTTTGGTAGAAATGTCTCAATTCATTTTTGTAAAAACATACATAAATTAAGCATTTCAATCTTAAAAATCAGATATTACACATTCACTTATCAAAAGAAAAACCCTTTCAAGTCCTTATAAAACCAATTACTTCAAAACTGATTTTTCAGCACAATTGTAGCTAGAACATACCTTTAGTTAAATGACTATTAATTTGTCTAGAAAACTCGAAATAATACACCGTAAATTTCATATTAAACTAGACATCTTAAGCTTTAAAATAAGACATAAAAAGTCCAATTCTAATAAGTAAAACTATTTTAATTAACAAAAATCTGATTGAGTTTTCCAACAGTTTTCCAGCACCACCCCTTTCACTTGACATATCCTTGGTTAAATAGCCATAACTTTGTCTAGAAATGTCGAATAACAAACCGTAAAATGTTTTAAATAATAGACATGTCAAGCTTTAAAACAAGATATATTTTGCTAAGTTACAAACTGTATAACTATTTAAAATACCAAAAATACCGAGAGCTATTGCATTTCAACTTTCATAAAACAACCTTCATTTAATTAGGTATAACTTTGCGTAGAAAACTCCAAATTACGAACCGTGAAATGTGTAATAAACTAGACATCTAGAGATTTCTAGAAATATAATTTACAGATCATAATTAGTTGTATAAGTTTCCCAGTTTTTATTGCAATTTTCTGAAAACAGTTTTCTATGAAATTCACAACACTTCAAATAACTTGTTCTAGGATCAATTTTATGAGCTTCACCCATGTATAAGTTCATAAAGGTTTTCAGAGATTATTCATTCTCAGCCTGTAATCACTTGTTAAAATCCACACAATTAAATACAATTGAAAGCGAATGACTAGTTTGGTTAATAAAACTTGTGACAATGTTTCAAATCTGTCTAAGAATAGATAGAGAAATGTAAAAATCGTTTTCAATTCAAAAGTCTTATAAATCTCACCTTGGAAGGAAACTGACTTGTTAGCTCTTGAACTCTTAAACCAAAAGTCTTAGGTGAATAAAAATAAAGACTAATAGGCATGACTCCCGACACCTCTTTAAATCTTATTTATATATGTATATATTCTTCAGAGCTCAAAAGAAGTAGGATGAATATTCATCCAGCTGTCCAAAACATAAGAGCTCTTTTACATGAAAAATCCACATGTCTTCCAATTGTTATTACTTGTGGGCTTGCTTAAGCCTTGAGTTGCCAACAAATAATTATTGTATTAAAATAAAGAAACAAGCGAAATTATCTGTTAAATTTAAAAGTGGGACCCAATCAACTCATTATTAATATTACTCTAAAATGTTAGATCATTTCATAAAATTTTGAAATTATAAGATTAGCTAAAATATATAAGAAATGGGGTGTTGCAAAAACACATTCCATAACTTGACGTACTTAAGCTTAAGAGAGGCAAGCACTAGGCATTTGGTTGCTATTTCTAGAACATCCAAATTTAAAAAAAGAAAAAAAGAAAAAACTCAAATTTTATGTGTGCTTATACTTGTAAAAGGTATAGAGATTATTCACTTTATAACTCATACACGGTTAAAAGGTTTATTTGGTTTAATAAAACATGACAAAGATTTTGGACATATATGTAAAATTAAAATTTTAGTCAATTTTATATTTAAAATCTCACAGCCAATAATATACCAAAAAATATTTAGCACGAAAAAATCAACTCAAAATTATTGTGTATTTAATTTATCAAAAATTTTAAATATCATGAAAAATTTATTTAGGTGATTATAAAATATGCCAATCCAAAAAATATTACGAACAAAGACCAAATTATTTACAAATAATTGTGTGAAATTATATTAAAATTTACCATCTAAAATAAATTTAAACTTTTGTAATATTAAATAGTATAAATATTAATAGTCCAATTACCCTTTTTTTTTTTCAATGGAAAAAGACTAAATAGAGAAAAGGACCCCAAAAAAAATTCAAAATACTGTTCATGAACAGTAACCGTACCGCACACTTTTCCCTTCTTTTTTTTTTTTTTTTTTCCGAAAAAAATCTGTCACTCTCCATCCCATTAAGGACCGGCCTCCATTGGTATTCAAGGACACCACACATAAATTTAATAAAAAAAAAATGAATAATTTTGGCATGATGACAATAGTAATAATAATAAATAATTTTTTGAATTGAATTATTACAAAATTATGTATAAAAATTCGTAATAGATGCTGTATTTTTTTATAACAAATTTCCATATTTTGCTAATCTTATATATTAAATGTGTATTTTATCTTATTTACATAAAAACTTAAAATTACATGAATTAAGTTATAATAAGATTAAATAATATAGCTCAATATTTATACAAATTGACAAAGAAAATTAAAATAATTAAACAACATAAACTATAACAAACATAACAAGATTCAAGAATGTGAAAAAAGATACAAGCAATATTACATAGTATAAATAACAATAAAGAGTTACATAATTATATGTGGTAAAACAAAATATAGCTAAATTATATGTAGAAAAATAATGATCTTTTTAATAAATAATACTTATAGAAAAATTGAACTAGTAATATTTATGATAACAAGTTAAACTTTTATCACTCTATTATAATTTAATGAGTAAAACTTGTATAATATTAGAGTAAAAGTGAAAATATATAAAAATATTAAATGAGTATGTAGTATGATAAAATAAAAGAAAAAAAATTCAGATAATAAACTTGAGAGGGTACACTAGTATATATTTTTGTAAAATAAAAGAGGTACATTTATAAATATAACCTGCAAAAAAAATTTATCGAAAAATTAAGAGAGAACACGTGCCTCCTTTAAAACACATGTGGCTCCATCCCTTATCTCTAGTTCGGGCACGATTTTTGCAGGGAAATGGATCTAAATCCAACCTTATCAGATTATACACATCTGGCCACCAAAAATTGACATATAAGATATCAAAATGATAAAGAAAATAAAAAACACGAATAGGAGATTTATGATATTTGTTTTGGTTGAAAACGAGTTTTGAAAATATAGCTAAATTTTAGAGTTCGGGATTATTTCACAAACAATCCCAAATCGCCCACTAAAATACAATGAAAAATACATAATAGTGATCTTTAAATCACAAATAACAGTTTTATGTAAATCATCTTGTCCCAAGATGCAAATTTTTTTTAAGGTCTAAAATTTGAATTTTCTTAAGAGCCACGACTAATACCTTTAATCTTTTGGATCATATGAACATAAATGAATAGATATTTATTTATTATTATTAAATCGTTGGCATCTCAGAATTAATCTACACAAAACAAGATGACCTTTAAAAACGGTAAGCCATTAGCAAGCAGACATCATGATGATTCATAACAATTAAACCATTGAACAACCATACTAATCCAGCAATTTTATAGATTGAAAAATATATTTATGTTCATGAATTCTGTATTGTAGAAAAAGTTATAAGAAAAATATCACAGTTATACTACGAAACAAGTAGCTCTAATGCCAATTATTAAAATAATTAATCATGAACAGCGAAATAATATTCTTGTTTCAATAATACAACATGTGAAAGACAATACACATGCATGTTAATTGGATTCAATGTAGAAGCCATTGATCTTCATTAATGCTTCAATAATATACATTTAGATTTAGAATGTAGGAATTTATGAAAACAGCTGCACTTACGACTTAGTGACCTTAAGACTTTAGCTCATAAGCAATCGATTTATAATAGAAGATTGGCCACTTGTGGGGTAATGTTGCTAGCAAAACACTAGTGGTATTAAGCTATATTAGAGTAATTAATATTTATTATAAGGTTATTTTAGTCTTTTTCTTTTCTTATTTATTTTTCCTTTAAAAGGTTTAGCTTGTAACATTTACAAACACTTTTTGCATTCTAATAAACCCTAGCCTCCTCTTTTACTCTCTCTTCTTCTCTTTTTGTATCTCTCTTAAATGTTAATTTTAAATAATTATCATGGTATCAGAGCATAGTTATTGAAGCAATTGTAAATTCAAGCACAATTTTCTCGAATCCAACTAAAATAATATTGAATTAATTCTCAAGATATTATTATCAGTGGGATTGATACGTTTTCTGCATCAAATTTTTCGTTAAGGATAGGTTTTCGGTAAGTGGTTGCTGCTTGTTTCATGTTTATTATATTATGGAAAGTTGTATTCCAGTGATGTCAGAATCTAAATAATTGAGAGGAAGTTGAATGATTACTTTATTAATTAATTGAGAGGAAGATATTGTCTTCAGCAGATTGTTTTGCTACTTTTTTCGATCATCTCTAATTGTCCCTATTGTTAATGTCAATTCAAGTACTTTTTTTTCTCTTCTGATGGCACAATTTATTGAACTGCAATTTTAGGGTTTCTTTAGATTTGGTAATTTGGAAGTCTTTGGTTTGTTTTTGCAATGACTAGTGAGTAGAGATGACTCACTGCAGTCAATTAGTGTGAGGTTAGATGGGAAGAATTATTGGAAGTTATGTGATGAAAAATTTTCTCAAAGGTAAAATGAAGTGGGGTTATGTATCTAGAATTATGAATAAACCTACAGCAGAGAATACTGATTATGCAACCCTGCTAGATACTTGGGAAGTAGATAATTCAAAATTATTACTTGGAAAAACAATTATGTTGAACACTCAATAGGCACCCAATTAGCAAAATATGATACAGCGAAGGAAGTTTGGGAACATCTTGCAAGACTATATACACAGTCAAACTTTGCAAAGCAATATCAATTTGAATAAGATATTCGAGCTATTGAACAGAAAAACATGAGTATTCAAGAGTTTTATTCAGCAATGACGACCTTTGGGATCAATTAGCTTTAACAGAATCAGCAGAACTTTAAGCTTGTCTAACTTATATTGCTCCTAGAGAGGAACAATGCTTGGTTCAATTCTTGATGGCACTTTGCAATGATTTTGAAGGCTTTCGTGGTTTCATTATGCACCTTAGCCCACTTCCATCAGTTGATTCGATGGTCAGTGAGCTTTTGGATGATGAAATATGCCTTAAGTCTCAAGCAGGAAAAGGAATTCTCCTACCACCTAATCCTTCTATTTTTGTAGCTTTTTCTCGACCTCCTACTCACTATGAGAACAAGACTTACACAAAGGTTGGGTTTGATGCCTGCAGCTTTTCAAAGCAAAGGGTCATTGGAAAGTTCAGTGTTCTAAATTGAATCGAGCACCACTTCAGTTTGACAATTAATCACAACCACATCACTTTCAACCAAGGCACCAATTCAGGCCTCCATAATTTGGCAATCAATCACAACCACATCACTTTCAACCAAAGCACCAATTCAGGCCTCCACAGTTTGGCAATCAATCACAACCACATCCATATCGCCCCCCGTAATTTAATACTGCAGCAGCTGTACCTCCGTCGAAATCCTCAGACCTTTCAACCTCATCCTCCAATTTACATTGGCTGCTCTCACCGAGCAGTTTCAAAGGTTTCTTGATATGTAGCATACCATGTCTGCCTACCTTGTCTGCCTCTTCTATGATAGGTCAGTCCCTCTCTAGTTGTTCAGGTATGTCCTCTTCAACTTGGGTTTTAGATTCTGAAGCTTCCCACCATATGTCTCCTAATTCAAAAAAAATTTCTTCCTTATGTCCTACATCATCTGTACCTATCATGACTGCTGATGGTACTCCTATGCCATTAGTAGGTGTTAGTTTTGTAGTCAATTCTCATTTATCTCTTCATAATGTTTACTATATTCCTAAGCTTTCACTAAACCTTGCATCTGTTGGTCAATTGTGTGATTCTGGTTGCTCAGTTTCCTTTTCTTCTACTTCTTGTCATGTACAGGATCTGCAATCTCAGAAGTTGATTAGGACAGGCCGTAGGCAGGGGGATTATATGTTTTGGATGAGCTGAGATTACAAGAATTTGCAGGTCTTAGTGTTGACCTTTCTTCTTTTTGACTGTGTTTTTCATCTTCTAGTTTTTATTTATGACATTCACATCTTGGTCATGTTTCTGCTTCCCGTTTACGATACTTAACTTCTACTAGAGTCTTAGAAAATTTGCAAGCTCATGATATTTCTAATTGTAGTGGTTGTAAACTTGTAAAATTTTATGCATTACCTTTTAATAAAAGTACTTATTCTGTTGCACCTTTTGATTTTGTTCATTCTGATGTGTGGGGACCTTCTCCTGTTGTTTCAAAAGGAGGGTCTCGATATTATGTCTCTTTTATTGATGATCACACTCATTTTTATTGGGTATACATTATGAAACGTCGTTTTGATTTCTTTAATATTTATAATACCTTTAGAGCCCTAGTAAGAACACAACATTCTGATGTTTTTAAGTGTTTTATATGTGATCTAGGTGGTGAATATACTTCCAATGAATTTTTGTGATTTGCTTGCTTTAAATGAAATTATTCACCAAACTTCTTGTACTGACACTCCTGAGCAAAATGGTGCTTTTGAAAGGAAACATAAACACATTGTTGAAACTGCTCGTTCTCTTTTGTTGTCATCTTTAGTTCCTAGTGAGTTTTGGGGAGAAGTAGTTCTTACTGTGGTCAACTTAATCAATAAGACCCCATCATCTATCACCTCAGGTTTATCTACTTTTGAAAAACTATATGGACATAGTCCTAACTATTCCTCCTTGAGAGTCTTTGGCTCTACTTGTTTTGTCCTTCATCCTCATGTAGAACGTACAAAATTATCGTCACGCTCTGCCATTTATGTTTTTTTTGGTTATGGTGAAGGGCAAAAGGGATATCGTTATTTTGATCCATCTTTACAAAAACTATATCTATCTCGTCATGTTATCTTTCTTGAGCATATACCTTTCTTTTCTATTCATGTTACTGTTTATGATTTGACCAAATCAGATCTTATTGATATTGATCCTTTCTCTAACCATATCGATGATTCTTCTCCACAAGGTCCTCTAACTACAAATTCTACAGATACTGGTACACTACAGCTTGACACTTCTAATGCTTCCTCTCCTCCTATAGTTGCCCCAGCTCCTCTTGGAATTGTGGATCCTCCTCGCTATCCTCAGCACACTTGTAAGTCTACTAAACTACCAGATTTTGTTTACTCTTCCTATTCCACTTCTTTCACTTCATTTTTAGCATCTATTCATTGTCTCTTTGAGCCATTATCCTATTAAAAGGCAGTCCTTGATCCCCTTTGGCAACAATGGTTGAGGAACTTACTACTTTGCATCAAACAAACACATGGGTCTTGGTACCTTTGTCGCTTAGGTAAACGAGCAATTGGTTCCCGTTGGGTAGATAAAATTAAACTTCATTCTGATAGGTCTATTGAAAGGTACAAATCCTGAGTAGTTGCAAAGTAATACTCTCAAATGAGTGGTATTCATTATGAAGAGACTTTTGCCCCTATTGCAAAAATGACTAAATTTCGCACACTTATTGCAGTTATATCTGCTCATCGGTGGTGTATATCTTAGATGGATGTTAAAAATGCTTTCTTGAATGATGATCTGCATGAAGAAGTTTACTCCCACTTGGTGTACCACATAATCATGGAGAAGTTTGTAAACTTTAAAAAGCTTTATATGGTTTAAAACAAGTACCTTGTGCATGGTTTAAAAAGTTCTCTACTGTTATTGTCTCTCTTGGATTTTCGTCTAGTGATCATGACTCTGCTCTCTTTGTTAAGCATACCACTACTGATAAATTAATATTTGTCCTAATATTTTTTTGTAATTTGGCATTACTTTTATAGTTTATTAAATATTTTTACCCAAATTAAGGATATTTTGGTGATTTTTAGGCTTATAATTATTTGGGAAGAATTTACAATTTTTTGAAATGTTTCTAGAATTTTTGATGAATTTAATTGAACAAGGTGGATTTATATACAAGAATTTGTGGATGTACTTGGAAATATGGATGGTTACAAAAAAAAATCGTGGATCCACTTAGAAAGCCCAGTCAAAGTCATTTGACACATCATCAGCCATGTTAGTGACACGACATCAAAGTCCAATGAATCAGAGGTTGCCACGTGGAAGAAAGCTCAGTAAACACATGCCATATGTGTGCCAGACTGTGCCATATGCGTGCCAGCCTGTGCCCGACATGCGCCGCAATTTTGGCTAATTAAAATTCGCCATGTGGATTGCTTTACTCAGTCAGCAGATTTAAACCAATAAATTTGTTGCCACATGTTACATGCTTCTCAGCTGCCATGTGTCATACTGTGTCTTATCTGTAGCCTACCAAGCAATGAAATTCTGACAAGTGGCGATTAGCCTCTTTTGCCTACATATATAACACGAACGGAGAAGTAAAAAATTATGTTACCTTAACTTACTTTTATTCAGTTTTTACGAGAGATTTTCTCTCTTTCCTTTTTATTTTTTTTATTTAACTTTTTTTATTTTTAACAATATTTAAAAAAATATATATATATTATTGTATTATATTTCAAGCTTTTGAAGAAGGAACATCAACCAATTCAAGAGTTTGTGTATCTTTTTTATTATTAATATTTTTATCTCTAATTTTGTAATATTAATAATGTAAACGTTATGCCTTTAGTAATTAAATTTACGATAGTGAATATAATTATGTTTGTCTAAATTTATATATGAAATTTTAGTTATGCCACCGTAATTATTTTGGATTAATAAGTTAATTATTATATAAAAGTTTGATATTATTTCATGTTCATTTTTTTATAGTTTTAATTATGACTAGTAGATGGATCAAATTACCATTTATAGTTAAAGTAAATATCTGTGAATTGTTTGTTAGAAATATCATCTGCATCTAATTTTGCCCTTTTGAACATGAATCTAAATTAATTACATGATCATTGTGTTAGTTTAGATGGTTACATAACTTCTTTGTACTCATTCCAATCATTTAATTAATTGTCTCGATCAAAAAAATTAATTATATAATTGTAAGTGAAAGTTGCCATAATCATTGAAATTTTCTAGCTTTAGTAGAAAAATCAATAATATCAACTTATGAACAATCATTAAATTTAACTAATAATCCAAAATATGATTTGTTAGCAAGCTAAAATTTTCATTACTTGTCTCATAGTTTTAATTAAAGTTATGCATTTATTTTTAGTTAGTTTAGTTGTTTGATTACTTAACTACTGTATCATCATTTATTTGCTTTGAATCTTTTTATTTATTTTATGTTTTGTTACTTTTGGAAATAATAAAAGAATTTTAAAACTACTGCAACTCCGCGAGAGATCGACCTCGGAGGTTTACTTATTACTAGATTATAAGTGATTTGTATGCTTGTGAGTACTATAATTTACACATCAAGTTTTTGGCACCGTTGTCGGGGAGATAGCGTTTTTAAATTCATTATTTATTTTCCGTTTTAGTTATTTTATTTATTGTATCTTATATTTTTGTTTATTTTTCTTTTAAAGGAGGGTTGAGCCTCCTGATTGCAATTTTTATTTTCTTATGATTGGCTGAGCCACCTTTATTTATTTATTTATTTAACAATTTATTTATTTTACTTTTATATGATCGGCTTAGTCGCCTAATACATTTTACTTAATTCCTCATTGATTAAAGCCACTTATATTTATTAATATATTTTCTTTTCTTTTCTTTTATTTTTATTTGTTTTCGTATTTTCTTTTTCTATTGCAATTATTCTCTAATATTTATTTTAATTTATCTTAACATTTTCTTTCTTTTTACTTTTCTTTTCTTCATAATATTATTATTATTATTATTATTATTATTTTCATATTTCTACTTTTATTTTCTTTACTTTATTACTATTAGTACTATTTATTTATTTACTTTACTATTATCATTTTTATTTTATTTATTTATTTTATTATCATTGTTGACTAAGCTACTTATATTTATTAATACATTTTCTTTTCTTTTATTTTATTTTCTTTTTCTGTTGCTAATTATTATTTATTCTAATTCACTCTAATATCTTCTTTCTTTTTACTTTTTTTTCTTCTATTATATTATTATTATTATTATTATTATTATTATTATTTCCATATTTCTAATTTTATTTTCTTTACTTTATTACTATTAATACTATGTATTTGTTTACTTTACTATTATCATTATCATTTTTATTTTTATTTTCTTTATTTATTTTATTATCACTATAAAATAAAAAAAAAATTCTATAAAAAAATTAAAAAATTAAAAAAAATTGCATTTTAATATATCTATTTATTTTCTTAAATAATTATTTTCTTGTTTCTTTACTTTAGTAAACATTTTAGTTTTTATTTGGTATTTCCATTACTTTTCTCATCTTTTTAATTATAGTTCTGCACTTATTTTTAGTTAGTTTAGTTGTTTGATTACTTAACTACTTTATCATCATTTATTTGCTTTAAATCTTTTCATTTATTTTATCTTTTGTTACTTTTGGAAATAATTAAAGAATTTTAAAACCAATGCAACTCCGTGAGAGATCGATCTCGGAGGTTTACTTATCACTACACTATAAGTGATTCGTGCGCTTGCGAGTACTATAATTTGTACATTAACTGTAGGTCATATTTTGCTTTCTTTATATGTTGATAATATGATTATTACTGGTATTGCTAAAGTCTGAATTAACCAGTCAATTTAAAATGAAAGATTTAGGTTCTCTACAGTATTTTTTCGGTATTGAAGTTGCATTCTCTCCAAAAGTTATCTTCTCTCTCAATCTAATTTTGCTGCTGACATTCTTGAGCCGACTCACCTTATTGATACTAAAATTGTTAATACCCCTTGTGAGCACAATGTTTAGTATTCTCCTTCTGATGGCACACATTTGTAAGATCCTACCTTATATCGAACTATTATTGGCAGCTTGGTTTACGTTACTATTACTCGTTATGCTATTCATATTATTAGTCAGTTTATTGCTTCTCCTACTACCATTCATTGGACATCCTTTCTACGTATTTTGTGGTATCTTTGGGGCACTATTTTCTAGAGTCTCTTACTTCCATCCACCTCTTCCTTAGAGCTGCGTGCATACTCTGATGCTGATTATGGTCGTGATCCCACAGATCGTAAGTCCATCATTGTTTTTTGTATCTTTTTGGGTGATTTAGTTGGCTTCTTATAGATATGGATGTTTTTTTCTCATCTCACTCCTATGTATTGTGACAACCAGAGTACTAACTAGATTGCTCAACACTCAGTTTTTCATGAATGCACCAAGCATATCAAGATTAATTATCATTTTACTCGTCATCACCTCAAGCAAGGCACCATTATCTTGCCTTTTGTTCCTTCTTCTTTGCAAATTGAAGACTTCTTTATCAACTCATATTTTTACTACAAAGAGAAAATTCAATCCAAGCAATCCATATTGAACTTTAATCAATTAGAAATTGTTCAAAATGAAACTCTGGCCATGTAACCCTGGTCAATATTGAACCCGAATCAATTAGGTGTTATTGTTGCTGTTATAAATTTTAGTGGTATTATTTGAGATATTTTCCCAATATTTTTTTAGCTCTCTGCACTGATGATTGTATAATTATAAGATTTGAAGGACGTCCTTGAACGTGAATAAACATTGCAATCTCAATTACATATTGGTTAAACAATTAGCCTAATTAATGTCTGTTATTGACTATGAGCTGTATGGCATGAATGTGAAGTACCAGAATATTTTGCTAACAGTCCTTCAACTGGGATGGATCCAACTTCAAGAGATGAATGAATGAACTCTGACTGGATTGATAAGTCTTTCCTAATCCTCATTACATTTAAGATTTCATGTATCTGAGGATGTATTGAAAATGTAAAATAGTTTCTTTAATCCCTATGTTGTCTTTGTATTTCAAAATTAATTTGTTATTTGTTAAGTATTAGATAAAAGGGTGTGCCCTTATGCAATAGAAAGATATATTACTTAAGCGCAATTTTAATGAAAGTTCAAGTAAGTCATTGTAAGTCAACTTTTTCGTAATTGATTAATAGATGCATCTTTTCAAGCAAAAAAACTAGAAACGTCATAGTTTGATTGGGTAATTTAGTAATTGTTTGCATCACTGGAGAATATGATTATTTTGTGTGCTTATGGCAAATTCCTGTAATTGTAAAACTAATTAATACTATGAAGGAAGGAAAATTATCATAATTTTGGTGGAAAGCTAATAATTGAAGAGAAATATCATAAATAAATACTTCTCAATCTTTATTTTCATAAAAAATTAAATAAAAAACTAGAGCATAGAGTTAGCTAGAATAAGTTACTATAGGAAAATAACTATAACATAAAAAAAAGGGAATGAAAAACATATCAAACAAAGTAGTTGGATAGTGTTTAGAGAATAAAAATATGGCCATGGATAAGATCTCCCAAAATAATCATAGCAAAGGCTTTGACAAGTCATGCCTTTGAGTCAAAAGCTCCTGAGAAACTTGTTTCATTGTTGGACGATAATGAGGGTTGGCTTGGATGCAAGCAAACACTGTCTTCATAAGGTAGACAATTTCAACTCCAACTTGGATTGTTGAAAAAGAAAGGCCTTGGTCCAAAAAATTGTGATTTGCATTTCATGTGCTAGTGGTCCAGAGGTTTCAGATGATGATGATAAAATAGAAGACATAAGGTCTCCCGAATGCCTTCTCATAAACACTTCTAAGTTTAGTATCCTAAAGCTATAAACATTATACTTTTCATTCACTTGCAATGTATAAGCTAGCTCTGTATTAGGAATTTTTTTTCACTCACTATCTTTACTTTTTCTTAATTAGAATTATTTTATAAATAAGCATATATGAAAGACGGGAAAAAAAAAACTAGAGTAGCATATCAAAAAGTTCCTTCAAAAGGAGTCCAGATGGATGACTCAAGATTTAAAAGTTTAGCTATTCCAAAATCTGAAAGATGAGCTTCGTACTCAAGATTGAGCAAAACATTCTTGCTTGATATATCTCATATGTATTATAGGAATAGTATAATCCTTATGCATATAAGCCAATGCATTAGCCACACTTTTCACTACATTTATTCTTTTCTTCCAATCAAATCTTATGGCTAATTGTTTCTTATTGCTTAGAATATCTAACAAGCTTCCTCCTTCCAAGAAGTCATGAACCAAAAAACTATGTCGTGGATGTGAACATAAACTATGCAGCTTTACTATATTCCTATGTCTTATTTCTGTTAAGACATGAACGTCGCTGTACAAAATCTTTATTAGTTCGTGAAGTTGTGTAATAATCTGGGGTTGAATTGAGTTTCTTAACGGCAATAATTTTCTCCTGTAGTAAGCTCTGCCATATAAACACTTCTACTTGCTCCTACTCCAATGCAATATTTTGAGTCAAAATCATTTGTTGCTTCAATGATGCTCTCGTACACCATTTTACCATCGTAACTCAACAATGCAAATACATCATGCATGTTACTATTGTTCTTTGTTTCACTATGATTTTGGCGTACTCTTTTCTTTCATCTTTTGAAATGTATTAATAGAAGTATATCAAAGAGTAGGAACAACACAAAGACGAGGAACAAGAAATGTTATCAACAGCTTGTCTTTGTTTCCATTTTTACCTTTAAACGTGCTTGAAGGGCAAAGCTGCAAACCAGTGACATTACCACACAAGCCAGTGTTATTGCCCATGGCTTCTATTGGAGCATTCAAAAAGGCTTTAGTATTAGGAATTGGACCCTTTAAGTGGTTGTTAAAAATGATAACCAATGCTAAACTTAACATTTGATCAAAACTTGATGGTATAGAGCCAGAAAGATTGTTGTTAGAGAGGTTCAAATTCTTTAATTGTTTTAATTGTCCTAATTGTTGTGGTATCTCTCCACTCAGTATATTTGAACTCAGATCAAGTTCTTCAAGATTATAATTAGTAACTATCTCAAAATGAATGATTTCTTCAAATTTATTGTTGCTTAAATTTAACTGCCATAGCTTTGAGCATTTTTCAAGCTGCTTAGTAATTGAAGCAATTAAATTGTTTCCAGCGAGATTCAAATGTTCTAGCTCTGATAGCTCTCCAATCTCAATTGGAACCTCACCAGAGAGTTGATTATCGCTGAGCATTTGTTTTATTAGTCGACTCAATTTTCCAAGCTCCTTTGAAATCTTTCGGATTAGTTTATTTGCTTCTGCAAGTTGAGGTGGTATGAATCCTGAAAGTTTGTTGTTAGAGACTTTAAAGGTCATCAAATTGTTGCATTGACTCCAATTTGGTGAAAGGTCAGTGTGAAGTCTATTCCGACTTAGATCAATATAAGACAAGTTGGGTTAAATCCCAAAATCTTCTTTAAGATTACCAATGAGTTGATTTCCTTAGAGCCTAAGTCTCACAAGACCATTACAATTTGTCAAGCTCTTGGGTATCGTGCCAATAAAATAGTTGTCAGTTGCACTAAAATTTTGAAGTAATCCACTCTGACATATTAGTTGTGTTAATTCTCCAGAGAAGATATTATAACCTAATTGCAAATTGAAAATACTAATACGGTTATTCATCTGAAGGGAAGTGAACCATTCAATTTGTTTTCATATAAAGCTAGTGTAGTGAGACTGTTCAAGTTCCCAATAGAAGTAGGAACCACACCAAAGAGATTATTATGGCTCAAATCCAGAGAAGTTAGTTTTCAAGTTTCCTATGGAAGCAGGTATTGAATCAAAAGCAAAGAAGTAGTTTTATCAAGTTTCTTATAAAAGAAGATATTGAACCAGAGAGGTGAGTTGATAATAGTTGAAGTGTGTTGAGGTTTCTAAGCTTTCCCAATTCTTGAGAATTGAACCATGAAAAATAATTTCCAAAAAGTTAGAGATAATGTACGTTGGTTAAGTTTCCAAGAAAAGAAAAGTTGGGATTGTTGAGGTGAGAGCACTATTTGACAAATCTAGATAAGTGACAAATCCAGTAAATTCGTTATGACTTAATATCAGATACTCTAATTTTCTAACTTTCCAATTTCTTTAGGAATAGGTCCAGACAACTTGTTGTTAAACTGAATTAACAGAAGTTGTATGTAGTTACATTACTTGCACATCACGTATTGTGTGTGCTATATATAGGTTGTTTTGTAACTACCTTATATACATTGAAATATATTACTTCTACTGTTCATCATCTTCTTCACTGTGCTTCTCCATTTTCTGTTATCACTTGTTTTCATGAAATAAACAAAGGATAGGCTTTGTAGGTTTCCAAGTTCTCTAGGTAGAAATCCAGAAAATTGATTTTCTTGGAGGCTAAGTTATGAAAAATGAGTCAAGTTTCTAATAGAAAAAGGAATAACACCAGTAAAAGAGTTGGTCTCTAGAGTAAGGTATGTTAAGGACCCAAGTAATCCTATTTCTTGAGGAATGGAGCCAGTGAAATTATTACCAGCTTGTCAATTGGCCAATTTGAATTGGAATTCTACCAGAGAAATTGTTTCTAGCCACATTGAGAGAAAGGTAATAGAGTTGAAGAGGAATGTCGCAATGAAGAGAGTTAAGCTCAAAATTTATAAAAACAAGGTTTGTGAATGATAAGAGGTAGAGATTATCAGCTGTACCTCTCAAACCAAACCTTGTTAAGTTGAGATGAGTGACACTGCCCAACTCATTGCAAGTAATTCCAATCCAGTTGCAAAGGCTGGTTTTATTAATGACGTCCCATGAAGACAAGAGAGATTGGCTTTGGTTGTCAAGGTTGTGTTTCCATTTTATAAGAGCTTCTGTTTCATTGTCATTTGTAAAAGCTATATTCAATGAAGACAAGGGAACCAAGAAGTGAGCCATTATGACTTGAGTTGATCACTATTTTTGTTGTATAATTTTGAGTATCTGTTTATATCTCATTTTATAATTGAATATTATTCCTTTATAATACAAATTACAAATATCAATCACATGCTGCATGACTTTGGACCAAAAGCAAGTCTTCTAAGAATGCCATAATCAGACGTGTTGCCAATGTGAGTGGGGGACGGAGGGCCACAGCTCCATAATTTTTTTCCCACAAATATATAATTTTTGATATTTTTGAACAAAAAATAATACATTTGACCAATCCTATTGCAGTAAAATTATTATTATATAAGTAAATAAAAATAAAACCAGTTATATAAATTTTTTATATTTTTGAAATATCTTACATTTACCTAAAATATAAATTTAATTATAAATACGAGTAGTTTATAACACAAACACAATGTTTTAACTACCATTATAATTATATAATATAACTTCTAAGTTTTTTTTGGTCTAATTTATATCATCTCAAATCATATATATTGTTTGATTAATAATGACCATTAAGTATTATATATATATAAGTAAAACTTAGGGCTTTTAAAAATTTACAATTTCTTTTTTCATTTTTTAAATAAATGTTTGTGCAATCACATATTTGTCATTAATGAATTCAAATTCATGCAACTTAAGTATCCATGACTAATAAATTATTAACAATTTATTTAATTTGTTTTAAAATTTGACTTTTAACTTGCCCCCTTTAAACTAAAGAGCAATACAAGTAACACTATAATTTTCACTTGTACCATTTTTTAAGTGACACATGTACACTTTGCTTTGTTGTTATACTCATTTTCACATTTTTCAAAATAAATTAATGCGTAAAAAGAAATAAAGTTTACATATGTCACATGATGAATAGTACAAGTGAAAATTAGAGTATAAATGAGAATGTTGCTAGTATTTCTCTTTAACTAAATTCTGGCTTCGCCCTGGCAATAATGTAGTTAGACATCTGAAAGTGAGGATTCTAATGGTATGGTATTTATTGTTAGTGTGAAGTGCTGCTAGAGTCCTGCAACTTTTACTATGGAGCATTTAAATTTTGTTGTTATCAAGTAGAGTATAAAGGTCCTCCTACTTTTTTTAAAAAAAAATACCACATGAATCCTACATTAAATAAAATGAGACCATGTGCCAAGCATATGACTAGCAAAGTAGGGGCAAATAATTTTGGGTTTTGATAAAAAATAGAATAGTGCTATGTACATCAAATTGAGGTATACAACAAGTGACGTTTCAGTTATTGGTTAGATCTAAAGTTAAGAATATTAAATGAATAAGTAATTGTGAGACCTTTTAATAACAGAAAACTAATGAAATTGTGTCATGTAGATTGTAATATGTATCAAGTCGGGGTAAAAAAATGAAAGCACACTTGAAGAGGTCATCTCATGTAATATTTTTTTTTTTCATTTTTTCAGTTTGGTGCACTTTAGTATTTCATTTTTGTACACATTTCATTTTTACCCATTTTTTTTTAAAATTGATTTAAACCTTATTAGCATGTTTAATGGGAAAAAAAATGTTTCAACAAAATAAAAATATAGAAAATATGGTGGCTAAAATTGTCAAAATTGGTATAAAAATGAATAATTTTTTAAATTAAAAATATACCGATTTAAAATAAGTTGATTAATATATACAATTTGTATAAATAAAGTGAATCATGTAGTTTTTTCAATATAAAAATAAATTGGTAAAGATTTTTTTTTTTCTTGATAATAAATTGGTTAAGATTCAAACATACTTTTTATTCATAACCTCAAATACATCATATTGGATGAAAACATAAAATGATAAAAGGATTAAAAATCAAGCAAATGAGAAAAACAGTGTTTATTTATTTATTTATATACCTTTTTATTTTAAAAAAAGAACTAAGAAGAGAAGGGCTCAGTATTACTATTGTAATACCCATATTTTAACAAAAGTATCATAAATTAATAATATTATTAAAGGATTTTTACTTAGTATCCATATTGTTTTATAAGTTTCAATTTGGTCCTTTTTGAATAATAAATGCCAAAAGTAAGGATACTAAATTGAAACTTCTCGAAACTTTTAAAATAATAAAAGCATATTTGTTGGACAATATTAAATTTTATGAATGTATAATTTTTATATAATCAACCATTTGTTAGTAAAATTAGACAATATCGAACAATATAAAAATAGTATAGTTATATAAATTTTGTACGACTAGGAAGTATGAGTCTAAATCGTACTAGACACCTAACTAGTTTGTATGAATTTTCAATTATAAAATCATGTGTCTTAACTTTTTATTTCATTTCAAATTAAACATAAAAATTTTTATTTTTGAAAATGTAGTAAAAATATAAAAAAAAGACTAAATATTAATTTAAATAAATTTTCTAACAAAAAATCTAGATTAAATATAAATTATTTTATTAAAATATTTATAATCAATTTTATCAAACTATACTATATAGTTTGTCACCAAACACTATACAAACTAATTATAATACAATTCAATACAGTTAATTCTAATATGATTATATTTAACATATTTGATAAGGTGCACCAAACATTTCATAATGACACTAAACTTAAAATCTTTTATGATATAGTAAAGTTAGGGTAGTTTTGTTAAAACATTGAGTGAAAAATGTTGAAGGTATGTAACTATATGCATGGACGAAAAAATCGATATAAATATCGAGATTTCAATTTTATGAAAATATATTATTGATATCAATGGATAGTTGAAGAAAATTACCAAAATTGAGAAAATTATATATATTTTTAAAATTTTGTATAACTTTTTAAAACTAATAAAATAAATAATAAAGACTAAGTAATTTTTTTTTATTTAAGCATTATGTTTGCTAGCATAGTTTGACTAAAATTATTTTTCATTAAGATAAAATAAAATTTTCAATTCATGATATTTATAAAATTAATATAAATTAAACAAAAAGGTGAATAATAATGTAAAATTTTATTAAAAATAATAATTACATAAATAAAAATTCAAAATAGCAAAACAAGATAATTGAGAAAAAGTCATGTAATTAAATATGAATAAATATATAACAATTTAATGAGTTTTAATAAAATATTTATTAAAGTAAACATGAAAAATTTGGGAAAAATTAAAATTTATTATTTTTAAATAAATATTAAGTTATACACAATACAAATAATAAATTATGTATCTTTAATTTGACAAAGTAAAAATTTTAAAATGATATTTCGTCATATATTCATATTAATATTTTCAATTTACCAAATTTTTATCAAAATTTTAGAAAATTAGAATAGAACTTACGGATATATCAGAAAATTTCAACATTATTTAATATTTTACGAAAACATAAAGGAATATCTTAATATTGCAAAAGATATTTTTTAAATAGTATGTTAATATAGATTCACTTAACGAAAATATTGATGAAAGTATCATAAAATATTCAAGTATTTTCAACCATGATTGTGAGAGCTGGATTGATGGCCTTATGAATCAAAGGCCGAACAAGCTTCCACTTAGTAACAACAAATTATCTTTACAAAAAGTAAACAACTTTAAATCATAAGATATTAAACACGATACGTTACTTAAACAACCATGAGATTGCCATAAAACTAAGAAAAATAAGAAAAACAAATAGAGAGAAAACAATATAGAAAACATAATTTTTATTAATTATTGTGTCTATAATACACTGTTAAAGGCCTATTTATATGGTTTATAAGATGTAATATGAATTTTAAATATAAGATATAATAAGTATTATATCGCTAATTGAATACAAATTAATTTATGATATAATCAAGATAAATCTTCATTTGAAATAAATCTAATTATAAGATAAATATATCATATTTAAGATTTGACATCCAAATTATAACACCTCTCTTGAATGTCAAATACATTGAGAATATGCCTCGTTAAAAATCATACTAAAAAATCTCATTGGGACAAAAAACTAGAAAAGGAAAAAATAGTACATTATTTTCATGCAATATGCTTAAGTTGCTTCATTAAAACATTTCCAAGAAAATCTAGTGAGACAAAACTATGGAACAAAAAAAGAGTACATATATAGATGTGCTTCCCCTGATGACGTTAATTGTTCAACATAGATATCCTTTTAATTGATACATTTTAGTATCGTTATGACAATCTCTTGAATATTGAAGTAAATGTATTAATGCGAGTAAGCCTACCTGATCGTCACTTGACTGCATATGTAGGTCAAATGTATTTAGTTCGATAATATGTTACATTTAAAGACTAACTTGCAAGGTATGTTACTCTACAAAATAGCTTATTTTATCGGTCACTACAAAATTAATTAGAAACTTTGCATTTATAAAACATACTGCAGTAATGATGATAATTCATATATTTAATTTATAATAAAACTCATTATTTTGTTCTTCTGTAAGATTTAATATTTATATATGTTTTGATAACATTCATCCATGTTAATAAAAAATTGAGCATCAATTATCTTATTAAATGGTGTCAACTGACTATAAAATGATAAACAATATGAGATAATTTTTATATTATATAATTAAATAGTAACTTGATATATAATGTGTATATATTTTATCCATAAAAAGTAAATCAATACAAGTTTCTTTAAGATAATTACTTATTTTTGCTATATTTTTAGGATCACATAAATCAAATCAACATGCTTTGTATCCATAACAAAGTCAAGTATCTTGTAAAAACATTAAAGTTTAATGCTAATGTAAATGCAAAAGATATTTATTAGAACTCATATAGTCATTCACATTATTTTAATAATATATGTCTATGAATTATCATGATAATATATGGCATTTAAAGTTAATGTTTTTATAAGCAATAAGTAGTATTAATTTATTTACATCAGTAATTATATATAAACAATGTTATGTGAGTACTAGTCACATTTTAAAGTCATCTTATACGTACGTGAGTAAAATTATATATTTCACAACCTCATCATATTTTATATAAGTTCATGTGTTTTCAACACATTTTACATTTTTAGGTACTTAGACAATTAGTCTTTATAAATATCGAATGAATATCTTAGATGTTCATTCTATATTTATTTCACTTTATGCATAAGTGAATGAATATGTGCATAAAATAATATTTTATATTTGACCAATACTTTTATTTGTCGACATTAAATAACTTTTAACATTATTAAATATTATTATTATCTCTTTCTTATTAAAGAGAGATATGAAAGAAAATATATTGTACAACATTAATATATTAATATTTTATTCATCTCATAATCGAAATGATATCATTTTATATCAGGTGCCCCCGAGACTAAATAGGAATCAATAATTATTATAATCTTTTTCAATATCATTACTTAGACTGTTAATTCCTTTATTCTAATAATAATAGTGTTATTTTTGCAACAATATAATTAGCAAGCTTTAGATAAATTATGAATGCTTGTTACTATTTCATTTTATTGTCCTATAGTACTTCAATAATTGCTCGAGCATTTTGCAGCTAAATTTTTTATTATCTAAATGTATCGATAATATATAGTACTCTATCATCGAATAATTTTTTTTGAACCTCATGTTCCATAAAATTAATGCATTTTAAGTAATTTCATTCGATTATCTTTTCTCTCTCCTTCATGGGGAAAATTCTTTCTATTTATGAAAATTATTTAATAAGTTTGCTTATCCTTCAAAAGGTCCAATATATTTAAGATAAATGAAACTTAAAACATATGTCTTTAAATTTATTAGTGAACCCATCTCAATGTATTGAAACCGTACAACAAGATTAAAGCAACTTTATTTTGCCACTAATATAAGTTGCAATTAAGAAATTTTAATAATAAATTTATGAGTTAAACTGAATTCAAAATATATCATGTTTTATAAGAAGGGTGACAATTTTTTTTTTTCATAATATATGATTTTTCAAAGACGTGAGATTCACTATCAATTTTTGTCAAATATAGTGAGTTCATTTTGCCTTAGGAACATGTAACACATAAAGTTACTGAATAAAGAAATGTTTAGACTTTGATCTAGAACCATTTACTTTCTATTGTATTATTCAAACTTTAATTCATTAACATACGCACATCTTTGCAATTTTAATCATAAGATTGATCTGTCAGAAAACTTTTTAAGTTAATCTTTTATCTGTGACTTTATATATTATATTTTGATTATAGTCTCGAATAACACAATCGCCAAATATATTGAAAATTTTAAATTCCTCCTCAATTTTGAAGAATTTGAGCACAATTATAAATAATATAATTCATTGTACTTTAGTTTTTTAAAGCTTTTTATCAAGTTATGCATAAAATTGTGCTAACTCAAATATCATTTAATAATAATAAGTATTGTTGCATTATCTTTAAGTCACATAAGTGTTCACCATTTTAATTGATAGGCAATAGTTACAAGTCTAGTTTATATTTTTTCATCCATCATTATATATCAAGATTAAAAGGGGAGACATATATTTGTCAGAACCCGCCCCAGCTCAATACTAGAGCATGTGACGTGTCCTGAGAAAACATAATAACTAATATTCTAAATCAACATTAGCTTAACTTGAAAATTTTGTGTAAGAAATTTGTAAAAATTTGGGCAAAATTTTTCCTAATTATTGAACTATCTTTCTTGCAATAAATGACCACAGTTCTAAAAAAATAAAATTCCACAATCCAGCAAACTTCATTTAATTTTTACATATCCAAAAAGTGGCTCATGGCCAAACATAACTATACCCTGTTAGATACACACTATGCACCACATAAGACTTTTGATCACTAACCCAAAACATAATAGAACAAAAATACACTATACAAACTAGAAAGAAGATAAAAACAAACTAGACTGGACAACAATAGATGGATCCTAAGCCTCCGGACTCACGTGATGTAGCCTCAAAACTTGTTACCTGGGGGAGGAAAATAATATAATAGGGTGAGCTTGAGAGCTCAATGAGTGGATAAGTTTTATTAAATAATGTAATAATCATGTCAACTTCATATGAAATGTTTATGAGCTATCATGATATATATATATATATATATATGTTGACGACAATATTTTGTACATATTTTTTATGATAATTAATGTACTCATACATGCATAACCTGAGTTTCATAAAATAACAGTAATTTGATACATGTGAAAACTATGAATAATATACTCATGACATAATAAAATAATATTCTGATAAAAACATATGTTCATAATCTTTAGAATATAATAATGCTATGATCAGTATATAAATAAAGTGTATAACCATGAGAAATGTATTTTTATTGCCAAGAGAACTTGGGGATCTGATAGGACAAGGAGGAGACATTTAGTACTTGCACTAGCTCTCTCTCAACTACACATGTGTGGTATTAATCACACACGGATGAGACATTTAGCACTACTGGTAGCTCTCAACTACTCATGTGGGAAACTTGCTTGATACAGCCATAAAATGTCTCAATTGGCTTTGCTGATACATGAGTCATGTGCTCACTGACTTAACTGAATTTGTTATCATACTGAACTTGTAATATCATACTTAGTTGGTAAACATCATAGTAACCTGAACTAGACCAAATCTGTTGATCATGATGTCTTACCAAGTCACAGCATATCTGAATATTAAGTATAGGCAACTCATGAATATATGGGGAAAAGTACTCTGGCAACTGTATAATATTTGAAAAACTTGCAAGCTTGTACAAAAATTAGTAATTAATAAAATTGATTTAATCATAGCTTGCTTGCAAATTATTTTTCATTTACTTGACTAATTCTATTAATAAAAAGGAAATATATTCTCATGTTGTAAAAGTTCTTGAAGTGAATTGAAATTGACATATGTTTTTATAACACTAGTTAACATGAATGCACTTTTCATAAATATGCTACTTATACAAATTGGATTTACTTGAGCATGAATGTTTTTCAAAACAATGCTATCCATGATTTACAAATAATTAGATATCCACTCAGAGTAATATGTCTCGATTGGTCCTCCATATGTCCTGTAGGTTCTGCGTGCTCAACTCTTCTTAAATAACAACACTTGTGTTAGAATAAGAATAATGTCATAGGTTGCTTATTTAATTCAAATTGAAAGGTACTTTAATATATCTAAAATTAGGGTTGTTAATAGTTGATTTTTGTTTTTAAGTAGCTTTAGGGTACCCTTAACCTACCCTTATATATGCACATGTAACATTTAGTAGAAATGTCTAAATTTATTTATGGAAAAACATACGAAAAATAGACATTTCAAACTTTAAAATCAGCTATTACACACTTAAATATCATATATAAAACCCTTTCAAATCCATAAAAAAACAATTATGTCAAAACAGGTTTTCTCACCACAATTGCAGTAGGACGTACCTTTAAATAAGTTGCTATAAATTTGTCTAGAAAACTTGAACTAGCACACTATAAAATCCATATTAAACTTTAACATAAAACATAAAACGTCTAATTCCAATTAGTAAAAATATTTTAATTAACAAAATTCTTATTGGTTTTTCAAACAGTTTTTCCAGCACTTCTTTCACTTGACATATCCTTGGTTAAACAAGCATAACTTTGTCTAGAAATATCGAAACGACAAACTGTAAAATTTTTCAAACACTAGACATGTAGGTTTAAAAAAATATATAATTTTCTCAAATCAAAACTGTATAACCATTTCAAATAACAAAAATACCGAGAGCACTTGCAGTTTGTGTTTCATAAAACAACCTTCATTTAATTAGGTATAACTTTGCGTAGAAAACTCTGAATTACGAACCGTAAAATTTGTGATAAACTAGACATCCAGAGATTTTCAGAAATATAATTTTCAAACCATAATTCATTGTATAGGTTTCTCAGTTTTCATTTCAATTTTCTGAAAAACATTATTACATGAAGTTCAAAAATCACAAATAACTTGTTCTTTTTGAATTATTTTTAAAAAATTCATCCATGGCTGATATATTTGTGTTAAAATAATATTTTTCAGATCATAAACAGAATTCAATCAAAAGAAATGAAGAAGAAAGGAAGCTCTAATACATACCCAAAATCACTTGAATGGTAATTTGGATTTCTTGTTGAAAATGGTGGAAATTCTATTTCAAAAAAAAATTTATTGTTCTCTCTATAGAAGAGGAGGAAGAAGAAGAGAAGAAAACATAAGTGAATTTTTTTTTTTTTAGTTCTCACGGGGCTATTGGAAGTTAATTTTGAAGTGGTGAGGATAAGGAATTCTCACATGAGAACATGTGTGTCCTCAACAATCCATGCTCACGTTTTTCTTTTCTTTTTTAAATATGTTTCACAAGAGGAGAAAAAGAAAGAAAATTTTGGTGATAATTCATTTTTAATATAAAAAGACTATAATACCTTTGTCTCATAACAAGAAAAGTTTTAAGAATTAGGGGCATTTTGGTAATTTTGCTCAAAATTTTCAAAATTTAATTTAAACACTTTTTGATTATTGAAACATCTAAATATTGAGGGTAAGATCATAACATTTTTGGAATTATAAGTTTGACTCAAATTTTAGATCGTGTAAGAAATGGGGTATTACAATATTGGATAATGTTGATAAGACATTGGACCTTAATTAACATTCTCTTGTTCTGCTTCTGTGGAAGCTTATGGTTCATTATAAAATTGAAGTTCAAATACATAATGACATAACAACTTCAAAATAAGTTTTATTTATTTATATGAGCTTTCAATTTTCATAATACAATAAGATTGTAACTACCACATTGCCAATATTAACATTATATCTTAAATCATGCACATGATCATCGTATAAATTCACTTCTAGTAATGATATGATCAAAATGTCTTTATTTTCTTAATAATTTATACAAGTACATAATATTCAAATATATGTGTATGTTTCTCTATTGTTATTTTATGAGCAAATTTTACTTGCAAAGATAGTATATAAAATATTCATAACTATTGTTAATTTTGCTCCTAATGTTGCTATATAAACATACACGAGATCTATGTATATATTTCTTTTGGTTCTCAATGAAATATATAATTAAATAAATTTTTTTCTCCAGAGTTTTTCAAATAAAAAGTTAATGATATTGAATACTTATATATCAAATAATTACTTATAATCCTTCGAGATATATTCTTCTCTTTAATTATATTCATTTCAATGTCAACATCAAATGACATTTATTTCAAGAATCATATAATCAAAATGTTCTTATATATATAGTCATATTTAGGACATATAGTGCTTATATAGATGTTATTATCTTGCCACTTTAATAACATATTTTACTCATAAAATAGCATATAATTATTTTTAAGATATCAATTTTACTCTTAATATTGCTATTTAATAGCATATACGATGTACTGAATATACTTTATTATATATATGTATATTAGCATTGTAACCTGTGAGCTCTCAATCATGACAAAAAAGCAATTCTAAAATATTATATTTTACACTTTTAGATATATATTTATATTAGCATCGCAGTCTATGGGATCTCAATCAATAACATATATATAATTCTAAAATATTACATTTTTGACAGCAAGAGAATAATTTCATCCCTTATTTTCTTATGTATACATGTAAATTTTGGAAATAATATTTTATCGTAACTACAGCAACAATGTAGCAACACAATTAATATTCACTAAGAGTTCTCCCAAGAAAGAATGGTAGGCAAAGTCTCCTTAAAAATCATCCTCTTAGATAGAGTAATATTACCAGGAAAAAATTAGTGCAACAAAGATTTTTAAGAACTAGCCTCCTAAACAAAACTTCCTTAGATGCTACTATTCATGCAACCACACATTGAAAAAGTTTATTGGGGTTACCAAAGATTTTGGTCGATTTATTTACTATTTAAAATCTCACAATTAATAATAATATCAATTTAGCATGAAAATCAACCCAAAATTTATGTGTATTTAATTAATAAATATAAATAAAGAGATACACATAAAAAAATTATAATTAAATTATACTATAAAAATTTTGTTAGGTGATTACAAATTATATCAATACTGAAAAATCATTATTAGTAAATGGAAAACATGGGTTTGGATTAATTAAATTTAAATAACTTTCATGTAATTTATAATTAATGCCAAATGAATATTATTTAAGTAAGATACTATGAGCATTACATTCCAAAAGTCATTTTTAACTCTCTCTTTTTTTAATTAATATATTTATCATATATATGTGATACACATATCATTTATTAATAATAATGAAAAATAAGTACAAATAAATTATAACATGTTTTAAAACTAAAGAAAATAAAAGAAAAAGGTAGAGAGAAAGAAAAATAGAAGAAATAATTATCATTAATTATTGTGTCTATAATACACTACTAAAGGCCCTATAGGATTTACAAAATACAATATAAATTTTGAATATAAGATACAATAGATATTAAGTCTCTAATTATCTCTAATTAAATACAAATTTATGATACAATAGAGATAAATCTTCGTTTGAAATAAATCTAACTATAAGATAAATATATCATATTTAAAATTTGGCATCCAAATTATGATAAAAATATATTATCAAGAGTGTACATAATATAAGTTAATTATGCATTAAAATAAAAATTGAAGTAATAAAATAGATTCTTAAATCAGAATTGAGCATATCTAATAAAATTAAGGAAAAACAACAAAATTAGCACCCCTTAAAACTTGTAATAATAAAACTAGCACCCATTGTATTCAAATTTATATTTTCACAATTAAAAAAAATGATTAATATGTTATTTTTCTATGAACACTAATTTAATTAGAGATGACGACAATTTAGACCCATTCAATATTGAACGTTCAAAATGAACGTTCAATATTATTGGCGGTGCTAGTTTTGTTACTATAAATTTTAGGGGTGTTATTTTTGGTAAATTTCCTAAAATAAATTTATAAAATCAATCCAAAGTGAACTGTTTGGATTGATTCAGATTGTTAGTTAGATTAGTTTTGTGTTTTCTTTTCCATAGTTAAGTTATATTTTAAATATTAATTAAGTTTAGCACCAAAAAGAATTTTATTTTATTTCTAAGTAATAACTCAACACAAAATAGTATTGTAATTCTAAATATCATAGAAATTAAAATAAAAATTTACTATTTAATTTTATGTTAATTAAGCATATAAGATTTATAAATCAATCTAATCTAAACTGAATATTTTTATTAGTTTGGATTGAATTGGGTAGGTTAATTTTGTGGTTTTTTTTTTTAAATTGCCAAGTTATACTTTAAGTATTAATTAAGTTTAGCACTAAGAAAAAAATTAAGTTATTTCTAAATAACAACTCAATATTGCAATTTTAAATAACATAGAAATTAAAATAAAAATAACTGAATAGTCATACATTTATATGCTATTTTCAAGTCTCATCCAATTAAATGTCTACTAAAAAATAACTACATTAGATAAATATTAATACTTTTAATTTTTTTAAATTTTTATCTAATAAAATATCCATTTAACTCATATTGTATTATTTTATAGAATAATATAATTTGGAGAAAAATAATATATTGGTTTTTTACTAATATTAATATTAATGAAAAATACTTATTTTGCACGTGAATTGTTTTACTTATTTAAAATTTTTTTTTTGGTAAATTTCTAGAACATATTTGAAATAAATATAAAATTAATTTTCTTATGTTTCCAAAATAATTATGACAGTAAAATAGTATTTACAATAAAAAAACATTTAATTATAAAAATACTTGTATTCCAAAATAGTTGTCTTGGAAAACAAATATTTGTTATTTAATGTATTCAAGTATAAAACAATAAGAATGAACTAAATTTTATTTAAAATATACAAACAATTTTTTATTCTTTTATTTAATATTGTCATATTATTGGAATATAAAATACTGGATAATTATTAATGTTCCAGATTATGGTTTTCTTTGCTTTCTTCATACAAAGTAAAAATTCATCTACCAAATTACAAAGCAAATTATTAGTAAGAAGTTAGCATATTTTCTCCAACAAATCACATAAAAACAATTATAAAGTTATTACATGATAAACAAAAGTCATTACATAGATGACCTTATGACCAAACTTATACTCAAAACAAATAACTATAATATAAAATGATTCAAAATAACAATTTCATTTTATAATAGTGTAGCAACCGTTACTTATAATCATTCAAAATTCAAAACACATGAATATGTGACAATATTTCAATCTTGTCTTACCTTCTCTCTATACAAAAAGCTTCATTTATTAAGCACCAACTATATATATTGGAGGTGCTGGTACAAGTAAATGAGAGATGACACTAATAATGTTTGAAAAACAAAATATTACATCAGATATAATGACATCTATATATAGTCCATTGTTTAAAGATCAGCAGCTATATCGCTTTCATCATCATTAGTATTGGGAATTAATTTGCTTAGCATGACCTCCATTTTTGAGAATGAATGGTCCATTATATCTTTGAAAGTCACTAATATCTTTGGTAATGAAATAATGGTACTTGGTCTTTCCCTTTTCCTATCAACTAGGCGATCATTATGAACTAAGTTAGGAGAAGAAGGATCATCTATATCAAGTGGATCACCTTCATTATCATTGTTGTTAATGTTTTCAACCATTTATGCAGGACTTTCGGCTTGTCTCTCCATCCCTTTGCATCCTTGTTGGCCTGCATAGATAAAGAAAAAAATTCAGCTTGAATTTACGTTGCTTATAAGATAAAAACATCTTATTAGATAATAAATATTATTTTTAACTTCATTCTTCTCTTATTTTGGAATAATTGTTATAAGTTATGACAAGGTAATAAATAATGCCTTTTTACATTCTTACTTTCAATTTCATGGTGAATAAAGAATTTTATATAGAATAATTATATATAACATTAAGAAAAACCTATTTGGTAGTTTTGTTAAGACCTCATATGCAAGTAGTATTCAATATTTAGAATTTTCGTGCACTTTATGGTAAATACAAATAAGAACATAAATATTAACCTGCACATAGGATTCCCAAGCCTCATTACTATCAATCTCCACACACTTCTTCATGTCATTCCATTCGAATCCACTCTTGTGCAGCATGTCATAAATAATACCATATTGCTTCTTCCACTTTCTTAACTTAGACTCAATATGTGGGTTAGCTCTTATATCACAACCAGGGCAAAGCTCACTCAAACGTTTTTCTAAAGTAGTCAAAGTACCTGGCTTGAAAGAACCATTATCACGAGCACCACCACCACCACCAACCACTATTTCATCAAGTATGTTCAACAAAGCTTCTTCTTCATTTTTGGTCCATAATTTTCGTGTATTATCTTTTCCAGCTTGCCCTTGAGATTGATTTGCATTCATTCCTAGATATAAATATGTTAATAGAAACATCTTATTGATATTATAAAAATAAAAATTTTACATAAATATTGTTAGCGTGAGTTATGAAATTAGTGTCTATCTGTAATAGAGTTCTAAGTTGTACATAGTTCTATTTTATTTAGGACTCTTGTATTTTATCTTCTATATATACCTCTATTGTGAGGTAGTAATACACAAGAAATATATTTCATTTAGTATATTTAACTTGGTATCAGAGCGAAGGTTTGTAAAAAAATTTTATATTCTTCTTTTTCTGTCAACGTCACCATTACCTTGTTAGCGCCGCCGCTCCGCGCTGCCTCCTGTCCCGCCCTGATTTGCCCTCTGCGCCTGTCCAGCGCTGATCTGCCCTCCGCGTGCCTGTCCAGCGCCACTCTGTCACTCCCGCGCGCCGCGCGCCTGTCTCTCAGCTCGCCGTCCATCCGCGCTCTGCCCCGCGCGGCCTCTCACGCCGCGCCTGCTCTAGATCTGCCTCGCGCCGCCTCCTCTCATGCCGCACCGCCTCCTCTCACGCTGCCCGTGCTCCAAATGTGCCTCGCGCCGCCTCCTCTCAAGCAGCACGTGCTCCAGATCTGCCTCGTGCCACCTCCCTCGCGTCTCCTCTACTCCAGTCGCCTCTCGCGCCTCCCCTGCCGAACTGCCTGTAAACCAGCCCACATCAAAAACCCTAGCCCACATCATAAACCCCATCAGCCCACATCAAAAACCCTAGCCCACATCATAAACCCCATCAGCCCACATCATAAACCCTAGCCCACACAATTCAAACCCTAGCCCACACAACTCAGCCCACTTTCAGCCCAATTTTATCCTAGCCCACATCAAACCCCATCAGCCCACAAAAAAGAAAAAGGCCAAACTTTCCTGCCCATTTAAAAAAAAAAAAAAAAAAAAGAGGGGTCAATCACCATTCCAGTCAACGGTCAACAGTCTTCTTAGTCAACGGTCAACGGTCAACTCAAAAAAAAAAAAAAAAGGGAGATAAATAATTTTTATTCCGCTGCATCTTATTGTCTGTTTCAATGGGAGATTCAAGAGAAAATCAAAGTTCTAAGACACCTGAAATTCCAAAATTTGAAGTCTCTGTCAAGAGTTCAGAAGGTGGCTCTTTCGGTGGTACCAAACTCAATGGTACTAACTTTCGAACATGGAAAAGGGTTATGTTCATTTATCTTCGCGGGATACACAAAATGGGACATGTCACTGGAACAATCAAGGCTCCTCGTGAAGATGATGTGGAGGCTTATACTAAGTAGGAAGATGATGATGGCCTTGTTATGTCTATTTTACTTAGAGCCATCACTGATGTTGTACTACAGATGGTGGAAGAATGTAACACAGCTGAGGCCATATGGAAAACTTTGGGAGACCTCTACACTAATGAATTTGACTTTATACAGGTCCACGAATTAATGTGCAAAGCTGCCAGCATGCAACAGAATGGGTAACCCGTATCTATGTTTTTTACCAAGTTGAAGAATATATGGGCTGAAATTGATCATAAACGTCCGTGCAAAATCAAAAATCAAGAGGGCCTTATAAGGTACCAGAAAGAAAAGGAGCTTGAGCGAGTTCATGCATTCTTAAGAAGACTTGATACAAAACATAATAGTGCTAAGGGCGAATTTCTCCGAATGCCAGACCCTCCGAGCTTGACCACAGCTTTTACATACATCCGTAAGGACGAATCTCAGCAGGAAAGTCTTAATTAGGCACAAGTTGAATTATCTAGTCTAGCCATTCAAGCCAATTCAAAGGCACCTTTTCTCCAGCAGAGTTCAGTTCCATTTCATCAGCAAGGACCTCCACCAGGCTTTGCCATTCAAGCCAATTCAAAGGCACCTTCTCTCCAGCAGCAGAGTTCAGTTCCACTTCATCAGCAAGGACCTCCACCAGGCTTTGCCAATCGTCCTCGTCCCCATTGCTCTTATTGCAATGAAGGAGGACATATCCGAGAGACTTGCTGGAAACTAAACCCGCACCTTAGACCTAAAAGGCCAAATTATCGTTCTAAAGCGAAAGCAGGTGCTGTACAAGTAGTACAGGAAACAGATTTCTATGGTGTGACTGGACAGGATCATCATGTGTCATATGAAGGTACCCCTATAGCTTCAATAGCTGGTCGTGGTAAGTTTGGTATGGCCTTAAGCGTTTCTCACTTTGTTGGGTCTAATACTTGGATTATTGATTCTGGTGCGTCTGATCATATGACTTATGATAAATCGTATTTTACTGAGTTATCTTACCCTTCAGTGTCTTATGTTACGAATGCTAACGGTGATGCTTTTCCTGTCTTAGGAAAGCGGTCAATCCGAATCACTCCAACTTTACAGCTCCATAATGTTTTATATGTGCCTGACTTATCCCATCACTTAATATCTGTCCCACAGTTGAATACTGAGTCTCAATGTTTTGTAACCTTTTATCCTATGTATGTGATTTTTCAGGATCTTCTTACCAGAAAAATAATTGGTCGAGGGTATCTGAGGGGCAAATTGTTTCGTCTGGATCAAAACTACGTAGGGGAGAAACCAGGAGCACAGTCCCGCACCGCATTGACCTCGAGTTCTGAAATCTAAGTGAAATTTGGTTATGGCATCGCCGCTTAGGGCATCCTTCTTTTAGTCTTATGAAAAACTCTATGCCTACTTTGTTTATTGGTGTTAGTGAGTCTATTTTACATTGTGAGACGTGTGTTTTGGCCAAAAGCCATCGTATTACTTATTCTTCTAGTATTTCTAATAAAAGTACTGTTCCTGTTGAGTTAATTCATTCTGATGTTTTGGGACCGAGTAGAGAGCCCACTGTATCGGGCATGAGGTATTTTGTTTCGTTTATTGATTGTACAAGATTGTCATGGGTTTCTCTTCTTCGAACCAAAGATGACCTTTTTTCATTTTTTCGAAACTTTCGTACTCATGTTCAAACACAATACAATAGCACCATTAGAGTCCTACGTTCTGACAATGGGGGAGAATATGTTAATCGTATGTTTCAAGATTTTTTCAAAACACATGGAATTGTTCACCAAACTACTTGCCCACAAACATCGGAACAAAATGGGGCGTCTGAACGAAAAAATCGTCATTTACTTGATATGATTCGTGCATCTATTTAGTGCTCATATGCCAAAATACCTTTGGGGCGATGCTGTACAAGCTTCTGCCCATCTCATCAATCGTCTTCCATCTAGTGACCTTCACGGCAAAATCCCATTTGAGGTTCTCGCATCTCATGTGTCCTTGTCATCATTTCATAATCTTCTTGCCCGTGTATTTGGTTGTGTTGCTTTTGTCCATGTTCCTAAAAATCAGAGGTCCAAGTTAGATGCCTGAGCAATCAAATGTGTGTTTGTTGGTTATGGAGGTTATCAGAAAGGGTACAAGTGCTTCCATCCTCTGACCAGGAAATATTATGTCACTATGGATGTTACCTTCTTTGAGGACATGAGTTATTTTTCCTCACCTGATACTGCTCGTCAGGGGGAGAATTCATATTTCGAAGAGCTGTATCATGGTGAGGGGGAGGATTTGGAAGAATCACCTACTGATATTTCTATGGGTCCAGTTGAGATTCTTAACCCATTGAATACAGTAGTGGAAGAAACAGATACTCCAAGTGTCCAAGCACCAACTCCAACAATTGAAAATGAAAATGAAAATGAAGATACTGCTGTTCCCTCAGGCATCACTCATACCCTTGATCAACAGCTCCCTGGTACTGAAGGTCACTCATCTGAGGTATGTATACCTATTGATACTAATAGCGTTGAGTCTAGTATTGGACAGTATGTGTTACCAAATAGGTCTACTCGAGGTCAACCACCCAAAAGATATGAACCAAGTATCCATGCAAAATCAAAATATCCAATAACCAACTACATGTCTACTAAAAGATTGTCTAAGCCATATGAATCATTTGTAAATCAAATATCTACTGTATCAGTACCTAACAAAGTGTAGGATGCGTTGGGAGACCCAAAATGGAAAAAGGCAATGGAGGAAGAGATGGAGGCATTACAGAAGAACGATACTTGGCAACTTGTGCCTTTACCACAAGGCAAGAAGGCAGTTGATTGTCGATGGGTGTTTACTGTGAAACATAATGCCGATGGATCTGTGAATTGGTATAAAGCCCGCCTTGTAGCAAAAGGGTTCACTCAGACGTATGTTGTAGACTACGATGAAACTTTTGCTCCAGTTGCCAAAATGAATACTATTTGAGTTCTACTTTCGCTTGCTGCAAGCTTTAATTGGCCACTTCGACAGCTTGATGTCAAGAATGCGTTCCTTCATGGAGAGTTAGTCGAGGAGGTATATATGAATCTTCCACCTGGGTATGTAGCTTCTTCTCTTGGTAATTTTGTATTCAAATTGAAGAAGTCTTTGTATGGTCTTAAGCAATCCCCTCGAGCTTGGTTTGGAAGGTTTTCATAGTTCATGCAGAAGGTTGGTTACAGGCAAAGTAACTCAAACCATACATTATTTCTCAAACATCAATAAGGGAAGGTAACAGCTCTAATTATTTATGTTGATGATATGGTAATTACTAGAGATGATACTGCTGAGATGGATAAATTACAGAGACAGCTAGCCTCTGAGTTTGAGATGAAGGATTTGGGTGAATTGAAGTACTTCCTAGGAATTGAGGTAGCTAGGGGGAGTGAAGGAATCTTTTTATGTAAGAGAAAATACATTCTTGACCTACTAACTGAAACAGGCATGCTGGATTGTAAACCTATTGACACTCCTATTGAGCAAAGTCATTGTCTAGCAGAATATCCAAATCAAGTACCAACTGATCGAGCTCGCTATCAAAGGTTGGTTGGGCGCCTAATTTATTTGACACATACTAGACCAGATGTCACATATGCAGTAAGTGTGGTAAGTCAGTTCATGCATAACCTGAGTGAGAGTCACATGGATGCAGTTGTGAGAATTTTAAGGTACTTGAAGTCAGCTCCAAGGAGAGGAGTAATGTTCACTAAACACAACAATCCTCTTGAAGTTTGTGGCTTTACAGATGTAGATTGGGCAGGAAGTATTAAAGATAGAAGGTCGACGTCGGGTTACTTTACCTTTATGGGAGGTAATTTGGTTATATAGAAAAGTAAGAAGCAGAAAGTTGTGGCGCGGTCTAGCGCTGAGGCTGAGTATAGAGGTATGGCTCATGGTGTTTGTGAACTACTGTGGATAAAAAGTTTATTGTTTGATTTGGGTCTCAAACTCAAAAATACGATGGAGTTGTAATGTGATAGTCGAGCAGCCATTGACATATCACAAAATCCAGTACAGCATGATCGCACTAAGCATGTGGAGGTTGATCGTCATTTTATAAAAGAGAAGCTAGATGCCAAACTCATTAGCTTTCCTTTTGTTCCCACTGAAAAGCAACTTGCAGATGTGCTCACCAAAGGAGTTTCCAAGAAGATGTTTTATGACTCACTAAGCAAGTTGGGCATGGTCAATATGTATGCGCCAACTTGAGGGGCAGTGTTAGCGTGAGTTATGAAATTAGTGTCTATCTGTAATAGAGTTCTAAGTTGTACATAGTTCTATTTTATTTAGGACTCTTGTATTTTATCTTCTATATATATCTCTATTGTGAGGTAGTAATACACAAGAAATATATTTCATTTAGTATATTTAACTAATATAACCAAAAATATCTTTAAATAAAAATTAAATGAACCAAAATAATTGAATTATCAATAAAAATCCAACCATCATAGTGGCATACACAATTAAAAAGTCAACAAAAACACTAGATACATATTTATATAGTTGAGTTCACAAAAGAAACTAACACATATCATATCACAAGATTTAATATATTTAATGATGCCTATTTTCTCTCCAATCATTGTACATTTGTTTTTCCAAATCATTCCTCCACGTAGTCCATTGTTCAGAGGATTATATTGTAGCTATATTCTTATCATCTTCATCCTCATTAAACTCCATCGGCAATTCACTTTCCATGGAATCTATTGACATCTCCCTCCTAATAAGATTGTGCAGGAGACAACATGCTGTAATGATGCAACATTGAGTTTTATATGGAAAAAATGATGGACTCCTTAAGATAGCCCATCGAATCTTTAGTAATCCAAAGCACCTCTCGATAACATTCCTAGTTGATGAATGTCTCCAATTGAAGTATTCTTCCTGATTTATAAGTCCACGTCCATCTCTCCAATGAGATGGATGATACTTTTTTCCTCTAAAAGGTGCAAGAAATTTCTCACTGTTAGTATATCCAAAGTCTATAAGATAATAGTAACGTGTAATTACATATGAATTTTAATTAGTAAATACAAATAGAGGAATCAAATGAAATAATTATAAATTCATATTTAATTACCTATTGGAACTTTGAGTCCATTTGCCTTACTTATTGCATCTCTTAGCACGCTAGCATCTAAAGCAGAACCTTCCCATCTAGGATAAACGAAGATAAATTTCATGTGTCATGCACAAACTACTAATACATTTGTTGCTATTTCATCCTTTCTTGTTCTATACCTTGGTTTTTTACATTCAGGAACTCTTACTGTAATGTAAGTCCCTTCTAGAGCCCCTAAACAATTATACATTAAAGAAGGACAAGAAAACTTAGGAATTGAATGACTGTTTTGAAATCAATTAAATGAGATCAAATTATAAATTTACCTTATATCACTGTAATTATCAAGAATAGGCTCAGGTACCCTTAGCAAACAATCTTGTAGTCGTAAAACTCCATTTAGAACTGAATTGAAATACCTACTAATAGTTTCTCCGGATCGAAAAAATCTATTTTGAATTGTACAATTTTTCACATGATGTGCTAGCGCATGTAAGAACGTACAAACTTGCCCTTCAATGGTAACTAAGCCATCTGTTTTTAGCCTTCCATTAATTAACAATAACTCACACAATAGCCCAAAAGTTCTCCTATCCATTCTTAGTTGATTCACACATTGCAAGTCACTTGTACCTATAATGCTATCTAAATATTCTAACCTTGTCTCATATCTAGTGAAAGTAAGATTTCTCAACATTCTAGTTTCATTTTGTTTCTTTGCCCAATCATAATATACCAACAACAACATACCATTTACATATGGCATTGTCAAATGCCAAAATCGCTACAACATGTAAACTTTCAAGGTTCTTCAATACCTATCCATAAAAAATTTAAAGTTTAATATATTATAGGCAAAAAATGTTTCAATACAACATCCAAATTTTTGAGATGGTTTTCCTCTAAATATACATAAATGATTAAGAGAAATGTTAACTACAAAATACATAATTACTCAAAGAGTTCAGGTTGGATGAGGAAGAAAGAAAAACTCAAAATCAAACAACAAATTACCCACAAAAATGGAATGCATATAATCCAAACAAATATAAAGAAATAACATTAATAGTAAAAGCATACATCAGCCAATAACTTGAAATTATAAGAAATGAATGAGAGATAGAAAAGTGACACAAGACACTCCCGTGAAGTAAAGAAACATGGAAAACTTTTTAGCAAATGCTAGCTAGAAAAAGAGGGTTAGGGGCAAAGCGAAGCTCTTTCATAGATTTAATTTATTTTTTAACCTTACCCACTTGTATTCCTAGTTCAAAGTTACTTTAAATTAATAAAATACTTACTTATAATTTCCAAGAGAAACCATTTGATGGTTTTTAGAATATGTAAATGAATATTATTTTCTAGCTATAGGTGGCTTGGGTAAAATTGAATAGTTGGGTATTTGGTTAGTGATTTAGTATTGGCTAGATAGTTGCTTAAAGAAGGATAAGTGAAAAAGCTATGAAGTAAAGATGTAACAAGCAGATGTTAGAAGAAAACTTGTATTGTATTGGTTACTCAACTTTTGGATTAGTACAAAAATGAGTAAGACTACCCCTATTTATACTAAATGCTCATCTTAACCAATGACTAGGATTTTGCCAACACTCTCTTAATCTAATAGTTATAATTCATCTACTAGATTTTTCTATTAACTTATTCAATTCTCTACTAATTTCCTTTCTTAAAATATCTAAATATTTTATAAGACAATTTTAGAGCAAGTTTCAAGAATTTGAGCTTTTTGGACTCTAATATTTTAATGGACTCTTAAATTAGATTTTACAATACTTAATTCTATTTGGGCCAAATTAACATCACTTTCTAACACTCCTCCTTGATGTTAATTTTAGTTACTCCAATCATCTCTCGTAATAACTCGAACTTCACTCAAGGTAGTGCCTTCGTGAAAATGTCAGCTTTTTGATCCTCTGTCTTGCAGTATTTGAGCTCAATTTCTTTATTAGCTTCTACTTCTCAAATTAAATGATACTTATATGTTTGGTTCTGCTGTGAAACACTGGATTCTTTCTCATTGCTATAGCCGACTTGCTATCACAATATATATTTGTAGCTTCTTCTTGTGACTCTCCCATGTCTTCAAAAATTTACTTTAACCATTTCGCTTGGCTCGTAGTGAGAGCTGCTACAATGTACTCTGCTTTTGCCAATGATTGTGCTACTGTCACTTGTTTCTTTGATGCCCAAGAGAAGATTCTTGAGCCCAATGTGAAAGCATAACCATATGTGCTTCTCATGTCATCGACAGATCCTACACAATCACTATCAGTGTGTCCAACTAGCCTTGGACTTGACGATGGCTTGTACCCTATTTCGTAGTTCTTCATTCCTTGTAGATACCTGAGTATCCGCCTTGCTACACAGTAGTGAACTTGTGTAGGACATTGCATGAATCTTGATAGTAGGTAGGTGACATACATAATGTATGGCTTTGCTGTAGTCAAGTACAAAAGACTTCCAATGAGGCTTCGAGATTGTGAGTTATCTGCTTTAAGTGAGCCATCTTCTTTTCTTAAGGCTTTGCTATTGTCGAGCAGAGTAGTAACAATCTTGCATCCACTCATTTTAAACTTCTTGATAGGACTCTCTGTATCTTCTGTAAGATGGAAATTCCATCATCACTTTGTCTCACTTCAATTCCAAGCAAGTAATGCATCAACCCCAAATCAATAATCTCGAATGTCTTCATCATTTCTTCCTTGAACTCTTTGATCATAGTTTCATTGTCACCTATGTAGATAAGATCATCCACATATAGAGAAATAATGAGAGTATTTGTACCTTGGTTCTTAATGTACAACTTTTGCTCACTTTTGCTCCTCGAAGTCTAATTGTATAAAATGGCTGTCAATTCTACTTTACCACGCTCTTAGAGCTTGCTTTAGTTCGTATAGTACTTTCTATAGCTTGAGGACTTTTTCTTCTTGTCCTTGCACCATGTTAGATATATATATATTAATTGTGACTGTCTGTATATTAGGTAATTAGCTTAATTATAGGATCCTAATTAATAACTTTCCTAAGTTAGAATCCTAGCTTTGTGTATATATATGTGTATTATTTCTCAATGGAATATACAGAAAGAATCCTATTCAATCTTGAATAACATGGTATCAGAGCATTAGGGTTACAAAGTTGGAATTTTTTCGTCCAAATTAGGGTTTGGTTTTGGGTAAACACAAATTAGGTGTTAGTGCATTTTTGGGTCTCGACTTGGAACACCCTTTTCGAGTCAACATTTACTCTCACCGCCGATACAGGGAGGAAGCCCAGCCGCCAATCAGCAAAACCTCGGAGTCCGGCAACCAGACGAGCCGCGAGTGGTCCCCACGCGCCACCGCGAGTTTCTGCAGTCTTCCTACGCGTCAGTGTGTGACGGCGTGTCTCTGCCTAAAATATTCTCCGGTCATCCTCGGGTTGCTCGCCTACGTTCCCCTGTGTCGTCTGTGGTGGTTCGGCGCTCATTGGTTCAGGTTTGGGTTCTTCCAATTCGGGTTTCGGCCAATTTTGTGTTCTTGTACGCTGCCCTTTTTTTGTTCGCTACTTTGTTGGATTTTCTTTGTTCGCTTGTTCGCTGTCTTGTTATTTGTAGGAGTTATGACTGAAAAGAAATCTAGTGTTGTGACGGATATGGTGCCTGTAATGTCGAAAATCACGGACCATAAGCTCAATGGCTCGAATTATTTGGATTGGAGCAAAACCATTCGACTTTATTTGAGAAGTATTGATAAAAATACTCATTTGACTGAAGATCCTCCTAACGATGAGTCAAAGTAGACATGGCTTCAAGAAGACGCTCGTTTATTTCAGCAGATTCGAAATTCTATTGAGAGCGAGGTAATTGGCTGGATCAATCATTGTGAGTTTGTTAATGAATTGATGGATTATTTGGATTTTTTATATTCTAGTAAAGGAAACCTTTCTCACATATATGAGGTATGCAAGGCAAGATCAGTCTCTCACGAGTTATTTTATGGAATTTAAGAAGACTTATGAGGAGCTCAATAGTTTGATGCCTTTTAGTCCTGATGTGAAGGTTCAGCAACGCCAACGGGAGCAAATTGCTGTCATGAGTTTTCTTGCTGGTCTTCCCTTTGACTTTGAGACTGCTAAGTCATAGGTTCTTTCTGGTTCTGAGATCTTCTCTTTACAAGAAGTATTTAGTCGAGTACTTCGTACAAAAGGCACTCCACCTGCTCAACTAAATGGTGCTTTGGTCAGCCAAAATAATAATTATGAGCCTGAAAGGTCAACTTATATGAGTGGAAACAAAGGAGGCGGCTCGCAAGGGTTTGAAACTCGACCACAGGATCCAGGAGGAATTGTGTGTTGCTATTGTCACAAACCAGGACATACGAAATGTGACTGTAGAAAGCTTCAGTACAAGAATCAGAAAGGTCACTCGGCCCATATTGCATCCACTCATGATACCTCTGAAAAATCGGTTCTTATCTCTGCAGATGAATTTATCAAATTTTCACAGTATCAAGAATCACTAAAGTCTTCATCACCTTCTGTCACTGCTATTGCTGATTCAGGTAAACCAAATGCGTGTCTTCTTTCTTCATCTTCCAAATGGGTTATTGATTCTGGTGCCACAGATCATATGACAGGTAATTCTAGTCTCTTTTCTACTCTTCAGTCACACACTTCCACCTCTACTGTTACCTTAGCCAATGGATCACCATCTCGTGTTCTTGGATCTGGCACAATCACTCCTATTCCTTTGCTTACTTTGTCGTCTGTCTTACATTTACCTAACTTATCCTTTAATTTGATTTCTGTAAGTCAGCTTACTCGCAATCTTAACTGTTGCATCTCATTCTTTCCTAATCATTGCTTATTTCAGGATCTTATGACGAAGAAGACTATTGGTAAAGGACATGAATCTGGAGGCCTCTACATTCTTGACACACCAATACCGAAATCTATTGCTTACTCTGGTGTAACCTCTCCCTTTGAGGCACATTGTAGATTGGGTCATCCATCTCTTCCTTTACTCAATAAGCTTTGTCCTCAGTTTAGTAAGGTGTCTTCATTAGATTATGAGTCTTGTCAGTTTGCAAAACATTATCGTTTTAGTTCAAGTCCAAGAGTTAATAAACGTGCTAGTGTTCCTTTTGAATTAGTTCATTCTGATGTTTGGGGTCCATGTCCTATTTTGTCTAAACCTGGATTTAAGTATTTTGTTACTTTTGTGGATGATTATTGATGAGTGCTCGAAAAGCACTAATATTTCGTGGTTTATTGAACTTAATTGTTTAGAAATAAATTTATTATTTTGTTGTTTATTTGATTAATTTCATAAATCTATCCATTCGGAATCACGGGTATGTTTTAGTACATTTAAGGTGTTTTTATCGTCAAATGAGTCAAATAATGCAAACACGCAAAGACGGAACACTTATAGCACTTAGATCACGAGTTACGGGCAAAACGAGTCAAATATGTAAGCCGTACATATCGAGCCAGCACATATGTAAGGGGGTACATGTGAAGAAACTGAAGACAACGCGCGCCGCGGCGAGGAAAAGTCATGTCGCGGCGGGGAGCTCTCGGGTTTTGACATTATTTCCAGAATTTGTGTTGCGTAGCGGCGGAAAAAATGTATGCCGCGGCGTGCCTATTCCTATGGCAATCAGGATTTGTGTAAACCCTTACATCTATAAATACCCCCTTAGACTCCCCCTTACATGCAACTGAAAAAACTCGAACAACTTTGATACAACTTTACACTTTACAATTTTGCAACCAAACAAGAGATTCATTCAATTTTGGGAGCTTTGCCACACGCAACGAAGCGAGAGAAACCATTCTAAGGATCCAAGGAAGCCATCGACAATCGAAGATAAAGCTTTTGGAGAAGAACGCTATCCCATCCATAAGCGGTATTTAGATCTAGGTTTTCCTTGTTGTTATAGAATTCTATTTTCTTCTTCTTTCATTGAAGTGTATGATCATATTTTATTTGTCTATGAATATTAATATGAACATGAGCGGTTAATTTTATTATGGATGTTTAGTTTGTGTTGCCATGTTTGCTAGAATTGTGTATGGTGTATATTTTATTGATTGAATATAAATGAATTACCTTTTGATTAAGAGCATGTTTAGATATTTAATTATGAATTATCATGGGCCAATTTGAGATTCGTAGTTAGGTTGAAAAATCTTAGAATTTAGTTATAGGAACGTCACCTTAACTTTATTCCGAAACATTTAATCAAAGCTTCAAATTAGTGACTTAGTCATAGCATTAGTTTGATTGGCATGTATTTTCCTTGCGCATAATTTGATTGCTATTTGATTTACCATGACCGAAGGCAGTTAATTAGTTAATCAACAAAGAGATTTACCCCGATCGAAGGCAGTCTCATAATTAAAAGGAAAGCCAGTAATATCGTTTATTTAGAACGTTCATGTTATTTCACCATACCTTTTTGATGCAAGCATGGTCAACCAAGCTAAACGTCCATACATCCTCCATTGATCTTCAAATCTATTTGAATTGATTGTGAATCTGCAATATTGTTTTCGTTTAATTGTTCGTATAATTGTTCCCATCACAAATCAAACAACTTGTTTACAATTTTACTAGGTTTAGGACTCTAGTTGCTTAGAGTTTTAGTTTCACTAGAACTCTATTTAATTAGTGTTTTATTTTTGTTAGAACTCTATTTAGATTAAGAAGATAGTTATTTAAAACCACTGCAATTCCTTGAGAGACCGACCTTGGAAGTTGCTTATCACTTATCTACGAATGATTCGTACACTTGTGAGTACTAAATTTATCACATCAATTATTCTCGTGTAACTTGGTTATATTTAATGAAGAGTCGCTCTAAGTTGTTTTCTATTTTTTGTGCATTTTGTGCTAAGATTAAAACTCAATTTAATATTTCAATTCGTACTTTGCGAAGTGATAATGCTAAAGAATATACATCCGCTTTGTTTCAATCTTATATGGTTCAAAATGGCATACTTCATGAAACTTCTTGTGTTGATGCTCCATCTCAAAATGGAGTAGCAGAACGTAAGAACAGACATCTTCTTGAAACTGCACGTGCCTTATTATTTCAAATGAATGTTTCTAAACCTTTTTGGGGCGATGCAGTTTCCACAGCATGTTTTCTTATTAATCGCATGCCCTCATCTGTTCTTCATGGTGAGATTCCTTACAACATCTTGTTTCCTAATAAGTCATTATTTTCGGTTGACCCTAAGACATTTGGTAGCTCTTGTTTTGTTCGGGATGTTCGTCCGCATGTTACTAAATTAGATCCCAAGTCTTTGAAGTGTATCTTCTTTGGTTATTCTCGTCTTCAGAAAGGTTATAGATGTTATTGTCCTAGTCTTAACAAATATCTTGTCTCAATTGATGTTACTTTCATGGAAGACACACCCTATTTTTCGTCTTCTCCGCCTCCCGCACGTTAGGGGGAGGATGATGATTTGTTAGTCTATTCTATCACTTCATTTGAACCTGTCTCGGATTCAGCTCCTGTCAAGCCTCCTATTATTCAAGTCTACTCCAGACATAGACCTTCTAATTCATGTCCTACACCTGCTCCTTTGTCTTCAGATCCAGTTATGAGCGATGATCTTCCTATTGCATTACGTAAAGGTAAATATCAATGTACTTATCCTATTTCTTCTTTTGTTTCTTATAACTGCTTGTCATCTTCCTCTTGCTCTTTTATTGCCTCTCTTGATTCTATTTCTATTCCTAAAACTGTTCACGAAGCCATATCTCATTCTGGTTGGCATCATGCAATGATAGAGGAAATGAATGCTTTAGATGACAATGGTACTTGGGACTTGGTTGATTTACCTTCGGGGAAATGAGCTATAGGATGCAAATGGGTGTTCACAGTTAAGGTTAATCAGGATGGGTTAGTTGCTTGATTAAAGGTCCATCTTGTTGCTAAGGGATATGCTCAAACCTATGGAGTGGACTATTCTGACACTTTCTCTCCTGTTGCTAAATTAACCTCTGTTCGGTTGTTTATTTCTATGGCAGCTACTCATAATTGGCCTTTGCATCAACTAGATATCAAGAACGCTTTTCTTCATGGCGATCTTCAAGAGGAGGTGTATATGGAGCAACCTCCTGGTTTTGTTGCTCAGGGGGAGTCTGGGCGAGTTTGTCGTCTCCGAAAATCTCTGTATGGTTTGAAACAGAGTCCTCGTGCTTGGTTTGGAAAATTTAGTCAAGCTATAGAAACGTTGGGTATGATGAAAAGCAAGTCTGGCCATTCTGTGTTCTACAAACAATCAGAAATTGGTATCATTCTTTTAGTTGTGTATGTGGATGACATTGTTATTACTGGAAGTGATACTACGAAAATTTCATCTCTTAAGTCTTTCTTGCATACTCAATTTCACACAAAGGATTTGGGGATGCTAAAGTATTTCTTGGGTGTTGAAGTCACAAGGAGTAGAAAAGGTATCTTTCTATCTCAGAGAAAATACGTTCTTGACTTATTTACTGAGACAGGAAAATTAGGAGCAAAGCCTTGTAGTGCTCTAATGAATCCGAACATCCACCTTACAGGAGATGGAGAACTATTTAAAGATGCTGAGAGATATCGAAGGTTGGTTGGAAAGCTGAATTACCTTACCGTAACTCATCCAAACATTGCATATTCGGTCAGTGTTGTTAGTCAATTTATGTCATCCCCAACAGCTCACCATTGGGCAGCATTAAAGCAAATTTTGTGTTACTTGAAAGGAGCACCTGGACATGGTATCTTGTATGCAAATCATGGGCACACTCATATTGAATGTTTTTCAGATGTAGGGTTTCAAAGTGGATAGAAGATCCACATCAGGCTATTGTATCTTTGTTGGAGGAAATTTGGTCTCAAGGAAGAGTAAGAAGCAGAATGTTGTATCACGATCGAGTGCAGAGTCAGAATATAGGGCTATGGCACAGTCTGCGTGTGAGATAATATGGACATACCAGCTCTTGAATGAAGTAGGTTTTAAAACTTCAGTACCAACAAAATTATGGTGTGATAACCAAGCTGCTCTTCATATTGCTTCTAATCCTCTGTTTCATGAGCGAACTAAACACATTGAAATTGATTGTCATTTCGTCCGCGAGAAAATTCAGCAAGGTTTGATTTCTACAGGATATGTGAAGTCTGGAGAACAACTAGGAGATATCTTCACAAAAGCTTTAAATGGAGTTCGAGTTGATTATCTTTGTAACAAGTTGGGCATGATTAATATCTATGCTCCAACTTGAAGGGGAGTGTTAGATATATATGTATTAATTGTGATTATCTGTATATCAGGTAATTAGCTTAATTATAGGATCCTAATTAATAACTTTCCTAAGTTAGAATCCTAGCTTTGTGTATATATATGTGTATTATTTCTCAATGGAATATACAGAAAGAATCCTATTCAATCTTGAATAACACACCACAAAACCTTGAGGTTGCTCAACATATATCTTTTCTTCTTGGAACCCATTGAGAAAAAGTAAACTTTACATTTAATTGATATATCCTCCACTTCTTTTGAGCGATAACAGCTATTAATGCTCTAATAGTATCCAAGCGTCCAAAGACTTTGAGATGTTTTGTTGAAGGCTTTCGTTGGCTCCATGCTTCAATATGAGTCTTCTTTGGCACTAGTTTGGTTGGACAACTGTTAAGAAGATACACTACTGTGTATACAGCTTCTGCCCATAAATTTTTAGGAAGGCCTTTATTCATTAGCATTGTTCGAGCCATCTCCATCACTGTTCTATTTTTTCCTTCAGATACTCCATTTTGTTGTAGTGTGTGTCCAATAGTTAGTTGATGCTCAACTCCTTCACCTTCACAAAATTTGTTGAATGTGTTAGAGGTGTATTCCTTCCCATGATCACTTCTAATAGTCTTCAAGCGGTGACCACTTTGTTTCTCGACAAATTTCTTAAACTTTTTAAATATCTCAAAGACTTCTAATTTTTCTTGTAGAAAATACACCAAGTCATTCTAGTATAATCATCGATAAAGAGAATGAAGTACCTGTTTTGATTGGGTGATGGAGTGCGCATTGGGCCGCATATGTTTGTATGAACATGCTCTAGTGGTTTCTTTGCTCTCCATGCCTTGCCTATGGGAAAACAGTTAGTGATGTTGCTTGCCATGTAGACAACCTTCACAGAGGCCTTCTTTGCCTTTTATCATTAGTAAGTCACGCATGATTCTTTTCTGATGTAGTGTATTTAAGGCTTGGAAGTTGAGGTGCCCAAATCTTTTGTGCCACAGCCATGAGTCATCCACGTGTGCCTTCATGGTTGCCTCGCTTGTGTACCTCCATTAAATGGGGAAGCATCGATTTTCTCTCATTTTTACTCTTGCTATCGACAAGCTTTTTAACCTCTTGCATACATTGTGCATGAGTTTCCTTTGAAGTGAAGAAAATGTCCTTTCTCAATCATTTGACCTACACTCAACAAGTTTTGGTTTATGGAAGGGACTAATAGTACATCGTTTATGTACTTTTCCCTTTCCTTGTTTGGATAGCAATTGTGCCTCTCCTAGTGAATATGTAAATGGATAGTATTTTCTAGATATGGATGGCTAGGGTAAAATTGAATAGTTGGGTATTTGGTTAGTGATTTAATATTGGCTAGATACTTGCTTAAAGGAGGACAAGCGAAAAGGCTATGAAGTAAATATGTAACAAGAGGATGTTAGAAGAGAACTTGTATTGTATTAGTTACTCAACTTTTTGGATTAGTAAAAAAAAAGTAAAACTACCCTATTAATGCTAAAGACTCATCTTAACCAATAGCTAGGATTTTTCCAACACTCTTTTAATCTAATGGTTATAATTCATCTACTAGATTTTTCTATTAACTTATTCAATTCTTTACTAGTTTTCTTTCTTAAAATATCTAGATATTTTCTATGACAATTTTAGAACAAGTTCATAGAATTTGGGCTTTTTGGACTCTAACATTTTAATGGACTCTTAAATTAAATTTTACAGTACTATTTAGGCTAAATTAACATCATTTTCTAACACCATTGAAGAGATTCTACACTCATAGTGAGAACCAATACAGTATATATACACAAGCTAATAGAATGAAATACTGATGTCTAACACCTAAAACTCCATTTAAAGCATATATATAAGAAATGACATAACAATGACAGTGGATCTAAAACAAACAAATAAAGTTGCCACAAAAATGCCATTTAATATGTTACTTGAAACCCTAGCTAGAAGAAGGAAAAAAAAATCCATAAAGAAGGGCTGAGGCAATGCAATTTACCTTTATAAAAATGGTGTTATTTCTTATATTCCTAGTTCAAAAGCATAGAGAAACACAGGGTGTAATATAGATCTAACTAGCATTTGGAGAAAAAAAAAAGCAGAGTAAGAAATTAAAATATAAAAGAAGGAAACAAAACAAGATATTAGAACTAACATAGAATTGCCAAAAAAAAAAAAAAATTAAATAAAGGACATAGAACATAATTTCTTATTTATGAGTAGAAGAGATTACCAACTTCACATAAAGAGGCAATCTAGTGATGGAAGAGCAGAGTTTTCGTTGTTTATGAACGAAGTATCGTAGATGGTGAGTAGAGAAATTTTCTCTTCTTGAGTACTCGTGTATAGTTAGGGCAAGCTGGTGTCCTTATTCACAATCCCCAAATATGAATAGTGATAATTTTTTTAACTGCCCCACTAAGACCCACCCCCCACTTGGTCAATTTTATCAGAGGCCCATTCTAAATGCATACCCCATATTTCCTAAACACATACCCCTCAAGGGATATGTGGGATGTTGGGATGTATTGTGGGGGTATGTGTTTGAAAAAAGGGGGGTATGTTAATAGAATTTGCCTTTATCAGATTATAAATGGATTAATTTACTATTGCGCTCAAGTCTATCTGGCCCAAAAACAACAAAAAAACATAGTATTGTATTAATTTAGCCCAATACGAGCTTTAATCTTGATAAACTAATGAGCCACACAAAATTGACATCTTCTTTACTTTGGCTCTATAAAGCTTTACTGGTTTTTATTTAATTCAGTGAATAAATTATGAATTATGTCCATTCTTTTCGTTCATAGGTGTTTTCAGAATGGACATCTCCTTTACTTTTGCAGAATTAGACTAGTGGCTGATGCCGCAAAAGATGCTCTTCAGTAAGTTCTTAACCACCTTGTATTGTAGGGCTCGTTGGTTCTACAAATAAACTTTAATGAGTTATTTAATACTTCCCCTTATCCTCTTAGGCTTAATTAAATATCTATGAGTTAGAAAACTATTTGTGAATACTAACATATGATGCAGTTTTAACTAAGAGGAACAGAGTTTAGGGAATTGTCGAGTTGTGCCAAGTACTGCAAGATATATAATTGAAAATATTGGTAATAGCTGATAAATGATGTTGTTTTCTTCCTAACTCTTGAAAGAAGCTTTACATTGATTCGGTCATTTGTAAATGTATATCGATTTTACCTTTTCAAGAACATTGTGTTGGTTTCTATTTATTTTTGGGGTGGGATTGATAGAGGGCTGCCCAATGAAAGTGCTAATGCATCTTTAGGTGTACTAGATACATCTAGAAGTACTCATTTAACTGTTTCTATTGCAGGCATTGTAAGGCCAGACAATTTTTAGCACCATTTTGTCCAAATTAGTCTATTGTTATGGCATCTACATTTCGTTGCAAGAAGTTCTCAGTAAAATATATGCAGTAATAAATACAATGCATTTAGAGATCTTAAATTATAGTGTCTTTCTCTTTTGATTCTGCCTTGGAAAGTAGAACACTAGTGGTATTGAGCTAGAGAAAAATATTATGTCAGATGTATAGTTAACTAGCTACCATGGAATTGAAACATTTTTCAAAAAACAACATTTGTAACTACTCTTAATACTTATAACTACCAAAATAGCACCCATTATGTACATATATTATATTTTTACCATAAAGAGAAAATTCAGTCCAAACATTTCACGTTGAACATGACCAGTTGGATGTTGTTAAAGTTAAACTCTTCAGGTAGACTTGTTCAATGTTGAAGTTCAATTAGTTAGGAGTTATTTTTATTGTCATAAGTTTTAAGGGTGTTATTTGAGATAATTTCCAAGCATTTTTTCAGTTCTCTACACTAATGATTGTTTAATTTTAAGTTGTGAAGAATATCCTTGAACGTGAATAAACATTCCAATCTCTATTTTGGTTTATGTATGTGTGATAAATTTAGTACTCACAAGTGTACGAATCACTTGTAGAAAAGTGATAAGCAAACCTCCAAGGTCGGTCTCTCAAGAAATTGCAGTGGTTCTAAATAACCTTTTTCTTAATCTAAATAGAGTTCTAAAGCAAACAAAATACTAATTAAATAGAGTTCTAGTGAAACTGAAACTCTAAGTAACTAGAGTCCTAAACCTAGTAAAACTGTAAAAAGGTGTTTGTTTTGTGACGAGATCAATGATACGAACAATTAAACGAAAACAATATCGCAAATTAACAATGAATTCAAATGGATTAAAAATCAATGGACGATGTATGGACGTTTAGTTTGGTTGGTCATACTTGCATCGAAAAGGTATGGTGAAATAACATGAACGTTCTATATAAACAATTTTACCGGCTTTCTTTTTAATTACGAGACTGCCTACGGTCGGGGTAAATCTCTTTGTTAATTAACTAATTAACTGCCTACGGTCGGGGTAAATCAAATTATGCGCAAGGAAATAAATGCCAATCAAACTAATGCTATGACTAAGTCACTAATTTGAAGCTTTGATTAAGTGTTTTGGAATAAAGTTAAGGCGACGTTCCTATAACTAGATTCTTAGATTTTTCAACCTAACTACGAATCTCAAATTGGCCCATGATAATTCATAATTAAATATCTAAGCATGCTCTTAATCAAAAGGTAATTTATTTATATTAAATCAATAAAATATTCACCATATGCAATTCTAGCAAACATGGCAACACAAACTAAACATCCATAATGAAATTAGCCGCTCATGTTCATATTAATATTCATAGACAAATAAAATATGATCATACACTTCAACGAAAGAAGAAAAAAGATATAATTCTATAACAACAAGGGAAACCTAGATCTAAATACAGCTAAATGGATGGGATGTCGTTTTTCTCCAAAAGCTTTATCTTCGATCGTCGATAGCTTCCTTGGATCCTTAGAATGATTTCTCTTGCTTCGTTGAGTGTGGCAAAGCTCCCAAAAACTGAGTGAATTGCTTGTTTGGTCGCAAAATTATTGTGTGTAAAATTTGTATTCAAGTTGTATGTAAGGGGGAGTATAAGGGGGTATTTATAGATGTAAGGGTTTACACAAATCCTGATTGTAATAGGAATAGGCACGCCGCGGCATACATTTTTCCCACTACGGCGCAACACAAATTCTGGAATTAATGTCAAAACCCGAGAGCTCCCCTCCACGGCATGACTTTTCCTCGCCGCGGCGCGTGTTGCCTTTCTTTTCTTCATGTCTACCCCCTTACATATGTGATGGCTCATTATGTAAGGCTTACATATTTGTCTCGTTTAGCCCGTAACTCTTGATCCGAGCGCCGTAAGTGTTCCGTCTTTACGTGTTTTTATTATTTGACTCATTTGACGCTAAAAATACCTGAAATGCACTAAAACATACCAGTGATTTCGAATGGATAGATTTATGAAATTAATCGAATAAACAACAAATAATAAATCTATTTCTAAACAATTAAGTGCAATAAATCACGAAATATTAGTGCTTTTCGAGCACTCATCACAACTCCCAACCAGCTTCTTGCTAGTCTCTAGCAAGAGGAGCGATCTAAAGATTAAAATAAAACGAATAAACTAAACTAACTAGAATCACTTCCGTAGATTGTCACAGTTGTATTTAGTGTATGCAACAAGCCTTTAAACCCCTAGGTGGCCCTATTGGACGAGGTATAGTCTCGTGAGGGTTTCCAGTGATGCTACGCGCAAACATCGTAACTAACAGAACTAACAATGACTCTAAACATACTTGAATCAATCCATGCATATGTCTCAAAAATTGTCAACAACGAATGACATACGAAATATTTAAAAATCACTTAAGCTAAAAAACAGTCCAAATATGAAACCCATCTTAGTAATCGGATTTCGAACAACCAATCAAGCCACAAGCCCGTTAGTTACACTATCTGATCGTGTCATGCATAATATTCATAGATTACATTTTAATATCTCATAAATGTGCAAGTAAAATATGAATGAGAATTTTGCACTTCCAACCTCCATATGCTCACTTTTCAAATCCATCTCCACTAATATAAAAATCAAACTACCTAGAATCAATAGGACTTCATTAAGCTTGTAAAGTTGTGGTTAGGTGTGTGATTATGAAAGTACGAAAATGATATTTTCACTAGGATAAGAGTACTTTTTATTTCACAAACTCATTTTCAACTTTCTCCACCAAATGCTCTTTTTCATCCTCCTATAAATTCCATATGTTCATTGAATCTTTTTGCTTGATTTTCTTTCTTTACTTTTCTTGCTTATTATTTCAATCATCATCATTTTTTTTTTATTTTTTTTTATGATGAAGCAAGATAAATAAACATAATTGCTCATGAAAATCAAATATTACATTGAGTACTCTTACCACTAAGGGTAGTACAACGTATGTCAATGTTGAGTTCAAGGGTGTACTATGGATAAAATAATACGGGGAGGCATGAAAAGTCCAAACGGTCTAAAGATGGCCTAAATCACTTTCTAAGTGGCATTTGATTCTATTATTTAGCTTCAATGGGTTTTCAAAGGAGTTCTAGAGCTTGTTGAGACTTAAAATATATCATAAACATGCATACATTACACAAACGAAAATAGTCATACTAACCATGCAAACTACCACATAAACCACAAAATCCTCAAACTAGATGAATCTAACATTTATGTGCCTCTTTACTTAGGTAAAATTTTAATTTCTTTCATATATCACCGTCATTACAATCATGTTAATATCATAGACTTCTAGATTGACTCAATTAGACACGACATTAACCTAACAAAATTCAAGTGACAAAAGTTAAAAATTAAAAATTTGGTCATATTTCATGCTCATGGAATATTTTTCCCACCCCCAACCTAATTTCTACATTGTCCTCAATGTTAAAAGAAAAACAAAAGAAACTAAGAGAAAAGTGAGAGAAGTTACCCCCCTTTCGTATAAGATTGTGTACACTACACATACGCTCTTGTTCATTGTTCCTCGCTTTTCTAATGTGAAGCAATTAGTGTGTAAGAAACATGTATGAAACCTCAAAGATATACATCCCAATTCAAATCCAAATTTAAATTAAAACTAAGTCAAATGAAAAACAGAAAACATTAAACAAAGTTAAGTAATTCAAACTAAAATAAAATAAAACTAAATAAAAGAAAAAGAAAATTAGTCCAAAATAAAAATAAAATAAAATTAAACCAAAGAAAATTACAAATGGGAGGCTCAGTCCTCCATGTCTTCGGGTTGCTCATTTTCCTCATCCTCGGGTTGGTCTACTGGTGGTATAAAAGTAAAATCATGTCCCGGATATTGTGGAGGTGGCTGGAATTGGGTGAGGTCTATTCCATTGTGTGTCAATTGGCAGCTAATCATTTAGAGGAGTAGACCTTGGTACTCTTGTTCATATTTCATTTGATCACTGAGCCACGCTTGTTGTTGGGTTTGGTATTGATGCATATCGTGTTGATATTGATGCATTATATTAACTTTCGCTTCTAGGTTTACCAAAATGTCTCTTGTAGAAGTGTTCTTGGAAGAATCACCCTTCCTACTTCCTTGCCCAGCCTTAGTTCCGCTTGTAAGGTGTTGCATGTAAGCGAAAGTTAATGTTTCACCTGGCTGCAATAAGACCTCGCCCGTGTCGTATTTGACTCCGTGTTTGACACAAAGGGCGGTTATGAGTTGGGGAAAGAAATAGCTAATGTTATGGTGCTCAGCTGAGTACACAACCCTCTGTTGTATCACCATTCCCACGTCTATGTAGGGGTGGCAATTCGTGTCGTAGCTCGTTTGACCGAATCGAAACCGAATCGAAAAACCCGAATCGAACACGAATCGAATAGGATTTGGGCCAAATTTGGCCCAGCTCGAGTAGCTCGAAAAAAAACGAGCTGGGTTCGGGCTGGGTTCGGGCCAGCCCGGTAGCCCAAATTCCTCTTTTTTTTTTTTTTTTTTTTTTTTTTCTTTCTGATGATAAATATAAATATTATATTTATACCCTAAACCTAAGTCTAACGCATCATAATTCATAAGCTGCTTAACAATTTCATCCTCACAAGTCACAACGCGATTCGCGCCTCGCCGCCTCTCACATTTCCTCAGCCCGCTCGAGTCGCCTTCGCCGGTCACGGCAGCCCTCAGCCCGTCTGTCGCCAGCCCTCAGCCCGTCTGTCGCCAGCCCTCAGCTCGTCTGTCGCAAGCCCTCAGCCCGTCTGTCGCCAGCCCTCAGCCAGTCTGTCGCCAGCCCTCAGCTCGTCTGTCGCAAGCCCTCAGCCCGTCTGTCGCCAGCCCTCAGCCAGTCTGTCGCCAGCCCTCAGCCCGTCTGTCGCCAGCCTTCAGCCCGTCTGTCGCCAGCCCTCAGCCCGTCTGTCGCCAGCCCTCAACTCGTCTGTCGCCAGCCATCAGCCCTCACATCGTCTCTCACGATCTGGTAGGTGACTGGGTTCATACAGCAGATCAAAGAAAACATCCCTGTTTTTTTTTTGGCTACTGGTATTGGGATTTAGATGTCATTGAATTTGGAATTTAGTCCATTGTCGTTGTTGTTTGAGTTCGCAGTTTGTTATTAGCCTGTACTGAGAATCTCATTCCATTTGTCTTTTTTGGTTTCATGGGAGAATTTGAAATTTGGTGTCACGTTGTTGCTTGAATTTTCAAGTGCTTAGCCACTGCAGAAGTAAACCAGACTTTTTATGGTTATATTTCCTTACCTTGATAGATGGCTTCATAGAAGCTTACTGTCTTTCTGTTATGTTTCCTCATATCCTCGAGCATGTTTTGATTTCCTGATTTTGAGTTGACAGTATTATGTTGCTGTATTGATCTTGTTTGTTCAGGTATCAACTCGAATTGTATATACCGATGAGGGATGTTGTTAATTTTAATGGGTTTTCAACTAGCTTCTTTTTTCCCTTCTTTCTAAATCAAAGAATAGCTTTTTATTTTTGATTATTAACTTACAACACATTGTTTTATTTCAGTCAAAGAATTAATATGGAGGTAGGCAGGGATGAAATAGTTAATATAGTGGAAAACACGATAGAAGAAGATGAAACAACCACTGGTGTTTTTCCAGATTCAAAAAGGCAAAAGGCGATGTCAAAAAGATCATGGATATGGGAACACTATGAGACTCTTCCTTTGGATTTTGATAAAATTCCACGAGAGAAGTGCAAGTATTGTGGTCAAATTTATCAAAATAGGTCTGAGAATGGAACAGGTACTTTTACTCGTCATTATAAAAAGTGTACTATGAGAGATACACGTGATGTGGGTCAGATGATTATTGAAAAATCTAAGAATATGGTTTCATGTCGTTCTGAATTTAATCCTGAAAAGTTTAGAGAGTTATTAGTTGAAGCTATTATTTTACATGACTTGCCTTTTCAATTTGTGGAATATGAGGGCATTAGAGCAGTTCTTAATTATTTACGTCCAGGAATTCACATAATTTCTAGAAATACAGCAAAAGCGGATACTCTTTCAATTTATGAGAGAGAGAAGTTAAGAACCAAAATAATGGTAGCTACATGTCCTGGTAGGATCAGTCTCACTTCTGATTGTTGGTCTTCAATTATAACTGATGGATATATATCTCTAACTTGTCATTTTATTGATAAAGATTGGATTTTACACAAGAGAATTTTGAATTTTTCATTCATGCCTCCTCCACATAATGGTGAAACACTAAGTGAAAAAATTTATGATATGTGTTGTGATTGGGGTATTGAAAAGAATTTGTTTGGATTGACATTGGACAATGCTTCATCAAATGATAATTGTGTAGATAAGTTAATTACCCGATTGAATGAAAACAATGTACTTCTGGCTAATGGTAAATTTTTTCATCTTCGTTGTTGTGCACATATTATTAATTTGGTAGTGCAAGATGGATTAAAAGACATTGATTCTGCAGTTGTAAAAATTCGAGATAGCATTAAGTTTGTGAAAGGATCAAGTGCACGAAAGCAAAAATGGATAAGTTGTGTTCTAATGGATTCTAGTTGCAAGACTAAAAAAGGTTTGAGACAAGATGTTCCTACCAGGTGGAATTCTACCTATCAGATGCTTGAGAGTGCTTTATGTTATCGTAAAGCATTTGAGCACTTAGCATTTGTTGAACGAAGTTATAAGCATTGTCCTTCAAATGATGAATGGGAAAAAGTTAACAATATTTGTGGATTTTTGACAGTATTTTATGAAGTCACCAATCTTCTTTCAGGGACAACATATCCAACTGCGAATTTATATTTTCTTCAAGTGGCCAATTGCTATGTGGTTTTGAGAGAGAAGGCAGATGAAGATAATGACTATATCAAGAATATGGCTAGACAGATGCTTCCAAAATTTGAAAAGTATTGGTCTGAGTTTAGTATGATATTGTCAATAGCCGTGGTTTTTGATCCGCGCTATAAGCTTCAGTTTGTGGATTATATATACAACCAAATATATGGGTATTGTAATTCTATTTCATATCAGGATGTCAAGAAAAATTTGTTTGAACTTTTTAGTAGATACTCTAAAGGTGGTTCTATTTCTAATCAAGTTTCATCTTCTAAAAGTGTACGTGTGGATACTTTAACTAATCCCAACAACGATATTCCTACTAGGAAAGAAAAATCTAAGTTATTCAAGGTAAAATACTTGATTAAACTTTTTTTTTTTATCTCTACTTGATTAAACTTTTGAGTTTTAGATTATGTAATAATTTTAATATTTTTATTATGGTTGTAGAATTTTAGTGCATTTGGTGGGAATTCTGTTCAACCAAAGAGTCAATTGGAATTATATTTGGAAGAGCCAAGATTAAATTTGGAAGAAAATTCTGACCTTGATGTTCTTGCACATTGGAAGTCATACCAATATAGATATCCTGAGGTTGCGGCAATGGCACGTGATATTCTAAGTGTTCCTGTTACTACGGTTGCTTCAGAAGCTGCTTTTAGTGTTGGTGGAAGAGTTTTGGATCAATACCGTACCCAACTTTTGCCTAGTACGGTTGAGGCAATTGTTTGCACTAGAGATTGGTTATTTGCTGAAAAAGGTTATTTTTTATTAATTTTTTTTCTTATTATGGTTTGTATAGTAATAATTGATATATTTAACAATTTTTATTTGTGTTTAAGATAAACCATGTGAGGAGCTTGCTGAAGATATTGCAAGTGAGCTGACTACTGAAGCTGGTACTCAAAACTCTAACAACATGATTATGCTTAGTAATCAAGATGCTAACTAAAGGTACTGTAAACATGTTTCTCATTTCAACTGCTAGTTAATTATATTGAGAGTGGTTACTTACTTCACTGAGTTTTTGTTAGTTCATTAATTCACATAAAACAATCTTACTTTTATATTTTATATGTTCATTGAGAATCTTCTGATAGCCAATATGAGTTTGCATGAAAAATTTGGTGAGTTAACGAGTTTTCTTGGGTGCATGAAAAATAGGGTTGTATGAAAAATCATTAACTAAAAAAAACATGTAATTTCTAGTTTGAGCTAGTTTGGGCTAGTTTGGGCCAGCTCGTTTGTGTTTGGTTTGGGCTCGGGCTCACAAATGCTAGCTCGAATTAAATTTGGGCTGAGCTAGGGTTGAACCAATTTGGGCTGGGCTAGTTTGGGCCAGCTCGAACTAGCCCAGCTCGCACGAATTGCCACCCCTACGTCTATGGACCGCTTAGTCTCGATAGCAAATCATAGGATAGCCCGTTCTCGATCGACTGTACTGTAATGCCGAGCCAGCATTAACCTTAAGCAGACAAAATATTGCCAAATTCGGGAATGGGTCCTTAGGTGCTTCACTTGGAAAATATTTACCATTTCCCCCTTGTATTCCCATTCACCGTAACCATCGGTCAAGGTATTAATTACTTCGTCGTAATCAACCTGCGTTAAGTAGGTTTCATATGCGCTATGGTGAATGTCCCTTAACCCATAGTATGAGTTGATCACAGTCCTATTGAAGGGGACTTCAACACCCCTCACCCAAACCATTCCATCTCTCGCTTCTGAGACATTCGCGTAGAATTCCCAAACCAACGAACTCACACCTGCCTCCGTGGCGTATGCGAATTTTTTCCATCCTAATCTCTCAACTATGTCTGATATCCCCATTACTCCTACTTGTCCGAATTCCATTCCTCTTTGATTGACAAATCCTTTATTCCTTTTGGCGGCACCTTCGTACTGCTCTTGTGCTTCTCGGCTAACAAACCGAGAGGCTTCATACGTCCTATCCTCAACCACATTTCCTTTCCCTTTGGAACGAATACTTTCACCAGCCTTTCTTTTAGGGGCCATTTCAGTTCTTAAACCAAATAAATTCAACTAACAACTTAAGTTTCAGAAAATGCAGAAAAACCCCCAAAAATTTGCTCCACTCTTATCCAAAATTTTCACTCAAATCCAAATTTTAGACAAAATTTCACAATTTCCAGAAAATTAATACTGAATTGAAGCAAAAATGTGACAAATTTTACCTCTTTGGAATGCAATTGAAGTCTTGAAGGAAAACCCCCAAATTTTTGCTTGAAACCCTAATTCTTGAATTGGAGAGAATCTTGATCCTTGAAGCAAATCTGATGAAATTGAATGATGAAAAGGTGTTAGCAATGTTGGATTGAAGAATTGGTGGAGTAAAGTTTAAATTTTGGTGAGTAATTTGGAAGAAATTGGAGAGGAGAGTGGAGAGAAAATGAGAGAAAAGAAGAGAAAGTGAGGGAAATTTTTTAGAGAAGTTTTTTGAAATGAATTTGATTTGCCCGAGTGCCTTTTCTGCCCATTTTTCAGAGGCGCGCTGCGTCATACATTTTTTTCGCAGCGGCAGGATTAAAATTTTTGAAATTGTGCTTGAAACAGAACATTTCTCGCCGCGGCACAACTTTTCCCTGCTGCAGCGCGCACATGTTTTTGAAAATTTTGGCTCGAGACAGAAAGTCCCTCGCCGTGGCACAAATATTCCCCGTCGTGGCGTGCATTTGCTTTTGAAAATTTGTTTTGAAATAGGAAGTACCATGTCGTGGCACAAATTTACCCTGCCGTGGCGCACACATAATTTTTGAAATTTTTTTATTTTTTTGGAATTTTTGGAAATGTGCAACGCATCCACCCTCAACCTAAATTTGGGAATTTTCTCATTGCCTTGAGAAGCTTTTAAAAATAATAAAAGAAATAAAAACAACGAGAGAAATACAATACCGAATGGGGTCCTCCCATTAAGGACTTAGTTTAACGTCTTGGCAAGACGTGGCTGCTCTCATGTTTTATTCATTGAGGAGACGTATTAAATCGATGCTGTTTAAATTGTTGTCTCCTTCCAAGTATGGTTTGACACGATGCACGTTTACTTTAAACGTTTCTTTCGTTTTTGGATTGAGCAACTCGATTACTCCGTGTGGAAGTACGTTAGCGATTGTGTATGGTCCACTCCACCTAGAATGAAGTTTTCCTAGAAACAAACACAAACATGAATTGTATAATAGAACTTTCATTCCGGGAACGAAATACTTACCGAGAAGCCCTTTATCGTGATAGCGCTTAGTACGCTCCTTGTAGATTTTGGCATTTTCGTAAGCTTCGTCTCGAATTTTCTCAAGTTCACTCAGTTGAAGTAGTTGTTTTTCCCCAGCTTGTTCCATGTCCATGTTGAGCTTCTTAATAGCCCAATAAGCCCTATGTTCTAGCTCAACGGGTAAGTGACATGCTTTACCGAAAATTAACCGGTAGGGACTCATACCAATTGGAGTTTTGTACGCTGTATGATATGCCCACAAGGCATCATTTAACTTAATTGACCAATCCCTCCTTGAGGGGCGCACTGTGCGTTCCAATATCCCTTTGATCTATCGGTTGCTCACTTCCACTTGCCCCAAAGTTTGGGGATGGTATAGGGTAGCCATCTATGAGAAATGTTATACTTTTTCAAAAGCCCATCGAAGAGTCTATTGTAAAAGTGGCTCCCTCCATCACTAATGATCGCTCAAGGTGTGCCAAATCTGTTAAAAATATTATCCTTCAAAAATTTAACAACAATGTTAGCGTCAATAGTTCTAGTGGGTATCGCTTCTACCCACTTTGAAACATAGTCAACAACAACTAATATGTAAGTGTAGCCAAAAGATGGGGGAAACAGACCCATGAAGTCAATTCCCCACGTGTCAAATAATTCTATTACAAGATTAGACGTCAAAAGCATTTCGTTACGCTTACCTATGTTACCGGTCCTTTGACATCTATCACATTCATACAAAACATGTTAGCATCTTTAAATAATGTAGGCCAATAAAAATTGGATTGTAATACCTTTAGGGCCATTTTCTTACCACCAAAATGGCCCCCGCAATGTAGCTCATGGCAAAAGGTTAAGATGCTCTCATGTTCCTCTTCGGGCACGCACCTCCGGATGACTTGATCTTGACATAACTTGAACAAATATGGGTCATCCCAAAAGTATTTCCTGTAAACACTGAAAAACCTTTTCTTTTCCTGAAAAGTAATGTTAGGTCTCACAATACCACTAGCTAGATAGTTAATGATGTTAGCATACCATGGATTTGGACCTATTGTAAACAATTGTTCATCAGGGAAGGTTTCAATGATTGCATCCTTACTTTCACCTTCAACATGTTCATACTCAGTAATCAACCTAGACAGATGATCAACTACTATATTTTCAGTACCTTTCTTATCTTTGATCTCTAGGTAAAATCTTGTAAAAGTAGGATCCACCTAATGAGTCTAGGCTTAGCATTCGGTTTAGTCAATAAATATCTCAAAGCAGCATGATCCGAATGAACTATAACTTTAGTTCCTACCAAGTAAGACCTAAATTTATCAAGTGAAAACACAACAGCCAATAGCTCTTTTTTAGTGGTGGTGTAATTAATTTGGACATCATTGAGTGTTTTGCTAGCATAATATATAACATGTAATCTTTTATCCACTCTTTGCCTTAAAATAGCTCCTATAGCATAATCAGATGCATCACACATGATTTCAAACTGTAAAGACAAATTAGGAGCAACAATTATAGGTGCAGAAGTAAGCCTATCCTTTAAAGCATTAAAAGCAACAAGGCATTCATCATCAAAATCAAATAAAGTATCTTTGGACAATAGATTACATAATGGACGACTAATTTTGGAAAAATCCTTAATGAATCGTCATTTTGGAAAAATCCTTAATGAACCCTTAACAGATGTAGGTGGAGGCAATTTTGCAATTAATTCTACCTTAGCCTTATCTACTTCAATTCCTTTGCTAGATATGACATGTCCTAGCACTATGCCCTGTTGGACCATAAAATGACTTTTCTCCCAACTAAGCATCAAATTGCATTCAATGCATCGTTCTAATACTAAAGTCAATTTATGCAAGCAATCATCAAAGGAATTACCGAAAACTGAAAAGTCATCCATAAATACGTTGATAAATTTTTCCACCATGTCTGAAAAGATTGACATCATACATCTCTGAAAGGTGGCGGGTGCATTGCATAGTCCAAATGGCATTCTCCTAAAAGCGAAAGTTCCGAATGGGCATGTGAATGTGGTTTTCTCTTGATCCTCCGGAACGATGGGTACCTGATAATAACCTGAAAGACCATCCAAAAAGCAATAGAAATCGTGTCTAGCTAGTCTTTCTAACATTTGATTAATGAAGGGGAGGGGGAAGTGATCATTTTTGGTGTATAAGTTCAGCTTTCGAAAATCAATACACATCCTCCAACCCGTAATTATCCTAGTGGGCACTAATTCGTCTTTTTCATTTTTAACCACAGTTATTTTAGATTTCTTAGGTACCACATGAAAGGGACTAACCCATTTACTATCAGCAATTGAATAAATCACCCCTACTGCTAGGAGTTTTAAAACTTCTTTCTTAACTACCTCTTGCATGATTGGGTTTAGTCTCCTATGCGCTTCTTTAACTGGTTTGACATTGTCCTCCAAATTTATCTTATGCATACACATTGCCGGACTAATGCCTCTAATGTCCCCAATACTCCATCCTATTGCCTTTTTATACTTCCTAAGCTCTCCAATCAATTTCTCCTCTTGGTTTTGGGTGAGTGTATATGATATAATAACAGGGAAGGTTTCATTCTCTCCCAAAAAGACATATTTTAGATGCTTAGGTAGTTCCTTAAGTTCCAATTCAGGTGGAGCAATCTCATCATTATGTGGGACATCCAATAAATCTAAGGGTGTACTAGTGTCATCTAATGATATGGCATTGTCTAATAGATCACTATACTCCTTAGTCTCATAGTCTAAGATGTCATCTACCTCTCCAACTGTAAGTGCTACTTCTAATTTATCCTCTAATCTAGCATGCACAAAAGTATCATGAATTATCGGATCTAAACATTCTATAAATGAGCATTCATCAATAGCAGAAATAGAAGGGTAAGAAGATGAATCAAAAACCTTAAAATGAACAGTCTCTCCCAAGACTGTCATTGTCAACTTTCCACTTTGGACATCAATGATGGTTTGGGTAGTAGCCATAAATGGTCTACCCAAAAGAATGGTGTGCTCCTTGTCCAAAGATGGATTATCCTGCATGTCTAAAACCACAAAGTCAACAGGTATGATTAGCTTATCTACCTGTACAAGTAAGTCCTCAACCATGCCCTTCGAATATTTAACAGATCTGTCCGCAAGTAGAAGGGACATGGTTGTTGGTTTTAGCTCTCCCAAACCTAGCTGCAAGAAGATAGAGTAAGGCATCAAATTAATACTAGCACCTAAATCAAGCATAGCCTTAGCTACTTTCCTATCCTCCATAGTAATATCAATTATAAAACTACCTGGATCTTTTAACTTAGGGGGTAAGTTGCGTTGAAGCACCACACTAGCAATTTCAGATACGATTACTCTCTCATTAAGCTCATACCTTCTTTTTTTAGTGTTTAATTATTTGAAAAATTTAACATACGAAGGTACGTTTCTAATTACATCTAACAATGGCAAATTAATATTAACTTTAGAGAGCATGTTAAATAAATCAGAAAACTGCTTATCTTGCTTATTGTCCTTTAAACGGTGTGGAAATGGTACTGGTGGTCGGTATGGCTCCGATGACTTGTGTAGCGTAGGTGGATTAGATGACTTTCCAATTGTCGCCTTTGAAGGCTCTTCATGCTTGTCACCGCTTCCCTCCAATTCCTTAAAAATATTGTTGTCATCTTCCATGTTACCTGCACTATAAGATAAATCATTAGAAGGTTCAGGTAAATTTTTAGAAAGGACCTTACCACTCCGAAGAACCGTGATAGCTTTGGCTTGTGCGGGTTGACTAGGCAGCTTTCCCATCTCTTGTTTGTGCATTTGTTCTGCTAGTTGCCCCACTTGCATTTCCACTCTTTTCATTGAAGCTTCTATAGAGTCCATCCTTCCACTACAAGAGTGTATGAAATTATTTAAGGTTTCCTCTACGGTTGGTTTATTTTGTGGAAATTGTCGATTTATATTTTGGACAAATGGTTGGCTATTGTTTTGTTTCCAAGCAAAGTTAGGGTGATTCCTCCATCCAGGGTTGTAGGTATTTGAATAAGGGTCGTTCCTAGGTCTAGGTTGGTACCCTTGCATTAAATTTGCCTCTTCAGTAGTACCTGTATAAAGATCACCTGCAAAAGAACAAATGTTAGCTCCATGTCCATATGAACCACAAACTCCACATACCTCGTGTTTTGGCATTTGATTAATATTGGAGGTGGTGAGAAGTTGCACTTGTTTCGTCAATTCAACAAGTTGCATGGCCATTTCATTGTTGGAGCCTAATTCGTGGACTCCAGCTCTTCTTCCTCTAGCGCTCTTTTGTTGGAAATTGGCTCCCAACATCTCGAATAGTTTGTAAGTTTCATCTGCTATTTTCTCACCCATAGCTCCTCCTGCAGCGTTGTCAACTGTGAATTGACATTGTAGTGTCAATCCATCGTAGAAAAACTGATTCTATAGCTGCAACAGGAAGTGGTGATGTGGACACTGTATCAAAAGCAATTTGAATCTGTCCCAAGCCTCGTAGAAGGGTTCTCCGTCCATCTGCAAAAAAATAGCAATTTTTGTTCTTATGTCGGATGTCTTTTGATGGGAATAGAACTTACCCATAAATTTGTTGTAAACATCGTCCCAAGTGGCCAAAGAACCGGGTGCCAATGTCATGAGCCAAGACTTAGCTCTATCTTTGAGAGTGTATGGAAAACACCTCATGCATAGTTGATCTTCACTAAGTCCCTGCAGTGGAGAGGTCTGCACAGTTGCATATAATTCACGCATAAAATTTAAAGGATCTTCATTAGGGATACCGTAAAAGGAGGGAAGCATGGAATAATGAATATTTTTCAACTCATAATTCCTAGCTACCTCTGTAAATCGAATACACGATGTGGCGGTCCCAATGATAGGTCTTGCAAACTCTTTGTTCATCATATTCCTAGCCATGTTGTCACCCATTGCTGCTTGCAATTGTTGTTGGATTTCTTCCTCTTGAAGTTGATTATCTAGTTTCCTTGATCGGTGTTTGACACTATGAATGTTGTCAATGAAAGGAGAGAGTTCCTTGCTAAGTGACCTCCTACCCTGCATGCACAAATAAAAAGCAAACAAAGATCAAGGCAGCAGTGAAATTGAAATTAAAGCACTACTTTTTTGATTTTTTTTAATTTTTTAATTTTTTTTGTATTTTTGAATAAAATAAACAAATAAAATAAATAAAAATAATTAAGAAACTCTAAAAAGTTAAAAAGAAAATTATTTAAAATGCCAATTCCTCGGCAACGGTGCCAAAAACTTGATGTGATAAATTTAGTACTCACAAGTTTACGAATCACTCGTAGAAAAGTGACAAGCAAACCTCCAAGATCGGTCTCTCAAGGAATTGCAGTGGTTCTAAATAACATTTTTCTTAATCTAAATAGAGTTCTAAAGCAAACAAAATACTAATTAAATAGTATTGTAGTGAAACTAAAACTCTAAGTAATTAGAGTCCTAAACCTAGTAAAACTGTAAAAAGGTGTTTGTTTTGTGATGAGATCAATGATAAGAACAATTAAACGAAAATAATATCGAAAATTAACAATGAATTCAAATGGATTAAAAATCAATGGAGGATGTATGGACGTTTAGTTTGGTTGGTCATACTTGCATCGAAAAGGTATAGTGAAATAACATGAACGTTCTACATAAACAATTTTACCGGCTTTCCTTTTAATTACGAGACTGCCTACGGTCGGGGTAAATCTCTTTGTTGATTAACTAATTAACTGCCTACGGTCGGGGTAAATCAAATAGCAATCAAATTATGCGCAAGGAAATAAATGCCAATCAAACTAATGCTATGACTAAGTCACTAATTTGAAGCTTTGATAAGTGTTTTGGAATAAAGTTAAGGTGACGTTCCTATAACTAGATTCTTAGATTTTTCAACCTAACTACGAATCTCAAATTGGCCCATGATAATTCATAATTAAATATCTAAGCATGCTCTTAATCAAAAGGTAATTTATTTATATTAAATCAATAAAATATTCACCATACACAATTCTAGCAAACATGGCAACACAAACTAAACATCCATAATGAAATTAGCCGCTCATGTTCATATTAATATTCATAGACAAATAAAATATGATCATACACTTCAACGAAAGAAGAAGAAAGATATAATTCTATAACAACAAGGGAAACCTAGATCTAAATACCGCTAAATGGATGGGATGACGTTCTTCTCCAAAAGCTTTATCTTCGATCGTCGACGGCTTCCTTGGATCCTTAGAATGATTTCTCTTGCTTCGTTGAGTGTGGCAAAGCTCCCAAAAACTGAGTGAATTGCTTGTTTGGTCGCAAAATTATTGTGTGTAAAAGTTGTATTCGAGTTGTATGTAAGGGGGAGTCTAAGGGGGTATTTATAGATGTAAGGGTTTACACCTGTGGCATACCGTATAGCTTTAGCACCAGAACTCTCTAGCATCCATGATGTATTTCATATTTCAATGCTTTGTGGATATATTTTAGACCCATCGCATATCATTGAACCTCAACCAGTTCAAGTAAAAGAAAATTTGACATATGAAGAAAAACCAATGGAAATACTTGATCCTAGACAACAAGTGTTGCGAAACAAAACTATTCCATTAGAGAAAGTATTATGGAGAAACCATGCAATAGAAGAGGCAACTTGGGAACCTGAAGATCAAATGTGCACTCAATACCCTAATTTATATAACTAAAGTATGTGAATTTCGAGGATGAAATTCTTTAAAGGGGAGAGAATTGTAACACCTTATTTCTTACACGATCTAAAATTTGAATCAAACTTATAATTTTAAAACTTTTATGAACTTACCCTCAATATTTAGATGTTTCAATAATCAAAAAGTGTTTAAATTAAATTTTGGTAATTTTGAGCAAAATTACCAAAATATCCCTAACTCTTAAAACTTTTCTTGTTATGAGACAAGGGTATTTTAGTCTTTTTACCTAAAAATGAATTATCACTAGTAGCCTTCTCTTTTGTCTTCTCTTATGACACATGCTCTAAAAAAACTGAAAAAACTTTGCTGATTTTGGAGGACACACATGTCCTCATGTGAGAATTCCTTATCTCACTTTATCCTCACCTTTTCAAAGTATATTTCCTGCGTGAGAAACAATGGGATCAGCTCTTATGTTTTCTTCTCTTCTTCTTCCTCCTCTTCTATAAAAAGTGCAATAATTTTTCTCGTAATAGAATTTCCACCATTATCAACAAAAAATCCAAACTACCATTGAAGTGATTTTGGGAAGAGTTGACCACGCAGAACCTACAGGACACGTAGAGGACCATTAGAGCATTTTACTGTGAATGGTTATTTAATTATTTATAAAGCATGGATAGCATTATTTTGAAAAACATTCATGTTCAAGTAAATCCAATTTATACAAGTTGCATATTTATGAAAAGTGCATTCATGTTAACTAGTATTAGAAAACATATGTCAATTTCAATATACTTCAAGAACGTTTACAACATGAGAATATATTTCCTTTTTATTAATAGAATTAATCAAGTAAATGAAAGATAATTTTCAAGCAAGCTATGGTTAAATCAATTTTATTAATTATACTAAATTTTGTACAAACTTGCAAATTCCACAAATATTTTACAGTTGCTAGAGTAGTTCACCTCATGTATTCGTGATAGTTGGCTATACTTAGCATTCAGATATGCTGTGACTTGGTAAGACATCACATTCAACAGATTTGGTCCTGTTCAGCTTACTATGATGTTTACCAACTAAGTATGATATTACAAGTTCAATAGGATAACAAGTTCAGTTAAGTCAGTGTGCACGTGACTCATGCATCAACAAAGCCAACTGAGCCATTTTAGGGCTGTATCAAGCAAGTTCCCCACACGAGTAGTTGAGAGCTAGTAGTAGTGCTAAATGTCTCCTCCGTATGTGATTAATACCACACATGTGTAGTTGAGAGCTAGTGCCAATGCTAAATATCTCTTCCATGTGCGATCAAATTCTCAAGTTCTCTTGGCAATAAAAATACATTTCTCATGGTTATACACTTTATTCATATACTGATCATAGCATTATTATATTCTAAAAATAATGAACATATGTTTTTATCAGAATATTATTTCATTATGTCATGAGTATGTCATTCATAGTTTTCACATGTATCAAATTACAGTTATTTTATGAAACTCAGGTTATGCATGTATGACTATATTAATTATCATAAAAATTATGTACAGAATATTATCGTCAACATATATATATATATATATATATATATATATATATATATATCATGATAATTCATAAACATTTCATATGAAGTTGACATGATTATTACATTATTTTATAAAACTTATCCACTCACTGAGCTTTCAAGCTCACCCTTTTATATTATTTTCCTCCCCGAAATAACAGGTTTTGAGGCCATATCACGTGAGTCCGAAGGCTTAGGATCCATCTATTATTGTGCAGTCTAGGTTATTTTTATCTCCTTTTTAGTTTTTATAGTGTATTTTAGGCAGTTATGTTTTGGACTAGTAAATAAAAGTCTTATGTGTTGTATAGTATGTATCTGACAGTGTATAGTTATACCTGGCCATGAACCTCTTGTTGGTTTTTGTAAAAGTTAAATGAAGTTTGCTGAAATATGAAATTTTATATTTTAAAGCAAACGTGAAATTTTATATTTTAGAACTGTGGTCATTTATTGCAGGGAAGATAGTTCAATAATTAGGGGAAACTCTGCCCAAATTTTTATAAATTTCTTACACAAAATTTTCATGTTAAGCCAAGGTCCATTTAGAATGTTAGTTATTATGTTTCCTCATGATGCGTCACATGCTCTAGTGTTGAGTTGGGACGGGTCCTGACATCTTATACGTAAGTGAGTAAAATTTTGTATCTCACAACCTCATCATATTTTATATAAATTCATGTGTTTTCAACACATTTAACATTTTTAGGCACTTGGACAATTAGTCCTTATAAATATCTAACAAATATCTCAGATGTTTATTCTATATCTATTTCACTTTGCGCCTGTGCCTAAAATAATATTTTGTATTTGACCAATACTTTTCTCTGTCAACATTTAATAACTTTTTACATTATAAAGGATCATTATCATTTCTTGCTTATAAAAGAGGAATATGAAAAAAAAATATGTTGTACAACATTAATATATTAATATTTTATTCATCATGTCATCGAAATGATATCATTTTATATCAAGTACCTGAGACTCTATAGGAGTCAATAGTTATTATAATATTTTTCGATATCATTACTTAGAATATTAATTCCTTTATTCTAATAATAAGAGTGTTATTTTTACACCAATATAATTAGCAAGCTTTAGATAAATTATGAATATTTGTTGTTATTTCATTTTATTGTCCTATAGTGACTTCAATAATTGCTCGAGCATTTAGTATCTAAATTTTTCATTATCTAAATGCATCGACAATATATAGTACTCTATCATCGAATAATTTTTAGTATAATTAGTGATAGGATAAAAAGGTCAATTTCTACACTTTCTTGTGGCATTAATAAAAATAGTAGTTTTAATTTTAAAATTAAACATTAAAAAAAATACGTATATTATTTTGTTATTGTCTTTTCTAAATAACCAGACTAGCTATCACTTACGTTATTTTACAAAACTATGCCTTCTTTTTTTGTTTCCTGTGATATTTTGGCTATAATCTTACAGTTAAGTGTCATTCTTTCTTGTATTGCATGTAGTCTATTCATTGTCATTGAGGTTGTTCTGTAAACCTTCTTTTTAGAAGGTTTTAGTAGTTATACAAGAATCTTTGCTGTCGCATCTTTTTTGTTTGCACTCATCATGACTGAGTATTAGTGGGAAAAAGCTCCAAGGATTATAGGTGTATCTCCATTATGACTTAGAAGCAAAGTCAGGCTTAAAGGCCGTTATTGTTACATGTAGAATTTGTAAGCTTAGTACTGATACATTATTATAGTTTTTAGTCATGGTGGTCTCAGTTTTGAATTCTGCTTTATATCTTTTCGTGAATAGATGTGGTTTGCGTGGACAAAATTTAGAAACTTTTTTCTTCTACATTGCAACCAGAAAATGAAGGTGGTAATTAGATCAGAGGACTTGGTAATTAAGAAGATGGTTCCGTTGTCTAGAGCCGACTGTGGTCTGGATTGACATATGATCATTTAACTAGTTGCGTATTTGTTTCAATAACAGCAGAAGGAAGGGAAAATGATTAATTGTGTTGACGTCAAGAGAAACTAGCAATGAATTATTTTAATGTTTAGCTTAATGTAGATAATATTGGAGTCATAATCACTCCAATAATTTTGTAACTAATTATTAATTATATTATAGTAATTTATTATTAATATTACTTAAATAATAATATTGTTATTGTTGATTTTGAATATATATATATATTGAGAATTTTAAAATTATATAGATAATTTTAATTATAAAAGCATTATAATGAAATTTAAAAAAAAAATTTAGGGACGGTTCTAAAATATTGTGTGCAAAACTTTTGGGGACGGTTACTAAAGTATTTTTAGGGACAGTTAATAAGTGTAAATTTAACCGTCCCGAAAGGCTTTTAGGTAGGGGTGGCAATTCGTGTCAAAACCCGAATAAACGAACCGAAAAAACACGAACGAATCAAATTCGGGTCAAAATGGAGTGACCCAAATAACATGAAAATTTTCGGACCGTGTTCGGGCCGGGTTCGGGCTAGCCCGTAGAACCAGAATTAAAAAAAAAAAAAAAAAAGAGGAGAGGAAAGAAGCGTACTCAGTACGCTTATTAAATATTAATATATTGAAAGAACATATCGGGCCAGTTCTACTATGTTAAAATAGGAAAGAACATCAATTTTTCCTTCAAAAAATCTTAGCTCAGAACCCTAGTCATTTTTTTTCCCAATCATTCTCTGGAGTCTGGCCTCATTCTCTTTATACTGGAAGGGTTCTCTCGGGTCTTTCCTCCAGCTTTTTCTATTTATCTGCTTTTGCAATTACTAATGTTTTTAAAGAGCTTTCCAGATTATTTGAATGAGGGTTTTTATTTTGTTTTCTAGATGTGTAAATAGATTATTTCAAGGACTTCCTTCTCACGGCAAGGAGGAAGGATGCACGTTCTGTGAAAATTAAGAAGAGCAAGGATGTGGTCAAGTTTAAGGTTCGGTGCTCAAAGTACCTTTACACACTTTGTGTGTTTGATTCTGAGAATGATAAGTTGAAGCAGTCCCTTCCTTCAAGCTTGAGCATCCAGGATCTGTGAAGAATGATGGAAGTTTGTTACTTTAATTTTTTTGGTTGTAGTAGTTTCTTGTGTCTCTGTTTTATTTTGAGTATTTGGATCTCCGGTAATTGTTATTTAAGTGTGCAATTTTGTTTTTATGTTTAAAATTTGATTCTATCGAATTAAAAGGAAAGAAATTTTACAGAATTAACTTAAATAAATTTTTTTATTAGATATTATTATATATATAAGTTTTTTGTTCAAATGCCCTTGCTTGATTGATTAATAGGTGAAAAGGACACCACTGTTGAACCTGGTGAATTACTTCAGTGTACTGTGCCTTTTGATGATATGGTTGTGGTAGAAGATGGAATTGAAATCCAAGAAGCAGTTCATGTTCGGGCTAGTTCAGGCCATTTCGAGCCGGCACGAAATTTAACAGTTCGTGTTCGGGCCAAGAATATTAACCCAAATTAAATTCGGGCAGTGATCGGGCCACGTGTTTTCGGGCTGGGTTTGCCCGAACTGGCCCAACCCGCACGAATTGCCACCCCTACTTTTAGGAACGGTTACATTTTACTTTTAGGGACGCTCGAATACGGGACGGCTACGCCCCAAAAAGGAACCTTCACTAAAGGTATTTCGGGACGGTTAATAACCATTCCTAAAACCCTTTTTTTTTACTAGTGTCACTACTGCCAAATATATTCAAAACATTAAATTTCTCCTCAACTTTAAGGAATTTGAGCACAATTATATATAATATAATTCATTATACTTTAGTTTTTTAAAGCCTTTTATCAAATTATGTATAAAATTGTGCACTACTACAATATAAGTAATATAGGACGGCTTCAAATTTAGAGTGAGAAACAAATAGGACGGTCACATGTATATGACCATCGTTTAAGAAATATAAGACAGCTATTACCAAAAAAATTAGACGGTACTTTATAGGACGGCTAATAGCCGTCTTAAAAAAAATTCTTTTAGGACGGCTATTAGTCGTCCTATATGTTGGTATATAAGAAGGCTAATAGCCGTCCTAAAAGAGTTTACACACATTCTTTTAGGACGGCTATTAGCCGTCTTATATACCAACAATTAGCCGTCCTAAAAGAATGTATGTAAAATTTTTTTTACTTATCCCCATTTTCACAGCATTTCTTCTACCCCCATTTCTGAAATATCAATCCCTAAAATTTACCCAACTCGATTTTCACTCTGCATTTTAACTACGCGCCCACCACCCAACGTTGCCACCGCCAAATGCATTGAACCCCCATCTGGTAACCCCGCGGCACGTAAAATGCCGTAACACGCGCAAACGTACACCGTAACACGTGAAAACGTACGCGAAAGTCCACCGCGTCCTTACCGTGAACGCTGCCGCCATCCTCCAACCCAGCCCAGTCCGTCGCGCACGTCCAGCCCCACGCCTTCTCCTCCCCTAAACCACCCCGTGTCCCCTCCTCCATCAGGTATGTTGTTCCTTGCCTTTCCTTTTTTTTTTTCTATTTAGCTCTTTTATGTATTTTTTTTGTGAAATTTTTTATTATATGAACATATTAATTAATTAGTATGGTTTTTTTGATATACTACCAGATTATTTGTGAACATATTAATTAGTATGATTGTATTGCATATTATATATGGAAATTATTTAAAATAAATGTATACTAACAAATTTAATTAAACTAAAATGTGTGCAGTACGTTTTCTACTTTCTTGTAAATATTACATATAGGGCTGTCTTAAATGAACATATTTATTAGTTAAATGTTTATGGGGCTGTTTCTGAAATTCTTATAGGACGGCCTTTAACCGTCCTATAAAATTCTTATAGAGCTACTATTGACCGTCCTATAAAATTCTTATAGGATGGCCTTTCACCGTCCTATAAAATTCTTATAGGACGGCCTTTGACCGTCCTATAAAATTCTTTTAGGACGCTTATTAATCATCATATAAAATCTTTATAAAATAATACATATTACAAATTTTTTTTAGAAAATTTAATAACTAACTTATTTTGCAATATACTTTTATTTAATAATAAACAAGTTAATTATTTTTAAATTAATAATTGACACAATATTTATTTACAATTATATATAGGATGTCTTATAAATTAATCTTTATAAAATGATACATATTATCAATTTTTTTTTTAAATTTAATAACCAATACTTATTTTGCAATATACTTTTATTTAATATTAAACAAGTTATTTATTTTTAAATTAATTATTGACACGATATTTATTTACAATTATATATAGGATGTCTTATAAAATCTTTATAAAATGATATACATATTATAAATTTTTTTTAAGAAATTTAATAACCAATACTTATTTTGTAATATACTTTTATTTAATATTCGATAAGTAAATTATTTTTAAATTAGCTATTGTCAATTTATTAATTTACAATTATATATAGGATGGATAAGAGTTGGATGTCTATGGAGAGAACAAATGTCAAATTTATTGAGGGTGTGAAAATTTTTTTGATATTTTCTTCTGATAATTCAACCAAAAAAGATCGAATTCGTTGTCCATGTTTGAAGTGTGCAAATTTAAAAAATTTTAGTGTGGTTGAAGTTAGAAATCATATCTATCATGATGGAATTGATAGTAGATATACAAATTGGTATCTTCATGAAGAGACTAAGAAGAAAAGTTCAAAAGTTTATCCTCCTAAGGAATTCAGCGATTTCAATCCATGTGAAAATGATTTCACAAATAGTGCTAACAACTTTGAAAACGACAATTTTGATGAAAATAATATGAGTGACATATAAGATATTATGGAAGATGCTATAAAGCCATTATACCAAGGATGCAATAAGTTCACAAAATTGTCAAGGTCAATCTCACTTTATAAATGGAAGGGTAAGCATGGTCATTCAGATACAAGTTTCAATGAGTTGCTAACTCTTTTGAGTGAGATGTTCCCAGAAGATAATGTTTTGCCATCATCAACGAATGAAGTTAAGAAGATCCTTCGTGAAATAGGCATGAATTATGAAAAAATTCATGCTTGTCCTAATGATTGTATTCTATATCGAAATGAATACAATGATTCCATATCATGTCTGCATTGTCAAAAGTCAAGATGAAAAGTTAATCCAATATCAGGGAAGAAAAAAGTTAATGTTCCTGCAAAGGTATTGTGGTACTTTCCACCTATTCCATGTTTTAAAAAAATGTTTCAAGATTCAGCAACATCTCAAAATCTAACATGGCATGCGAAGGAAAGGGAAAATGATGGAATGTTGCGACATCTATCTGACTCACCCGAGTGGAAGCATGTCGACTATACTTGGCCTAAGTTCAGTGTTGAATCTAGAAACCTTAGACTTGCACTTTCATCTAATGGGATCAATTCTCACCGGTCTTTAAGTAGTCGGTATAGTTGTTGGCCCGTTGTACTTGTCATATATAATCTTCCTCCTTGGTTATGTATGACAAGAAAATACATGATGCTAACTTTATTGATATCTAGACCCAAGCAACCTGGAAATGATATTGATATTTACTTAGAGCCATTGATTGAAGACTTGGAGTTGTTGTGGACGGATGGAATTGATGTGTATGATAGTTTCAAACTTTAGAAATTTAAGTTGAAAGCTATCTTATTGTGGACAATCAATGACTTTCCTGCTTATGGGAATCTTTCTGGTCATGCTGTTAAAGGCTATTATGCTTGCCCGGTATGTAGTGAGGGGTATCAGGGATCAAGGTTAAAACATTCAAGGAAGATGTCTTACATGGGTCATAGAAAATGGTTACCTAGGTATCATCCTTATAGAAAACAAGTCAAGCCTTTTAATGGACATGAAGAGGAGGAAACACAACCAACTCCTTTAACTGGAAGTGAAATATTAGCAAGAGTTGAGATGATGACTTTTGCACGTGGGAAAGTAAATTATAAGGTTGATACAAGCACTCCATGGAGAAAAAAATCAATATTCTTTGACGTAGAATATTGGAAGTTCTTGAATGTTAGACATCTGTTAGATGTGATGCATATAGAAAAGAATGTGTGTGATAGCATTGTCGGTACATTGCTAAATATTCCTGGAAAAACCAAAGATGGTGTTTGTCAGCGTATGGATCTCATTAAAATGGGTGTAAGAACTGAGATTAGTCCAAAGGTGGGCACGAATAAGACTTACTTACCCCCCACATGTTACACTTTATCGACGAAAGAGAAAAAATTATTTTGTAATACATTAGCAAATCTTAAAGTCCCAGATGGATACTCATCCAACATAAGTAGTTTGGTTTCTTTGACTGACAAAAAGTTATATGGGATGAAGTCACATGATTGCCATGTCTTGATGCAACAATTGTTGCCTGTAGCATTGCGAGGGGTGTTGCCCAAAGAGGTGAGGAGTACAATTATTAAGTTTTGCTATTTCTTCAATGATATATGTAAGAAAAAAGTTGATGTTCAAAAGTTGGATGCAATTCAATCAGAACTTGTTGTCACTCTATGCAAGTTAGAGAAATTCTTCCCTCCTTCATTTTTTGATGTGATGATACATCTCACAATTCATCTAGTAAAAGAAGTGAAGTTATGTGGATCAGTCTTTTTGGGATGGATGTACCCATTTGAACGATTAATGAAGGAATTAAAAGGATATGTGAGGAATAAGAACCGACCTGAAGGATGTATAGTTGAATGTTATATAGCTGAAGAAGCAATGAGTTCTATAAGTTTGCCCGTTACCAAAAACACAATTCCAAAAGAAAGAAAAGGTGTTGGTCAATCCATAGGAGTTGGAAAACAAGCACTAATAGATCGTAAATTATGGGAGCAAGCCCATCGTCATGTTCTATCAAACATCTCATTCACTTCTATGTCTATTATGTCGTTGTGTAGGGTATCACCATTCACATCGAAGTTTTGACCACTTGGATTCAAATCACCTACATTTGGATCAGATACTTCCACCACATCTTCCTTAAAGTCGTATACAAGAGTTTGAATTTCATCAAGAGACTCCCCCTGAAAGTTAGACTTAGAGAAATACATAGTATCTTCATGAAAGACAACATCAATAGTGATAAACATTCATTTAGTAAGGGGATGATAACATCTGTATCCTTTTTGATGAATTACATATCTGACAAAGACACACTTCAAGGCTCGAGGCAGTAACTTACTACATTGGTGTTTGGGAAGATGAGCATAGGCAACACATCAGAAGACAAGAGGGGGTAGGTTTGAGACTGTTGGAGCAACTACAGCTTCTGTAAGTGTTTGGAAGGGTATTTTGAAGTTGGTAGAACTCGATGGAACACGATTGATGAGATAGGCAGCAGAGAGAAGAGCTTCACCCCAGTAGCAAAAGGGCACGTGAGCCTCGAGTAGGGAAGCACGAACAACTTCCAACAAATGTCCATCCTTGCATTTGGCCACACTATTCTATTAAGGTGTATTCGGACAAGTGGTTAGTATTGTAATGTGTACAAATGGTGTTATAAAACTTCTGAAACAACAACGTAACCTCTGATTTGGATTTCATCAAGCATAACCAAGTCATTCGAGTACAATCATCTATAAAAGTAACGAACCAATGTGACCCCTCCAATGTGGGCACTTTAGATGGTCTCCAAACATCAGAGTCAATGACCATAAAAGGAACTGGACTTTTGTGTAAAATTAAAGGAAATGAAGTACGATAACTTTTTGCAAGTTCACACACATCAAATTTGAAAATAGAAATATCCAAATTTGTAAATAAGCTGGGAAACAACCTTTTTAAATAATGAAATGAAGCATGTCCCAAACGTCGATGCCAAAGCCAGATCTCAATGATCTTCTTTGGTGAACCAGTGCTGCTTAATATAAAAGTTTGTTGTAATTTGCTAGAAGTTTTTTACTCCAAGTCCAAGTATTACAAATTTCCTTTCTTAACACCATAACCAATTTTTTGTCTAGTTTGAATGTCCTTGAATACATAATAATTAGGTCAAAAAATAACAATACAAGATAAGATAGTAGTGATTTGAGAGACAAACAGAAGGTTATAATTTAAAGAGGGAACAATTAACACAGAATCAAGATGTAAAGTATTAGTAAGATGTGAGGACCCTTCCCCAATAACTGAGGTGGTATTACCATTGGCCGTAGAGACACAATTTTGGGAGGATGGGTTAAGGGTTAAGACTTGTCGAACATCAAATGTCATATGATCAGTAGCACAAGAATCAATTATCCATGCAATATTCAAAACAGGTGTAGAAATGTTTTAGGATCTTACCTCCAATGTTTGTAGCGGTTACTAATGTTGATGACGTAGGAGTTGCTTTATCTTCCTGTGTTTGAGAGACAACTACAATAGAATGCCGCTTGGAGTTTTGATGTCGTGTTGGGTCCAACCAATTTTCAAAGTAACAACTTTTTGAATTATCTATTTGATTGCAATGAGTACATTTGTATGTAGGTTTGCCTGAATTAAATGGACCTTCAGACTGAACAAAACTGGAACAGATTTGCTTTCGAAGGATTCAATCTGGGCACTCATTTTGTCCTTCTTCTTCTTCTTCTTTTTTCTCCTCTTCTTTTAAGAGGCAAAATAAATAAATAAATAAATAAATGTAAAGAGTGTGCAGAGGGGGCTGAATGGGTGTGACGCGAGGGGTTTGGGGGTGGTGAGGGGTTGGGTGGCGCGATGGGGTGGTGCAATGGGGGTTTGTTTATGGCGTGATGGGGGTCGTGGGTGGCGCAATGGGGGTCTGTTTGGAGTGGTCAGTTTCAATGATGGTATGATGGATTTGGGTATGGTGGATTTTGGTTGGTGAATGGAAGCGAGGGTTAGGTGGATCTATTTTCACGAGTTGGGTATGTGGTTGTTTGATGGGGGTGCAATGAGTGGCTGGTTTTGGTGGCGATTTGGATGGAGGGACGAGTTTGGGTGGCGATTTGGGTGGCTGGTTTGGGTGGCGATTTGGATGGAGGGGCGAGTTTGGGTGGCTGGTATGGGTGGCGATTTGGGTGGCTGGTTTGGGTGGCGATTTGGATGGAGGGACGAGTTTGGGTGGCGATTTGGGTGGCTATGGGTTTTTTGACAGCAGTTTTTGATTTTTTTTATTTTTTTTATTCACAGAACCTTAATTAGCTCTGATACCATATGAAAAGAAGAATGTAAGAATTGTTTGAATATTTCACTTGATTGAATTGCTTTGTACAGATTACATGAATTTATATTAGAAATAAAAACGACAGAAAATGATATTAATTAAACACAATAATTTCTACCATATTGGGCATCTCTATAATATTAACATTTTATTTACTTTCCTATTGCAAAATGAATCTCAACAGACATAATGGACATCCTATGGTGATAAAGCTTTTCCTTCGACATGAATACTTTGTGTCGCTTATGTATCTTAATTTTTCAAAGAGTTTTCCATATAAGATTTTTCCCAACATCATTATCTGTCATAAATTGCAGTTTGTAGGCTAACTTAATAAGAAACAAATCTGACGTGCTAAAAGTCCAAATAAGTTTATAAGAGAGAATTGGATTTGGAATTCGCAGTCTACTAATAGCATTGACTATGATATGATCAAATAATATTTGAATTAAGTCCCTATTCCAATTTCCTTGAGATGTGACCAAATCCTTAACCTTTAATACAACAACATTCTCAACAAAAAATGTGTACACCTCATTATTGAGCGTTCAACATTCAATGTGTAGCACTTCTAAAATAACATTCCAATCTCTGTTTTTGTTTATGTAATACCACTATAGCTCTACATATCATTGTTATTTCATTATGATGAAACAAATAACCTAATTAATTTATGTTATTGATTATGAGCAGTATGGCATGAATGTGAAGCACTAGGAATATTTTGCAGATAGTCCTTCAACTGGGATGGATCCTGCTTCAAGATATGAATGATAAGTAATGCCTAATCATCATTACCTCTAAGCTTTCATGTATCTGAGGATGTATTGAAAATGTAAAATAGTTTTCCTTTTAATCCCAATTTAGTATTTGTATTTCAAGCTTAATTTCATTATTTGTTTTGTTAAGCATTATGTGAATTCATAATTAACTTTTTAAATTATTATCAAGCATTAGAAAAACTTTGGTGTGTAACATAGACATATTACTTAAACACAATTTTGATGAAGGTTCAACTAAGTCATTGTAAACCAACTTTTTTGTAATAGATTAATGTATCTATTTTTTTTTCAAGTAAAATATTGGAAGGGTCAAAGTTTGATTGGACAGTTGAGTAGTTGTATGTGTCATTAGGTAATGATTTTTTGAGTGTTGAAGGCAAAAAAAAGCCTATGATTGTAAAAGTAATTAATATTGTGAGGAAGGAAGCGAAAATTATCATAATTTTTGTGAGAAGGAAATCATTTGAAGAGAAATATCATAAATGAATACTTCTCTATCTTTATTTTCATAAAAAAAAAAATTAAAGCGCAAACCAAAGTAATACGGAGGACAGTAGTTGGAATAATTTACTGTAGGAAACATACATAACATAAAATAAGGGAATGGAAAACAGATCAAACAAAGTAGTTGAATAGTGTTCAAAGGGTAAAAACATTACCATAGATAAGATCTCCCAAAGTAATCATAGGCAAAGGCTTTGACAAGTCATGCCTTTGTGTCACGAGCTCCTGAGAAACTTGTTTCATTGTTGGACAATATTGAGGGTTGGCTTGGATGCAAGCAAATGGTGTCTTCAGAAGGCAGACAATTTTAACTCCAACTCGAGGTGTTGAAAGACAAAGGCATTGGTCCAATAGCTTTGTGATTTTAATTTCATATGTTGGTGATGCATAAGTTGAAGAAGAAGAAGATGATGACGATGATAACAGAGAAGACATAAGATCTCCTAGATGCCTTCCCATGATCACTTCTAAAGTTAGCACCCTAAAGCTATAAACATCACATTTTTCGTTCATTTGCATTGTATAGGCTAGCTCTACATTAGAATAAAATTTCAACCAATATCTTTATTTTTTCTTAATTAGAATTATTTTATAATTAAGCCTACAAGAAAGGGAGTCAAAAAAAAAAAACCTGGAGCAGCATATCCAAAAGTGCCTTCAAAAGGAGTCCAGTTGGATGACTCAGGATTTAGAAGTTTAGCTGTTCCAAAATCCGAAAGACGTGCTTCATACTCAAGATTGAGAAAAACATTCTTGCTTGATATATCTCTATGTATTATAGGAATAGAACATTCATGATGCATATAAGACAATGCATTAGCTACACTTTTCAGTACATTTATTCTTTTCTTCCAATCAAACATTGTGGCTAATTGTGTCTTATTGCTTAGAACATCTAACAAGCTTCCTCCTTCCAAGAACTCATAGACCAAAAAACTATGTCTTGGATGTGAACAGAATCCATACAACTTCACTATATTCCTATGTCTTATTTTTGTTAAGACACGAACCTCGCTTACAAAAGCTTTATTAGCATGTGATGCTGTGTAATAATCTAAGGTTGAATTTAGCTTCTTAACAACAACAATTTGCCCTGTAGTAAGTTCTGCCTTATAAACACTTCCACTTGCTCCAACTTCAATGCAATATTCTGAGTCAAAATCATTTGTTGCTTCAATGATACTCTCATACACCATTTTACCATCATAACTTTACAATGCAAATACATCATGAATGTTATTATTGTTCTCTGTTTCACTAGGATTTTGGCTTTCTCTTTTCTTTGTTCTTCTGAAATGTATTAGCACAAGTATAACAAAGCTGAATAGTAGGAACAACACACATAGAGATGGAACAAGAAATGTTATCAACAGCTTGGCTTTGTTTCCATTTTTACCTTTAAACGTGCTTGAAGGGCAAGGTTGCAAACCAGTGACATTACCACACAAGCCATTATTATTGCTCAAGGCTTCTATTGGAGCTTCCAAAAAGGCTTTAGTATTAGGAATTGGACCCTTTAAGTGGTTGTTAGATATGTTAACGAATGTCAAACTTAACATTTGATCCAAACTTGATGGTATAGAGCCAGAAAGATTATTTTTAGAGAGGTTCAAATTCTCTAATCGTTGCAATTGTCCCAATTGTTATGGTATCTCTCCACTCAGTATATTTGAACTTTGATCAAGTTCTTCAAAATTATAATTGCTACCCATCTCAAAAGAAATGATTCCATCAAACTTATTGCTGCTTAAATTTAAGCGTAATAGCTTTAAGCATTTTCTAAGTTGTTTAGGAATTGAACCAATCAAATTGTTTCCTGTGAGATTCAAATATGTTAGCTCTGATAGCTCTCCAATCTCATTAGGAACCACACCAGAGAGTTGATTATCACTGAGCATTAGTTCTATTGGTCGACTTAATTTTCCAAGCTCCTTTGGAATCTTTCCGATTATTTGATTCAAAGAAAGGTCGAGCACTCCCAGTTCATTTGCTTTTGCAAGTTGAGGTGGCATGATTCCTGAAAGTTTGTTGCTAGAGAATTTGAAGGTCATCAATTTGTGGCATTGACTCCAATTTGGTGAAAAGCTCACCATGAAGTCTATTTCGACTTAGATCAATATAAGTCAAGTTGGGGTACACCCCAAAAGCTTATGTAACATTACCAATAAGTTGGTTTCCTTCAAGCCTAAGTCTCATAAGACCACTACAATTTTTCAAGCTTTTGGGTACCAGACCTGTAAAATAGTTGTCAACGATAGAAAAATGTTTAAGTGATCCACTCTGACATATTAGTTGTGGTAATTCCCCAGAGAAGAGATTTTCACTTAATAGCAAATGGATAATACTAGTGAGATTATTCATCTGCATGGGAAGAGAACCATTTAGTCTGTTATACATTAAACGTAGTGAAGTGAGGCTTTTCAAGTTCCCAATAGAAGTAGGAACCACTCCAGAGAGTTTATTAAAGCTCAAATCCAATAAAGTTAGTTTTGTCAAGTTTCCTATGGAAGCAAGTATGGAACCAGGGAGATTATTACTGCTCATAGCCAAAGAAGTTAGTTTTGTCAAGTTTCCTATGGAAGCAGGTATTGAACCAAAGAGATTATTAGCGCTCACAGACAAATAAGTTAGTTTTATCAAGTTTCCTATGGAAGTAGGTATTGAACTAGAGAAACTATTATTGCTCAAATCCAGATAAGCTAGTTTTGTCAAGCTCCCTATGGAAGGAGGTATTGCACTAGAGAAACTATTATTGCTCAAATCCAGATAAGCTAGTTTTGTCAAGGTCCCTATGGAAGCAGGTATTGAACCAGAGAAACTATTATTGCTCAAATCCAGAGAAGCTAGTTTTGCCAAGCTCCCTATGGAATTAGGTATTGAACCAGAGAGATTGTTATTCATCAAAAGCAAAGAAGTTAGTTTTGTCAAGTTTCCTATAGAAGAAGGTATTGAACCAGAGAGGTTATTTGATAACAGTTGAAGAGTGGTGAGGTTTCTAATTGAAAGTTTTTAATTACGGATCAAATATACCTAGAGGGGGGTGAATAGGTTATTTTCAATTTTAACAAATATTAATTATGTAACCTACTCACAATGGCCAGACATGCAATCGCGTGTAAAGATAAAATGCGGAATAAAAAAATAACACACGATATTTTTAGGTGGAAACAACCTAGGCCACTCTAATGACCTAAGAGGAAAACCACCGATCCATCGGACCACCTAACTATCCACTATGAAAATCAATGTTCAATTACAACCATAGGTCCTAGAACTACCCTTCACAGATAGATCCCCCTTTCTGTAATTTACTTACGAGGCGCCGCTCCTTTCATAGCCTCCACAAGCTAGGTGTCTGGATCCGGACCAACGTTTCGATCTACTTGAGTCCCACAAGATCAATCGAACCCGTCAACTTCGGTAATTTCGAGTCACACGAAATATCGAGCACGTTACCTGAAACATTAGCACAAATAGCACAAGTGCAAAGTGTGTCCTAGAGCGGATTCAAACAATGAAAAATCCTAACTAGCAGATTCAACAGCATATGATGTAAAAACAAATCAGCTAGTAAACTCTAGAACTATCATGCAATTCTAAATATCATGAAAGACAATTAGGCACGTGAATTATTCAAACATAACCACACAATATGTTTGAACAATTAAAAACAAGAAAGTGCCTAAGATTAATAGTTGAAGAGAATAAGATTTTTCGTTGAAAGCTTTAACAGATGTAGAAAATATTATTTCGGTGTGGGTTGATATTTTGCACAAACAAGCATTGCTTATATAGAGTCCAATTTGATTTGAAAGAGGATTAGTAATAGAGACAACTCTACTCATATCAGGATTTAGTTCTCACAGGAATTCTACTCATACAAGGATTCTATTCATATCAGGATTTTACTTTCACAAGAATTCTACTCATACAAGGATTCCAACTATCACAACAATTCTACTCATATAAGGATTTTGCATTCAACATTAAATGAGTCAAATTGGTAAAAGTAACATATGGGTCAAATTAAAAAGAGTTGTAGAAGAACTGAAAAACATGCTCAATCGATCTAACCAAATCTCAATTGATCGATCCAAAGCATCGATCGATCGATCCAAAACCTCGATCGATCTAACCATGTAATTTCAAACCCGAAAGCAGCTAGATCAAAGTCACTCTATACTCGATCGATCGTACATGCCTCGATCGATCGAATACCTCATTCGATCGATCGATCAACGCATGACTCGATCGAACAACTAATTACTCAATCGATCTAGTTCAAACCGAGAGCACCTAGATTGAAGTTGATCCACACTCGATCGATTGATTACTCAATCGATCGAACTATCATCTCGATCGATCGACCAACATGTGCACAGTTTATTTTTCGTTACAATTCAAACTAAGTGTAGTGCACAATTGTGTGAGGATGTATACATGAGATCATATTTTACCTTTCATATGAGCATTGCAAGCTTGGTGACTCCATCATCATGTATCATCTGATTGAACAGTGAACACTTATGCTAGATTACAATTAAACATTTTGTCCACGAAAATTGCCAATACAAATAAACCTTACAATCTCCCCCTTTGGCATTTTCGTGTGACAAAATTACTCTCTCACTACATAGCGCTCATAGCTAAAATATCATTACATCAATTACATTAGTGGAACTATCTATGATCTGGTGGACCATCTTAGCTTGATACTTGATATGCTCAGTCCACTAAAATTAGACAAACAAATAGCACACAAATTTAGCTTGAAAGCCTCATTGTTTATTAGTTCAGTGTACATAAAGGTGCGAATGAAATGTAGTGTATGTGCACAATTAATGAATCCAATATCAATCCAATATCTCCTCCTAAATCCAATCTCCATAGCAACATGAATCTTTCTCCCCCTTTTTGACATACGAAATTGACAAATCATGAAACAGTTAAGATGATATGGATCACTCTCCTCAAAGTTTAACAATTATCTTAGTGGGCTAAAAATGCATATGATCGCACATGTATATGTCCAAAGCATGTAGGAGGAATTGCACAAGTCAAAAAAGGAGAATAATGAAATATGTATGCAATGATTCCTCCTAAGTTCTATGACTCTCTAGACGTAAAACAAATTTAAAAGAAAACAAAAAAATTTTTTTTTTTATTATTTTTTTTTATTTTTTTTTTTGACCACACAAAGCAATAAACTCATTTAAGACGAATAAACATACAACCAATTAAAAAATTATTTTTGCTTAAATTTTGATCATTCATTGTATTAGCAAGTAAAATAAATAGGTCACACAAGCACACTAACACATATATTGGCATATTGACATTCACTTAAAGTAGTATACAGTGTGAACTCCACTTGTATTTTAATAAATTCATTTATAACCAATTATAAGAGACTCAAAAGAAAATAATTTCATCTATCATGCTAAATTATAATTGAGTCTTCATTCTTACATAATAAAATATGTCTATCAAAAGGAGATTTTTTTTTAAAACATTTTTGCTTTTTCTTTTTGTATATGTCAAATGAAATTTCCTAATTAAATTTTTATTTTTTATTTTATTTATTTATATTCTTTTTTAAACATGTACGAGCAATAAATCTAATATGATGACTTTCACACTAGTTATGAGGTAGCCCTCTCCGCTCACTGCGGTAGCTGCACACATCATAGTAGGTAGCCCTCTCAATACTAGTTGTCTCCCTAAGATGAAATATTTTAAAAGATAAAAAATAGAACTCAATATAATTTCGCAGTCAAAATTAGCTCAAGTCTTAGAGTCTTTCAAAATTAATCATAAATTTTATTGATGACATACATGAGTGTTCAGTAAGTGTGTGAATAAGTTCAATCAATAGTGTCACCACATGTGAATAATGTAAATATGTGCAGAATTTTGAATTGTAGCATTGAATATACAATGAGAATTAAAATAAGCTACAAAAGATAAGGTTGTATAAGTATAAGTATTATATGAATCCAATACCTTGTAGTTTTTTTTTTTTAAAACAATCTTAAAAAAAAAATTCTAACAACAAAAACAAAATAAACTATGAAATTACTCACCTAGGGTCATTTAAGCACTCAAACAAAAGTACATAGGTGGGCTAGCAATAATGATCAAGTGACAGGAAACATGCAATCTTTCCTTACCCAAATTTTCATGAATTTTGACTTCTCTATGTTTTTGGGTTGAGATTTAATTGCATTAGGTTTTAAAAACATACTCTTAGCCTCATCTTTCCTATTCAAATTCAACATATGTATGGTAGGATGATAATTATGAGTTCTATAGCTATAAGCATGAAGATAATTATTAGATCGAAGAACATTCATAAAAAATCTACAGTTAGGTCGAATATGACCTTTTCTACCACAATGATGACAAACAAGCACAAACTTAACAGTTTTAATTACTACAGTTGTAGTGGGTGTTTGTGTAAAATTAGTAGCAATAGAAGTAGAGTTAGAAGACCTTACAAATGTATTTTTTGAAGTGGAAGGTGTACAGCTTTCATCTAAGAATCCAAGACCACGTGTATCACCATATGACTTACCAATGCTCAACATCTTGTCTAGTCGTTCAGCTCCAATAGTTAATCTCTTCACAGTTTCCTTTGATTGCTCCAATTCCTGCACAAGCTTTGAATTTTCCTGTTTGATACCTGCAAGACTCAAACTCAACTAGTCAACATGCTCAGACAATTCAACTTTTTCTTTTTCTAAAATTGACAAATTAAGATCTTGTGACTTGATTTGATCAATCAACTTTGTCACAGTTATGAGAAGTTTATCTTTTTCTTTCTTGCAATTAATTAAATCAATAAATAATTCTTCAAAACTGTTTGCATTAAATTTAGCAAGAATAGATTTACTTCCCTCATCATCTGAGTCAAGGTCTGACTCACTGGAGTATCCACCAACAGTTGCTGTAGAAGCTACGTAGTTAGAGTTAACATTTTCTGAACCACTAGCTTGGTCTTCATCACTTTCTGTGTCACTAAGGGTAGCATTGAAAGCTTTTCCTGTTTTCTTCTTCTTGTTGGCACACTCAGTTGCATAATGACCAAAACCATTGCATTCAAAACATTTAGGTCCATTGGGTTTAGTTCTCTTACCTTCTGAACTCATTGGCACGAGTTCTCTTCCCTTACGATCTCTTGATTTTTCTTTAATCTGTAGATCCTTTCTGTTGAACATTTTCTTGAGTTTTCTGGCTAGGGTGAGTAGATCTTCATCTTCTATAACATCATCACTATCACCATCATCAACATTGGTGGTTTTGAGAGCAATACCAATGTTCCTTTTGGGTGTTCGAAGGTTCATCTCAAATGTTTGAATTGAACCAACGAGTTCTTCAATCTTGATGGTGTCAATGTCTTTGCTTTCCTCTATTGCTGTAACCTTTACTTGAAAGCGTTCTGGTAGTGAGCATAAGACTTTTCGAACTAACCTGCGTTCATCAATTTTATCTCCAAGATTTGAAGAAGAGTTAGCAATATCACATAAATTAGCATAAAACTCAGAAAATATTTCATCCTCTTCCATTCTAAGATTTTCAAACTTAGTAGCTAGCATGCGAAATTTTGTTCGTTTAACATGGGACATGCCCTCATGGGCAACCTCTAAAGTGTCCCAAGCAGTCTTAGCAGTTTCAATATCAGAAATACGTCGAAATTCATCCGGCGACATAGCACTAAAAATAGCATTGATACCCTTTTGATTCCAACCATTACCAATTTTATCTTGAGTAGTCCAATCCATCCTAGGTTTAAGTGTGACTACATTATCCTAGGTAACCGTAGGTGGTTCCCAACCATAAAGCACAGAATTCCATACATTTTCATCTAAGGAACGTAAAAAGGCTCTCATACGAACTTTCCAATATGGATAGTTAGAACCATCAAAGTAAGGTGGACGAGTTGTAGAAGAACCCTCTCTCAAATGATCCATAACAAGGTCCTAGGCAACACTAAGTTTATTTAGTGACCCGCTCTGATACCAATTGAAAGTTTTTAATTACGGATCAAATATACCTAGAGGAGGGTGAATAGGTTATTTTCAATTTTAACAAATATTAATTATGTAACCTAATCACAACGGCCAGATATGCAATCGCGTGTAAAGATAAAATGCGGAATAAAAAATAACAGACGATATTTTTAGGTGGAAACAACCTAGGCCACTCCAATGACCTAAGAGGAAAACCACCGGTCCACCGGTCCACCTCACTATCCACTATGAAAATTAATGTTCAATTACAACCAAAGGTCTTAGAACTACCCTTCACATATAGATCCCCCTTTCTGTAATTTACTTACGAGCCGCCGCTCCTTTCATAGCCACCAAAAGCTAGGTGTATGGATCCGGACCAACGTTTCGATCTACTTGAGTCCCACAAGATCAATCGAACCCGTCAACTTCGGTAATTTCGAGTCACACGAAATATCGAGCACGTTACCTGAAACATTAGCACAAATAGCACAAGTGCAAAGTGTGTCCTAGAGCGGATTCAAACAATGAAAAATCCTAACTAGCAGATTCAACAGCATATGATGTAAAAACAAATCAGCTAGTAAACTCTAGAACTATCATGCAATTCTAAATATCATGAAAGACAATTAGGCACGTGAATTATTCAAACATAACCACACAATATGTTTGAACAATTAAAAACAAGAAAGTGCATAAGATTAATAGATGAAGAGAATAAGATTTTTCGTTGAAAGCTTTAACAGATGTAGAAAATATTATTTCAGTGTGGGTTGATATTTTGCACAAACAAGCATTGCATAGAGTCCAATTTGATTTGAAAGAGGATTAGTAATAGAGACAACTCTACTTATATCAGGATTTAGTTCTCATAGGAATTCTACTCATACAAGGATTCTATTCATATCAGGATTTTACTTTCACAAGAATTCTACTCATACAAGGATTCCAACTATCACAACAATATATAAGGATTTTGCATTCAACATTAAATGAGTCAAATTGGTAAAAGTAACATATGGGTCAAATTAAAAAGAGTTGTAGAAGAACTGAAAAACATGCTCGATCGATCTAACCAAATCTCGATCGATCGATCCAAAGCATTGATCGATCGATCTAACCATGCAATTTCAAACCCGAGAGCAGCTAGATCAAAGTCACTCTATACTCAATCGATCGCACATGCCTCGATCGATCGAATATCTCATTCGATCAATCGATCAACGCATGACTCGATCGATCAACTAATTACTTGATCGATCTAGTTCAAACCGAGAGCACCTAGATTAAAGTTGATCCACACTCGATCGATCGATTACTTGATCGATCAAACTATCATCTCGATCGATCGACCAACATGTGCACAGTTTATTTTTTTTTACAATTCAAACTAAGTGTAGTGCACAATTGTGTGAGGATGTATGCATGAGATCATATTTTACCTTTCATATGAGCATTGTAAGCTTGGTGACTTGATGTGTTAAAATGTGTACTCGCAAGTGTACGAATCACTCGTAGTAAAGTGATAAGCAACTTCCAAGGTCGGTCTCTCAAGGAATTGCAGTGGTTTTAAATAACTAACTTTTTAATCTAAATAGAATTCTAATGAAAATAAAAGACTAATTAAATAGAGTTCTAGTAAAACTAAAACTCTAAGTAACTAGAATCCTAAAGCTAGTAAAACTGTAAAAAGGTGTTTGATTTGTAACGGGAACAAAGTACGAGCAATTAAACGAAAACAAAATCGCAATTAAACAATCAATTCAGATATATTTGAAGATCAATGGAGGATGTATGGACGTTTAGCTTGGTTAACCATGTTTGCATCGAAAAAGTATGGTGATATGCATGAACGTCCTATATGAATTAAACTACCGGCTTTCCTTTTAATTACGAAACTCCTTTTGGCCGGGGTAGGTTTCTTTGTTGATTAACTAATTAACCGCCTTTGGCCGGGGTAAATTAACTAGCTATCAAATTATGCGCAAGGAAATTATGCCAATCAAATTAATGCTATGACTAAGTCACTAACTTGAAGCTTTGATTAAGTGTTTCGGAAAAGAGTTAAGGTGACGTTCCTCTAACTAAATTCTCAGATTTTTCAGTCTAACTACGAACACCAAATTGGCCCATGATTATTCATAATCAAACATTTAAACATGCTCTTAATCAAAAAGTAATTCATTCATAAATCAATTAAATACACCATACACAATCCTAGCAAACATGGCAACACAAACTAAACATCCATAATAAAACTAGCCAGGCATGTTCATATTAATATTCATAGACAAATAAAATACGAACATACACTCCAACGAAAAAAGAAGAAAAATAGAATTCTACAACACCAAAGAAAACCTAGATCTAAATACCGCTTATGGATCGGTTGACGTACTCCTCCGTAAGCTTTATCTTCGATTGTCGACGGCTTCTTTGGATCCTTAGAATGGTTTCTCTTGCTTCGTTTTTGTGTAGCAAAACTCCCAAAGTTGATTGAATGTCGTGTTTGGTTGCAAAATTGTAAAGTGTAAGAGTTGTGTACCAATTCGAGTTCTCCATGTAAAGGGGGTCTAAAGGGGGTATTTATAGATGTAAGGCATTCCTGATTGCAATAGGAATAGGCGCGCCGCGGCATGCATTTTTCCCGCCGCGGCGCAACACAAAATTTGGAAAATATGCAAAAACCCGAGAGCTTCCCGCCGCGGCATACAATTCCCTCGCCGCGGCGCGCAATGCTTCTATGTTTTCAGGATCAAACCCGAGAGCCTCACGCCGCGGCATGCGATTCTTCCGCCGCGGCGCGCGATGATTTCCTTCTTTTCACGTCCCCCCTTACATATGTGATGGCACTATATGTAAGGCTTACATATTTTGTCTTGATTAGCCCGTAACTTGTGATCCGAGCGCCGTAGGTGTCCCGTCTTTGCGTGACTCCGAATGGATAGATTTATGAAAATAATCGAAATAATAATCATAATAAATCTATATATCAATCAATTACGCACAATTAATCACGAAATATTAGTGCTTTTCGAGCACTCATCACAACCCCCAACCAGCTTCTTGCTAGTCTCTAGCAAGTGAAGCGACCTAAAATAAAATTAAAAACAAATGAAATAAACTAACCTAACCTAAATCACTTCCGTAGATTGTCACGGTTGCATTTAGCGTATGCAACAAGCCTTTAAACCCCTAGGTGGCCCTAGTGGACGAGTTATAGTCTCGTGAGGGTTTCCAGTGATGATACCCGCAAACATCGTAACTGACACAAATAAAGACTCAAAACTAATAAAGACTCTAACAATACTTGAATCAATCCATGCATACGTCTCAAAAATTGTTAACAACGAATGGTACATGAAATAGTCAAATATCACCTAAGCTCAAAAACAGTCCAAACATCAAACTCATCATGGTAATCGAATTTTGAACAACCAATCAAACCACAAACCCGTTAGTTACACTATCTGACCGTGTCATGCATGATATTCATAGATTAAATTTCAATATCTCATAAATGTGCAAGTAAAATATGAATGTGAATTTTTGCACTTACAAACTCCATATGCTCATTTTTCAAACTCATCTCCACTAATATAGAAACTAAACTACCTAGAATCAATAGGACTTCATTAAGCTTGTAAAGTTGTGGCTAGGTGTGTGATCATGAAAGTACAAAAATGATGTTTTCATATGATAAGAGTACCTTTTATTTCACAAACATATTTTCAACTTTTTTTTTTTTTTTCTACCAAGTGTTCTTTTCCATCCTCCCTTCAATTCAAATGTCCTTTGGATCTTTTGCTTGATTTTCTTCTCTTTTTTTTTTTTTTATTCTTGCTTACTGTTTCAATCATCATCATTTTTTTTTTTTTTTTTTTTTTTTATGATGAAGCAAGATAAACACAACATAATTGCTCATGAAAATCAAATATTACATTAAGTACTCTTATCACTAAGGGTAGTTCAATGTATGTCAATGTTGAGTTCAAGGGTGTGCTATTGATAAAATATTGCGGGGAGGCATGAAAAGTCCAAACGGTCCAAAGATGGCCTAAATCATTTTCTAAGTGGTGTTTGTTTCTATTATTTCGCTTCAACGTGTTTTCAAATGAGTTCTAGAGATTGTTGAGACTTAAAACATATCATGAACATGCATACATTCCACAAATCAGAATAGTTAAACTAACCATGCATACATACCACATGTACCACAAAATTCTCAAATTAGATGAATCCAACATTTATGTGCTTCGTTGCTTAGGTAAAAATCTAACATATCTCATATGTCATCGTCATTACAATCATGTTAATATCATAGATTTCCGGATTGAATCAAGTAGACACGACACTAACTAAAAACAATTCAAGTGACAAAGTTAAAATTTAAAATTGGTCATATTTCATGCTCATGGAATATTCTTCCCACCCCCAACCTAATTTCTGCATTGTCCTCAATGTTGAAAAAGAAGAACAAAAGAAATAAGAAAAAAAAGTGTGAGAAGTTACCCCCCTTTCGTATGAGATTGTGTCGTTACTCGCTATGCTCCGGTTCATTGTTCCTCGCTTCTCTCATGAAGAATGTATGAACATATATTGAACCTCAAAGTGTATGCACACAATTCACATTCAAACCCAATTTTTAATTATAACTAAGGCAATTGAAGACACAAAAATATCAAACAAAGTTAAACAATCCAAAATAAAAGAAAATAAAGGAAAAACTGAAAAAGAAAATAAATAAATAAATAAAAAGAAAATAAAGAAAAGAAATTGATACTACCGAATATGGTGGGTTGCCTCCCACCAAGCGCTTTCTTTAACGTCTTAGCAAGACGTTGCTAATTCCTTTCTATCCACCATCATCAAAGATTTTGAAGTGTGTAATATCAATTTTCCGAGCTAAGATGTCATTAAGCTTGTCCTTCCATCTCGGTAGTTGTTTTCCATGAAGCACAGCACACACTTTTTTGTGGAAGTGGTATAGAAAATAATTTGGAGATGTGCAAATCTTAGGTGCCTTGTGTGGCATGGGAGGTGAAGATAATTCCTCCTTGTTCTCCATAGAAGTTTGTAGAATTTGATATTTATCAGCTTGACATTCTTTGAGAATTGCTTGCTCTCCATCTGTATTTTCTACACAAAGTGGTAAATCATCAAAAGTTTCAGGAAAATAAATATTTTCAAAATTTTTACCACTTTGAAGAATTGTGTCATCCTTCACTTGCTCAATCTGAGTGGGCAACTTTTCTTGTTTTTGAATTTGTTCCGCTAATTGCCCAACTTGTTCTTCTATTCATTTCATTGATGCCTCCATAGACTCCATCCTTTCACTAGTAGATTGTATGAAAGCATTCAAGGTTTCCTCTAAGGTTGGCTTCCTAGGTTGATTAGAAACTCTACTTCCTTGTATGAAAGAATTCAAGCTCTCTTCGAAGGTGGTCCTAGATGGATATGTAGGAAAACTTGAGCTTTGCATTTGGTATTGTGCATAAGGTGGGTCATATGGTTGAAAATTAGAGCTTTGCATGTTGTATTGGGCATACGGTGGGTCATATGATTGAAAATTTGAGCTTTGCATGTTGTATTCGGCATAAGGTGGGGTAAAGTTTGCTTGCCATGAAGAATTATGGTGATTTCCCCACTCAGGATTATAGGTACTGAAATAAGGATCATTCCAAGGTGGGTGACATCTCTCATTAAAATCAAAGTTTGGATTAGGGGATGCATAGTAATCACCTGCAAAAGTGCAAACATTAGCATAATGCCCATATAAACCACAAATGCTACACACCTCTATGTCTGTCATATCATGCAGCTCTTCATTTGTATTGGCTCTTGGATTTCAGTATCCAGCCTGATTAGGTGCATTTTAAAATTTGTTGATGTTGTTGATGAACGGTACCTTTCAAAAACTAACAAAAACAACAGAGAAATCAAAGCACCACAGATTAAGCAATTAAAAACACTATTTTTTTGATTTTTTTATTTATTTTTTATTTATTTTTTTTTTATTTTTTTATTATTATTTTTTTTTGAATAAAATAAAAATAAAAATAAAATAAATAAATAAATAAAAGATAACAAATAAAATAAATAAACAAATAAAAAAAATTAAGAAACTCTAAAAAGTTAAAAAGAAAATTATTCAAAACGCCAATTCCCCGGCAACGGCGCCAAAAACTTGATGTGTTAAAATGTGTACTCGCAAGTGTACGAATCACTCGTAGTAAAGTGATAAGCAACTTCCAAGGTCGGTCTCTCAAGGAATTGCAGTGGTTTTAAATAACTAACTTTTTAATCTAAATAGAATTCTAATGAAAATAAAAGACTAATTAAATAGAGTTCTAGTAAAACTAAAACTCTAAGTAACTAGAATCCTAAAGCTAGTAAAACTGTAAAAAGGTGTTTGATTTGTAACGGGAACAAAGTACGAGCAATTAAACGAAAACAAAATCGCAATTAAACAATCAATTCAGATATATTTGAAGATCAATGGAGGATGTATGGACGTTTAGCTTGGTTAACCATGTTTGCATCGAAAAAGTATGGTGATATGCATGAACGTCCTATATGAATTAAACTACCGGCTTTCCTTTTAATTACGAAACTCCTTTTGGCCGGGGTAGGTTTCTTTGTTGATTAACTAATTAACCGCCTTTGGCCGGGGTAAATTAACTAGCTATCAAATTATGCGCAAGGAAATTATGCCAATCAAATTAATGCTATGACTAAGTCACTAACTTGAAGCTTTGATTAAGTGTTTCGGAAAAGAGTTAAGGTGACGTTCCTCTAACTAAATTCTCAGATTTTTCAGTCTAACTACGAACACCAAATTGGCCCATGATTATTCATAATCAAACATTTAAACATGCTCTTAATCAAAAAGTAATTCATTCATAAATCAATTAAATACACCATACACAATCCTAGCAAACATGGCAACACAAACTAAACATCCATAATAAAACTAGCCAGGCATGTTCATATTAATATTCATAGACAAATAAAATACGAACATACACTCCAACGAAAAAAGAAGAAAAATAGAATTCTACAACACCAAAGAAAACCTAGATCTAAATACCGCTTATGGATCGGTTGACGTACTCCTCCGTAAGCTTTATCTTCGATTGTCGACGGCTTCTTTGGATCCTTAGAATGGTTTCTCTTGCTTCGTTTTTGTGTAGCAAAACTCCCAAAGTTGATTGAATGTCGTGTTTGGTTGCAAAATTGTAAAGTGTAAGAGTTGTGTACCAATTCGAGTTCTCCATGTAAAGGGGGTCTAAAGGGGGTATTTATAGATGTAAGGCATTCCTGATTGCAATAGGAATAGGCGCGCCGCGGCATGCATTTTTCCCGCCGCGGCGCAACACAAAATTTGGAAAATATGCAAAAACCCGAGAGCTTCCCGCCGCGGCATACAATTCCCTCGCCGCGGCGCGCAATGCTTCTATGTTTTCAGGATCAAACCCGAGAGCCTCACGCCGCGGCATGCGATTCTTCCGCCGCGGCGCGCGATGATTTCCTTCTTTTCACGTCCCCCCTTACATATGTGATGGCACTATATGTAAGGCTTACATATTTTGTCTTGATTAGCCCGTAACTTGTGATCCGAGCGCCGTAGGTGTCCCGTCTTTGCGTGATTTCATCATTTGACTCATTTGACGCTAAAAACACCTGAAATGCACTAAAATATACCCGTGACTCCGAATGGATAGATTTATGAAAATAATCGAAATAATAATCATAATAAATCTATATATCAATCAATTACGCACAATTAATCACGAAATATTAGTGCTTTTCGAGCACTCATCATGACTCCATCATCATGTATCATCCGATTGAACGGTGAACACTTATGCTAGATTACAATTAAATATTTTGTCCACGAAAATTGCCACTACAAATAAACCTTACACTAAACTTTCCCAATTCTTGAGGAATTAAACCATGAAAATAGTTTCCATAAAGATAAAGATACTGTAAGTTTGTTAAGTTTCCAAGAAAAGTCGAAATTGTTGAGGTGAAAGCATTGTTTGACAAATCTAGATCAGTGAGAGATCTCATTCCTACAAATTCATTGGGTATAGAGCCAGTAAAGTTGTTGCCACTTAATGTTAGATACTATAATTTTCTCAACTTTCCAATTTCTCTAGGAATAGGTCCAGACAACTTGTTAATATGAAGAGAAACATAGGATAAGTTTTGTAAGTTTCCTATGGAAGCAGGTATTGAACCAGAGAGATTATTACCACTCATAGCCAAAGAAGTTAGTTTTGTCAAGTTTCCTATGGAAGTAGGTATTGAACCAAAGAGATTATTACCGCTTAGAGACAAATAAGTTAGTTTTGTCAAGCTCCCTATGAAAGTAGGTATTGAACCAGAGAGTGCATTGTTTGACAAATCTAGATAAGTGAGAGATCTCATTCTTACAAATTCATTTGGCATGGAACAAGTAAAGTAGTTGCCACTTAATGCCAGATACTCTAATTTTCTCAACTTTCCAATTTCTCTAGGTAGAAATCCAAGCAAATTGTTATAATCAAGAGAAAGGTTTGTCAAGGACCTAAGTAATCCTATTTCTTGAGGAATGGAGCCAGTGAAATTATTAGCAGTTAAACGACGGAAGTTGAGGTTTGTCAATTGGCCAATTTGAATTGGAATTCTACCGGAGAAATTGTTTCCACCCAAATTGAGATAAGTGAGATTTGAAAGGTTATAGAGTTGATGAGAGATGTCTCCATGAAGAGAGTTGAGCTCAAAATTTATAAAGAAAAGGTTTGTGAATGATAAGTAGTAGAGAATATCAAGTGTACCTCTCAAACCAGAGCTTGTTAAGTTGAGATGAGTGACACTGCCCAAATCATTGCAAGTAATTCCAATCCAATTGCAGGGACTGGTTTTATTAATGACGTCCCATGAAGACAAGATAGATTGGCTTTGGTTGTCAAGGCTGTGTTTCCATTTGATAAGAGCTTTTGTTTCATTGTTATTTCCAAAAGCCATGTTCAATGAAGACAAGAGAAGCAAGACAAGGGCTAAAATCATGAGTACTTTTTGGTTGGATAGTGGTTTTTGAACGGAGTGAGCCATTGTCACTTGAGTTGATCACTACTTTGTTTGTATAATTAAATCTGATTACACCTCATTTTATAATGGAATATTAATCCTTTATAGTACAAATTACAAATGTGAATCACTTACTGCATGACTTTGGACCAAGACTTAATTTGAGTCCAGGCCTTTCCAAAAGCAAGTATTCTAAGAATGTCATAGGAAGGGCCACAGCCCTTAAGCTCGATAAATTTTCCCACTAATATATAATTTTTGATATTTTTGAACATAAAATAATACATTTGTCTCCTCCTATTCTAATAAAGTTATTATTATTATTATTATTATTATATATAAGAAAATGAAAATAAAACCACTAATATAAACTTTGTGATTTTTAAAAAGACCTTACATTTGCCTACAATATAAATTTAATAATAAGTACGATCTTAAATTTATATGTCTTATATAATATAACTTTGTAAGATCTTAAATTTATATGTCTTATAAAATATAACTTTATTTACCACCAAATAATTTATAACACAAATGCCATGCTTTAACTACAATTATAATTATATTTACAAAACTTAAATTTTTTTTCTCTAATTTATATATAATCTCGAATCACATATATTAATTGATAATAATAATCATTAAGTATTATATATATAAAAGTAAAACTTAGATCTTTTAAAAATTTACATTTTTTTTAGTTTTTGCACTTTTAAAATAAATGTTTGTGCACTCACATGCTCACGTATTTATTTGCCATTAATATTTAAGTGTCCACGACCAATAAATTATTTAAAATTTGACTTTTTAAGTATTTATTTGCACTTTTAATAGCATTCTCATTTTAACTTTTAGCTTTCTTTAGTTGAGACTTGTAGACTTTGCTTTGTTAATATACTCTTGTCATATTTTTCAAGAAAAGTGAATGCATAAAAAGAGTTAAAAGTTATACCTGTTACATGATAAATAGTACAAGAGAAAATAAGAGTAAAAAAAAAATATTTTTTTTGGTTTAAGTATAATTGAGAATATTGCTACATTTCTATTAAACTAAATCATGGCTCCACCCTGGCGATAAGTGAGTATTCTAACTGTATGTGTTACGTTATTGTTGAGATAAAGGCAGTGACATATTCTTGTTCTAATTATTAAGAGTAGAAAAACTTGCACTACAAATAATTACATTAAGCTAATTAGTACGTAATAGGACTTATAAGTTTTTTTTTCCTTCTCTTTTTGATAGTAATAGGACTTATACTAGGCAACAAATGAATAAAATCTCTTTGCTATATAAGACATAAAATTTTCATCAAGCGGCAAATAAAAATAATAATAATAATAATAATACATGTATAAAAATCTCAAATCTCACTAGTTTTTTCTTCATCTCTTGGGAGTCAAACAGTCATAAATAAAGACATGAAGTTCTAAAATCACATCAAAATTTTAAATTTTTGAAAAATAATTATACTATTCATACTCACGCTTTTATTTAGATTTAAAACTCATACCTTATACATTTACAAGTCTCCACACATGACATTGCTACCATGTTTGGGCCAATATTTTGAATCTTTTGAGAGCTAAAATTTGTATGATTTTTATGAAATAATAACTTGAAATAGCACAGTTTTGAAGCTCATTCATTATTATTAGTCATTCGCTGTGTGTATTCCATTTTTCTGAAACAGCTATGTTTTCATTGTACCATCCCTGCCTCTTTCTTTCCATTGTGTCAGCGAAGAAACTGATCTCAATTGTCGTCTATTAATTTTTCTCTTTCCATCTAACTTACATTCTCCATTGTAGTTCAGTTCCTTTTCGTCAAAAAATGATGTGGAAATGCAAATCAGGCCATTTTGTCAAGCAAGGTAATCACTTCCTCATCTATGACTTAACACACTTTGATCTTTTAAAACCTCAATTAGACTTCTAGCTTTGATTGAGATCTCTTTTTTGAAGATTCTCAATGCTTTTTTATTTAATTTCTCGGTGCTTTTTTATTCAGCTATGGAGGAAACTCTTTAGTCACAGATTAAAAGTTGTAAGATAATATTGGTGAAAGTTGTAAGATAATAAGTTATGTACTATGTTGAAATAAATTTCTCATATTTAGTTTGATAATTGATGTAATATAAATTATCATAATTAAAACTATGTACCGTGTTGTATCTACATTTATTTTTGTATCTAACATGTTACATTTACTTCTATTTTTGTATGTAATATGTTACACTAAACTTTACCTTTGTACGTAACATGTTACATCTACATCTACCTTTGTTTGTAAGATATTACATCAACTCTTTTTTTGGAAGTAACATATTACATCCATCTCTTGCAGAATCATCAGAGCTCCAATAAGGATGTAGCATGTTACATTACATTTGAATGTAATCTGGAGAAATAGCCGGAGCTCTGATGGGGTTAACGGAGCTTCGATGAGGTTGTCAGTGGGTGGCTAAAGCTCTAGTGAGGTGGCTTTCAGTGAGGTTGCTGGTGGGTAGAGGTGACTGCTGTTAGTTTTGGTTGGGTTTAGCCCTAATTGAAGGAGATAGAATGTAAGAGTGGTTTCGTAAATTGTGCTTTAAACTTTTAAGTAAAACTGTGCATTTTTGTTCCAATATTGCTAATTTTGAAAAATTATATTATTCATCTAAAAAGGTTATATTTAGGTCAAACATTCTGATTTTTATAGCGTTAATATCCGAGTATGTAACCTAGCTAATTAGTATTAAATGGCTTTGGAAAGAGGTAGTGTAAATAAAAGATGGGAAATTATAAAAAATAACACCCCTAAAACTTATAGTAACAAAACTAGCACCCTAATAATATTGAACGTTCAATTTGAACGTGAAATATTGAACCGGTCTAAATTGTAATCGTTCAATTCTAATTGAACGGGTGTTCAAAGAAAAATGACATATTAGTCATTTTTTTAATTGTGAAAATATAAGTTTGAACACAAGGGGTGCTAGTTTTGTTATTATAAGTTTTAAGGGGTGTTATTTTTGTTGTTTTTCCATAAAAGATTGAATGTTTTTAAGGACATATGTAGTTGTCATGCTCTATATTTGAATAAATTCTCTTGCTTTGTTAAGCTCTATGATTGTTTTGTTGCCTTTTCTTCTTCTTTAGCTTTGTGTTTTTTCCTCTCACTTTTTAAGATTTGTTTTTTTAATTCAACTAGGATTGTAGGCGAATTTTGTGCATATTTTACTCTTATCTTTAGTTTTAATTAAGCATAAGAATTTTGTTAATTTTGAACTTTAATAAAAGAAAGACACACATATAAAAAAGAGAATAAGACACGATTATAAAAAAAAATGTCAAAGGGACATTGTTATCATGTTTAAAGAACTCCAATACTTATAATCACTAGCAAAAAGCACGTGCTATGCACGTGTAAAGTAAAAAAAATTTATTTAACAAGAAATAAAACTTGAAAAAATATAAGGCAATCAATTTTAGAATACATTATTTGAGTAACTCGTTTAAAAATCGTATATTATTTTTTTAACCTCTATATAATTTTTAATATAATTAATATTTAACTAATTTATATTGTTAATTTTAAACTAAGATTAGGAAAATGTCGATAAAGATTGATACTTTAAAGATATTATTTCTTAAAAAAAAGCTGAAAAAGACAATTGATAAAGTTTGATACAATTTAATTCAAAAACCAACTATAAGGATTCAAGTGATGTTTTCTATTTTTTATTTTCTTTTATCTTTTTATTTAAGAGGAAAGTGAATTTTGAGAGCAAGGGGAAAAAAAAAAAAAGTAAATACCGTGAGTAAAAATGAAAATTAGATGGTCTTATTTAGTTGTTTTCTGTTATTTGCTCGATTTTTGAAAAATAAATGGGAAAATAACAAAACTAACACCCCCTAAAAATTATAATAACAAAACTAGCACCCCTGTGTTCAATTAAAATTGAACGACGATAATTTAGACTCGTTCAATATTGAACGTTCAATATTATCCGTTCAATTAGAATTGAATGACGACAATTAGACCTATTTAATATTGAACGTTCAATATTTTACGTTCAAATTGAATATTGAACGTTCAATATTAAACGTTCAATTTTAATTGAACACAGGGGTGCTAGTTTTGTTATTATAATTTTTAGGGGGTGCTATTTTTGGTAATTTCCCAAAATAAATTGCTCTTTTATTTTGATACTTGAATTAATGACAATAATAATTATATTACTTTAAATGAATATGGTAAGTAATATTTATGGATCATTTTAAAAAATTAGACAATATTAAATTATCAATCTATTAATTTAATTAAACTAAATAGAATAAGCTAAAATAAAATAATTACAAAATAATAAATCTAGAACAATTAAATTTATTTTTCTTATAAAACAATCAAATTCAAATACAAATTTATTTTAATTAATAAAATTGTTCTTTTCTTTTCTTTTCTTTCTTTTACAAATTGGATTACCTTATTAGCATGATTAATAGTCTAAGTGAAGGACATAAGCTACAATCAAAATAGGTTATAAAAAGAATTATTTATTGTTTAGTGAATAAGTAATGTGTATACTACATATCAATCGCATTAAAATTATTTTTAACTTTACGGATATATTACTACACAATTTAAGAAAATGCTTACACTAAATATGCATATAATTAGTTTAGAGTACTACTTCATCCCTACTTTATGAGTAATAAATAATTTAGGGTAATAATATGACCACATTTATTACTGTCACAACAAAATTGTAACATCTGTTGTATTTCTTCAATTAATTATATTTTACTAATCTTATTGCTAACTAAATTTTTCATATAAAGAATTGTTGTAATAATAAAAATTTAAGTTATGATAATATTACTATTCATAATTTATCTATGTTATAATTAGAAATAGATTATTGGGTGTATTAAAATTTAAAACATAAAAAATTAGTACTTTTTTTTTTACATATAATTATATCTTAGATAGACTTTCTTATATTTTTCCTATTTTTGTTGAGAATATTTTATTTTAACACTTGAACAATCGATCATGTATTTAAAAACAAATACATAAATAAATAATTAATAGTAAAATATTTAACATATGTATTAAATTTTGTTTTAGTAATTTAATGTAATAGCATTGAAGAGACATCAATCTAAATTTGATTGATAAGTTTATTTTAGTAAATTTTGTATGTTCGCAAGCATGTATATATTATAAATGGGGTTATAAGTTTAGGTATTTTTACTGTAACATTTGTTTTTGTTCTTTAGTGGCATATTAAATGTTATATGTTTTATAAATTCTAAGCAACATGTTATTTTTAATAATATTATTATTTTATTTTGTTGTTATTTATTGTAAGCAAATATTGATCTTTTAACAAAACAAGAAGAAAAATAAATACCCATGCTATATTTATCTAATATTAAGTTATAAATTAATAAATTTGTAAAGGAGAAATATGAAAAAAAAAATTATAATTAACATATGGATGTATTCTTCAAAATTTAGAAGATTCTCATTTCTTAAATTATAGTTACATAAAATTAGCTATTTGACCATGCAAATACCTTTTTTATTGGGTAATAGCAATGCAAATACTTGAATTTAATTAAAATTGACAATTTTATACGCTAACTAAATATTAAGATCAAATCTACAAATAAAAGTATTATTTTTTTATAATATGATAATTAAAAACAAAATTTAATTAATTTGATGTGAGTTAATATTTACATCTATCAGAGATTATACTCGTATTTGAAAAACATGAACATGCAAAATCAAATAACGAAAGCATATGCATAGGAAATAACAACAACAATCACAACATAACTTTTAATTCAAAATAAAGCCTTATTTCTTCTACACTTTTATCAAGATATTATACTCAAAGTTTTTATATGATACATCATAATTCAATTTTTTAAAAAAGTTGCCAAAAACTAACCATACGTTTTTCATTTAGAACAAATTATATTATTGATACAACGTTTAGAATAAACTATAATAATAATAAAAATAAAATATAATCATATAATTAAATGGTTGTTTATTCATATAAAATATGACTAATTGGTTATTTCATAAAGAGACGAAAAATACATAACCGATAAAGTAAACTTAGAAGAAGAGTAGAAAGGGGAAAAAACTATTATAAAAATCAAATGAGAAAATAGACAATAAGCTAACATATAATCACATACCACAAGCTACTCCTTGTTAACGAATTTGATATGTAAAATTCTACTGCTATGAAGAGATATGAAAAATGAGGAATGGTAGTTGATTATATACATGAAGATATATAAAAATAAGAAAAAAAAAATGTAGTGCATTAATGTAAAAAAAAGTTGTAATTACAAAAGATAATATACATACAATATTATAATTAGAATAGTTACAAGAATTTAAGTGTAATAAAAATAAAATAGTCAATTATTCATTTAAAGATTTTGAAAATATAACTTGGGAGTTACAATATGAAAAAATAAGTTATTTTTTCATTTAGTGTTGCATTTAATTAAAAATTTTGATCTTCAATAATAATTATAAAATTAAATTTTCCTATCGATGTTGATATGGTTAGAAGTTAAAATTGAAAAAGAAAAGATTGATATTAATATAATACATTATACGAAAAAAATAATAAAATTGTTATAATATGACCTTTGATTTTCAATGATTAAATGGAGGTTTTGGATAACTTCTCTTAGTTGTTAACTTTTCATAGCCGTTTAACGTCATTTTTAAGCATTTGATAATAATTTTTTAATTTTGTTTATTGTTGGTGTAAAGTGGTCTGTTAGTAATAATTTTTTAACACAAATGTCTGAACTTGTTTATTTATATGTAGTTAGATATAAATTATTAACAGACTGTAAAAATTCGTAATTTGATGTTAGATTTAAGCCATTTAATGTCATTTCTAAGCATGTGGTAATTTTTTTGAGCCACGTGGCCATCTATTCATAAATGTTTAATACAATAGCGGCTTTTGATATAAGTTCTCTTAACTGTTAACTTCTCTTAGCCGTTTAATGGCATTTCTAAGCATGTGGTAATTTATTTTTGAGCCATGTGGTAATACAATAACATCTTCTTAGGTTATTAGTATAACTTATCTTATTTATATTTAAGTTTATTTTAAATTGAAATGAAATTAATAATAATATTTTCAATAATTATTAAGGATCTTAATTGATTAGTACTTATATAAATTAGAATTTTTAAAACACTGTTTGATAACGATTTTGATTCCTAATTTTTGATTTTTTTCAAGTGATTTTTTAATCAAGTATGTTTAGTAACGATTTCTGATTTTAATTTTTACATTTTTAAGGAATCACTACCAAAATATGGGATGATTCATAAATCTTTAAAAATAAGATTTCTGATTTCTAATTTTTTTTTTCATTTTGACCAAACATTTTTTCTAAAAAGTAAATAAAGTCTTATAACTTTTTTATGATTAAATATTTGAATAAAATGATTAGAAACTTCAAATTTATAAAAATTAACCAAAAATTTTCTTTCTTTTTAAATTTTTTTGAAAAAATAAAGGGAAATTACCAAAAATAGCACCCCCTAAAAATTATAATAACAAAACTAGCACCCCATTGTGTTCAATTAGAATTGAACGTTTAATATTGAACGTTCAATATTAAATAGGTCTAATTATCGTCATTCAATTCTAATTGAACGGATAATATTGAACGTTCAATATTGAACGAGTCCAAATTATCGTCGTTCAATTTTAATTGAACACAGGGGTGCTAATTTTGTTATTATAATTTTTTGGGTGTTAGTTTTGTTATTTTCCCAAAAATAAAAAAATGAAAATCATTACCAAACAACTTGGAGGTGATTTTTGATTTTTTTTCTTGAAAATCACTAAATAGAAATTGTTATCAAATACATTTGTGATTACTTTTATAAAATAATCAAAAATCACAAAATCAATTACTTAATCATAAATCGTAAATCAAAATCGTTATCAAACATGTCCTAAGTTTACCTCATTTAAATAAGAAAAATTACCAAAAATAGCACCCCAAAACTTATAGTAACAAAACTAACACCTCAATAATATTGAACGTTCAATTTGAACGTAAAATATTGAACGTTCAATATTAAACAAGTCTAAATTATCGTCGTTCAATTTTAATTGGATGGATGTTCAAAAAAAATGACATATTAGTTATTTTTTTAATTGTAAAAATATAAATTAAAACACAAGGAGTGCTAGTTTTGTTATTAGAAGTTTTGAGGGGTGTTAATTTTGTTATTCTCCCTTTAAATAATGGCAACCTTGTAGATTATGAGAAAATAGGGGTGATATGGACATTTAATTTTCTAAGCACAACTCTTACTTTTTATTGTAGATATAGATTTAGGAAATGTAAAAGTTTTTTTCCCTTCTTGTATAATGAAAGTAAGATTAAAAAATTGTTCATCTTTCTTATTATTTGTTAATAATAACATGTAAATTGTTGTCAACAAGCTTGTGGCTCAACAATATATAGCTCATTTGAAAATCCCAATTATAGGTGTGTGAGTAATGTAGTTATTTTAAAAGAAATGTGCATTGTTATATCCACAACTAAACCTATTCATTAATGAAAAAAATATTTAACATTAATAGCACTAAATTGTAATTATTTATTAGTACAAGTAAAAAATTCGTGCATTACTTTTGTAGCAAAAACAATTGAGTTGTGACATTATCTCCACCCTAACAATATTGAATTAATTACATAATATTTTTTTAAAATTAATATCTTCCAAACCTTATGTTAATAAGTTTATTTATTTAAAAAAATATATATATAAACATTAGGGGTTAAAAAAAGGTTCCCAATTTTTATAAAATTAGTGTTACTAAAGAATTATTGAAGTACTCACAAGGATCGAGATCACCGCTAAAAGCCTTGGCTAAAGAAGATAAGAGCTGGAGATCCTAGTGGAATCTTCTCAAATAGCACCAACCTCCATCTACAGCGTCTCTTGGGGTTAAAGCTAACAGTGTCCCAATAAATGTCTTTATGTCATCATCAACGATCTTCATCTTTTTCCAATGTATTGCACAAAGAATGACCCAGAAAAATGTTAGCAAGACAAACAAAAAATGTAAAGTGAATTTTAGAGGATGGGTCATGCATATGTGAGCTGCTCACCACTGAGAACAAATTTTGTGGGTGTGGGGCCTAGGTCAGGACAAGCCACATCATAGCCCAACAACAATGAACCAAAAGTTCCCAACCATTATTGGACTTGGGAAACCTGAGGATCAACTTGCCATCACCAAAAGGCCTAAGGCCAAACTAGCCTCACTAACTACTTAGGGATGATAAAGAGATATGAACTCAGCAAGGCTCATCTATTTGACTTTTTTCCTTCCACGGCATATAACAACATAGAAATATCTTCCAAGCATTTGGGTTAAACTACCTTGGAGGCCCCCCAATGCTACAAAGGAATTGTCTCACTAGTGAAGGGAACAGGAGTCAAAGTCCACAAACCTTTGATCCCCAAAGATAGCAATCCTATAGGAGGGGTCGACTTGGAATGATGTCGTTGCCAGGAAGCATAATTCTAATGGAGTCTGGGATCTCAAACATCTCCCTCAACTTGTACACATAGTGTGGGTTGTGAAGGGCACCAAAGAATCAATTTCATGGCCTAACTCAGACATTGGGTCATCATTTGGATCTCCACTAGAAGCATCTCTACCATAAATGGAAATAGGAGCCTCAACAGAAGTAGCATAGCTAGAATCGGGAGAATAATCGAATAGAGTGCCCACTTTGGAGCTAGAATGGTCAGGATTGACAGGAAGGGATTCACCGGTTGGCACCACCGTTGGCCTAACTAGCCCACCGAATGGCCAGTCACCTGGTTCTGACCTCATACTGTGTCTCTCTCCTACTTGGGTTCCATCTCCTACTTTCAATGTTTTCAACATACTAGTCAGTCATGCTAACTCTGCTCCTGTGTTGAGACTTTTTACTATGAGTGTGTGCTCTCTTGCTAGTCATGATTTCCTAGGGTGAAAAATATTCCCAAGAAATAACTATCTTTTGGCCCACATAGGAAAAAAAATTTGCTACAAAGCTTTTAAAAAATTTCATAGTCCACTAAGGTAGATCCAAGTAAACGAAAAGTAAAAATTTCTAAGGGTCCATGTTGTTATTCCTAATTCTTAAGTCCATACATGTCTTCAATGCAAACTTAAGGAAAAAAGGTGGAAAAAATAGATTTTGAACTTATTATCTTATTGGAGTGGAGTCAAAATGTTGTTTCCAAAGACTTTTTCTATCAAAGCTTTGGATCTTGGATTATGGAATGAAGTGGTTGGAAAGAGGACAAGTCTTTAAATAGACAAACAGGCTAGATCTCAACCATCCATCAAATGAGGATCCCAAGAGTTAGATAAGGAAAAGATTTTCAGTGAATCATACTCAGAATCAAACTCTTTTGGGAAGCCAAACCCGCATTTGTGTAGTTAATTTTTTTCCAAAGTTTGACCACTTATAACTTTCCAATTAGGACTCCAATTGTAACGCCCCGATATTTTACATACAAATAAGGGCATTGCCTAAGCATTCTATTAATTAAAAACCTTGAAATATTTGATTATGACTTTAAATAGAGAGGATTTTATGTCTAAAAAAAACTTACAAATAAAAACTTGCAAAAAGTTTAGCACTTATTAAAGTTTACAATTTATTAGTTAAAAAAAGGGAATTTAAATCCTAGGGAACCAATAACAATCCTCAAACATTGCCAAATCCTCATCATGGTGTTCCTGAGAAAGTGAAGGGAAACTTGGGGTGAGTGAAAATCACTCAGTAAGCAGACTTATCTTACTTGAAACATTAAGCACACACGACACATGTATATACTTAAAAACAACAAGTGAATATCACATGCTTAATTACAACATACTTATGCTTATGCTTATGCTTATGTTTATGCTTTTGAAATAGTGCTTGCAATGCACATGTCTTAGAAAGAAAATACAAAATCTTATCATAATAATATAACCTGAACCATCCACTTAAAAACTTATCATAGCGGAGCCTTACATAAGTCACCCGTCGGCGACTGGCACGTGTGAAAGGCATATGCAAGTGAGATTTAACTTATAACTTATCAAAATTGGAATTCCATACATAATTCTCACATGCACACATACGTCCAAACCAAAGGTGAGGACTCTTTAGTCCCCGGGTACCCTAACTTACACGAGAGACGCTTCCCGCACACGGCTCTTAACTTATTATAGTGCACTTAACTTATCATATTGCTCCAAAACATAGAATTTCATAACGATGGTTCAAGTATCAATAAAAATACCATATAAAAATTATTGTTTTAAACCTTGCATAAAACTTATCATCTCTCAAAAGCTTAGCATAAAAGAAATACTTTCAAAACTTGTATTTGAAATATTATGATTCAATGATGCATATGTCATGCCATTAATGACCATGTAATTGTAAGCATACTTAATCCATTCAAATAAACATAATATCATAAATCACATAATCATATAACCATGACACAAGAATATTCACTTAGCATATCCCATATATACATACAAAAGGGAGATCACACAAACTATTTAGTTATACGACTATCAAATAAGACACATATGTAAAAACACCATGCAAATATTCATACACCAAACAAAACAAACAAAGCAAACAATACTTAATATTACAAGTAAGGTTAGTCTACTTACCTGATATGAATAACTAGCACAGCTAAAATCACCCACTAATTCGCTTGAAATTTAACCTAAATACATTATAATTAAATAAATATTAGACTCTCGTATTATTTCAAATTACCTTCCTTTTCTTAATACTTAAGTCTAACTCTCATTTTAAGCATAATATCCTTTTCTAAAAATTTCGTATTTTTATCACAAAATTATTAGTTATTTTCACTGTCAGCGAAAACTAAATAATTTATTTCAGGCTTAAATTGTGTCATAAAATAATAACATTATACATAATTTTCATAGAGGTATAGTAAAATGTCCAATAAATTTTATGGGTAAAACCGAATGCTTAACTATTATAAAAACGATTTTTGTTCGCTAACTTTTAAAGCTGTCCGTTTAAGAAAATCAGGTACCCTATTAAAGTTAAACATTTTTATAAAAATATTAGTAAGCTATCTTGAATCGAAATTTTTACAGTACCTCTATAACCTAAATATGAACATATATATAAATTTTCAAATATTTTGGAATCGTTTTTCATGGCTAAAACAGGTTTTGAATCTAGTTTATAAAATCTGCTGTAAACGTTTTTAGCAGCGAACATATATAAATAAACAAATTATTAAATTATTCATATCTGATCTAAAAATCATAAAATTTTACCACATAATAAATAAGACACCTATAAAATTCTGCAAAAAAATTCATATATTTTTAAGATATATAACACCATAAATTAATTCCGAACTTTTTGTTTTAATCCTTCAAGTTTCCTGTTTTTAGCAGAAAATTTTGACTTCAAAAAATTATATAAAATTAAATACATGGATTTTTATAACGATTATAAAACCAAAAGTTTTATTTTTATGTCTAGTTTCAAAGATAAAAATTTCACGTTCATATCAAAATTGGAAATCATATAAAATAACCCTAAAATACGAGTTGTTCAGAAATTGACAGATTCAAAATATGAACTTCGAAAATTCATAATAAATTCAATATAAATTATATTTTGAAAAATAAATATTCGTTAGACTCATCAATAATTATAGTTTGTTATAAAAATCATTTGATGAATATAAAGGTTCATAAATAATTTATTTTCACGTTTTAACATAAAGTTTGCAAATAATTATCTTATAAAAATTCCTAAACACTAACCATAAACTTTTACATCAAAACCAATAAAGTGAGGGAGAGTAATTAAAATGCTTACCTAGCTTACTTCATAAACTTCTATTCTCTTATGGTTGTTGTTGTGAGAGACATATAAGAGAAGAATAGACGTAGGGTGTTTTTTTTTGTTTCTCTTTTGGTCTAGTAGAGAATTTATATACTTTGGTCTCATAAAGAGTTTATAAGTGTATAGAAATCTAATGTAATTAGGAATTCTTTAATTATTATTATCATTATCTTTTAATTAAACAAGAGTTTTAATATATTGTGTACAACTAATTCAAATATACTTTTTGCTTTATCTTTAAAGAGTTTGTTTACACTTACAATTCTATTTTAAAATTATAACTTATTTTCAAATAACTCCCTATTTTTATAATTAATATTATTTTAAAATTTTGGGATATTACACCAATTTTGGCCTAAAAATAGGCATTGGAAAGCTTATGACCACGAGATTACATTGACATGAAGATCCTTGGAATTTCAGTTACTCGTCTCAGTTAAGACCTCTCAAGGTCAGCTGTTACTGAAATGTGGGTATTATATTTTTATGTTTATAAGAATAATCATTGTCAACCCACTTGCTTCCATTATTGACTTGGTAAATGAATTTTTTTATGTATGTTCTTAATTAGCTTGAAAGTTTGGAAAAGTTTGCATGATATCAAGTAGTTAGATTTGGGATTAAATTGATGCAATCAAGATAAGTTGGGATCAAATTGGTTCAATTAATATAAGTTGGGTTCAAAATTGGGGACTAAATTAGTCCAGTCAGAAAATATTAGGTATCAAATTAATACTTTAGCCAAGGTTTAATAAGGCTTGGCCACACTTAAATGAATTAGTGTTGAAGCAAGCAATACAAATGAATATTTTATGAGTTTAGCCCTTTTAATGTGTCCTTTCATCTTTTACCCATTAAAGATTGTTTGTATTTCGAAAAAAAAAAAGGTCGTTTGTAGGACTTTGAGTTGAACATAACGTAAATTCTTAATTATGTTTTGATTTTCTTGGTTTCATTTTTAGTTTCGTGTTCACTTTTGTGCACTTTTCGACTATCCTTAAAAAAAACGGCATAAATAACTTAAAATTTGTTTGTAAGATAGTATTACCAGAACTAGCAAAATCAAGATGAAAACGGTGCGTTTTGGGTACCAATAATTAGATAAATTACACAAGTGCCCTTTAGGGCTAACAAACAACTACAAACAGATCTATCACGTCATTCTCTATATGCTCTTGCCATTTTTTTCGTGATGAACCGAATCAACAAAATCATCACATGTAATCTGGGTGAAAGATTCAAACAATGCATCTCGTTTTAATTTCGCACATCACCATCTCACAATCATACTAGGGAAGTATCACCCAGCAGCTCTAAAAATAGGAAGAAAATAGATTGTGCAATTTTCTGCATAAACTATGATTCAAAATCTGATAGATACGACTTCTAAGAGTAAGAATCGCCGACTTTAAAGCATATGTAAAACTTGAATATAAATCTGTATATATGTAAATAATTCATGAAAATATGTAAATGATATAAAATAAAATAATTTTCTTCTACAAATACTTGCCTGTTTTAATCTCATTTTCATACTTTCTTAAAACTTCTGTAATGGATGATTCTGAGATTGTAATAGAAACTTAGAATTTACATATTTGATCATGTAATCCATTTATATATTGTATCATAAGTATGTAACATGTTATATTGTGTGTGATACAAGTCCTTTTTTCACTTATAAGTTGTAATTCATTTACATACTGTATCACAAGTATGTAACAAGTATTACATATCACATATCACGTATGTAATATGAGTTACATACCTGCACCATGAGTATGAAACTTGTTACATATTGATAGTGCAGGTATGTGACAAGTATTACATATGACATATCTTGTATGTAATATATGTTACATAGGCCTGCACCATGAAGTATTTAATTTGTTACATATAACGACAGAGGTGTATGTAACGTGTTACATACAACTGCAGAGGTGTATGTAACGTGTTACATACAATGTAAAAGTGGATATAAATTGTTACATACAACAATTTATATACAAATAAAATATTAGCTCAATCTCTCATGTGCCAGTGCTATTGCTAGATGTATCAAGTGGAATTCCACACTCCTCGACACAAAAGACTTCATCTTCTTTCTTCCTCTATCTGCAATATTCATAAAGCTTGCCCATCAATGTTTGAAAAAGAGTCCAATAAGGTAGTTGAAACATTTAAATCTCTTTATAATTTAAAAACCAAAAATGGTAATAAAATAAAACAACATTTTTCTCTAGAAAGTTTTCAAAACTAGAGACGAAGGAAAATAAGATGATAGGGTCAAAACAAAAGATGGACTCTCTGTACGTTCGAATGATGATGAAGAAAGGAAGAGAGAAATTAAGAGCGAAAGAGACGGAAAAAGAGAGATAGTAGACAAACAAAAAGGTTTCTAGAAACATTAAAAAAGTTATATACAAGCTAGTGGCAAAATTGTAAAAACAATTAACAAAAATGCTCTCGTACAACAATTTCAATAAAAATATCTATTAACCTTAAAAGCTTGCTAGAGGACGGCAATTAATCTAAAAAAGCAGGTTTTGGTTGAAACAGTTCTGTAACTTTTAAGGTGGCTAATTTCGTTATATAATTTACAAAAATGGTCCAATTAAGTCCAAATTTTAAAAAATTGGAATTCTTTAAGAGGTAAAATGAATAATATTTAAAAATATAAAACAATTGAATTAAAAAACAAAAATTAAATTAAAATATTTCCTTTGCCTTAATTTCAACAAAAAGAAAAGAAAACTATAATGTTTCATCTTTAATGTTCCTTCCTTTGATTATTTCTCAGCAAGAAATTTCCCTATAATCATACAATCAAACAGAGAATCTAGGGTTTTGAAACCAAACAAAAACCCTGGAGTATAAAAGGTGTTGAAGAGAACTATTCGTCATAGTTGCTTTTCTTGGGCTTGCGATACATCTCTTCGATAAGCTTGGCCATGAAGAGAGTTGTTTTTTCATTCAATTTTTTTTTTTGTTGATAAAGGGATTGAAAGAAAAAACAATAAAAACTAAACATTATATTTTTGGGAAAATAACAAAACTAACACCCCCCAAAAATTATAATAACAAAACTAGCACCCCTGTGTTCAATTAAAATTGAACGACGATAATTTGGACTCGTTCAATATTGAACGTTCAATATTATCCGTTCAATTAGAATTGAATGACGATAATTAGACCTATTTAATATTGAACGTTCAATATTTTACGTTCAAATTGAATATTGAACGTTCAATATTAAACGTTCAATTCTAATTGAACACAAGGGGGTGCTAGTTTTGTTATTATAATTTTTAGGGGTGCTATTTTTGGTAATTTCCCTATATTTTTTTCGAGTGCAATTAACTTAAAGGAAAGATTTTAGTTTAATTTTTTTGTTTTTTTAATTCAATTTTATTTTTATTTTTAAAGATATTCCATTTATTCCCTAAAAAATCTCATTTTTTTTAAGATTTGGACTTAATTGGCTATTTTTAATTACAGGACTAAATTAATCCATCCTAAAAGTTACAATACCAATTTGTCAATAACTTAAAGTTACCTGACCATTTTAACCTAAACCCCATTAATAATAGTTTAAAACTTTTTTTTTTTTTTTACGGAATATGAGATAGTTAGGTATGAGTTAGTTGCAAGAATGCATAGCATGACATGATCATGAAAGAATATATCTTGATATTTTTCAATATTTCTATGAAAGTTTTCATAAAATGAAGGAACTAATAAGAAAATGCTTTTTGTAAAAGATCTTTCACAATTAATATTCGAAAATTTTCATGTAAATATTGAAAAATATCAAAAAATTTCAATATTTTTGTGAGTTGTGGTTAGTCTCAAAATTATTGCATTTGACTAAGCGGTTATTATAATATAGCTTTAGGTGTGGATTCTACAGAGAAGCTAAATAAACCAACAAAGAAAGTTATCACAAAATAATAAAAGAAATAATTTTATAATTGAAAAAAGAAATGAACAATAATTAAAGATATCAATTTTGGTAAAAAAGAAATTAATATATAAATAACACGGCTTCGAAATTTACTTAATTATTTTGTTTTCATATTACCAACTTTTATGACTATTTACTACTCAATTGCATATTTCACATTCCAAACAAACAATTGAAAAAATTTAGAATTGAAGATGTAAGATGAAATTTAAAGTTATTTGGTTTGAGAAAAAAACAGTATTTTCATGGTAGAACAGTTTAATTTATTCTTACAAGCTATCTAACATCGATAATATCGCAGTAGAAGATCAACTCATAAAATAAATAAAATAATTATAAACTAAAAGTTGCACATAAGAAAAACATGACTGAATTTATATGAAATTGAAGAATATAATTTATTGAATATAGCAAAAAATGAACAAAATAATTTCTCAAAACAAATAAACTAGAAATCACTTATAGAAATAAAAGAAGTGAATAAAAAAACTATATAATTAAACTCATCTCTAGCCTTGCTTTAAATTTAGCCTAGCTTACAAATGATTCTCACAAATTCTAGAGAGAAAGAATGAGAATGGAAAGTAAGAACTCTTTGCAATGTTCTGATACTCCAAGTGTTGAATGTCCATCTATTTATAATATTAGGGTAGGAATATTTACTGAATCATAATAATATCAAGCCATTTTTTCCTTGAAGATAATTGATTTGCAAAATATTTTATGAATATTAATTGTAGATAAATCTCTTATCTTTACACGAAATCAAAAATCATTTAATTTGGATCTGTACACAGATAGTTAGGGTTTTGGGTCTATTTAGTCCTATAACTTTATTTAATTAACACATTAGTCTTGTAACTATTAGGGTAGATCCATTTAGTTCTATAATTTCAATTTTTGGTAAAGTTTGTCAAAATAAAAATGAAATTTTTTTTAAGGGTAAAATTGAATTTCAAATTTTTATTTAAAAAAAAATTATAACAAAAATCTATCTTGGGTATTATTATTTTCTCCTCTTTCTATTCCGACCTATTCATTTACTCGGTTCTCTTTCTTTCTGCTATGAATTTTGTAGAATTAAAGTTAGCGAATGTTTTATATTTTGAGGAATCTTAACAAACTTCTTTTACTTTAAAAAAAATCTTATTTTACTCTCAGTTATTTATTAAGTCATCAACTAGTTATTATTTTTTTTATTTTAAATAAAAATGTGAATTCCAATTTTACCCTTATTAAAAACATAACTTTTAAAAATTTAGACCAATTTGACCTAAAATTGAAATTATATGACTAAATTAACCTACTTTAATAGTTACAGGACCAATGTGTCAACTGAGTAAAGTTATAAGACTAAATGAACCCAAAATCACAAAAAGTTATATCAAATATACTAACAGCTGTCTAATTGCAAGATATTTTGAATTTTATTTTATTTTTTACCTTGAAATAATCATATTTTGATATTCTTTGTGAAATAAAAAATTATGAAAAAATGAACTATCTTTCCATTTCAATTTGAATAACTTAATTTAGATATTAGAATCAAAAGTTATCTTCCAAATTCAGCAACATATTCATAATATCTTGGGAAGAAATATTGCAGAAATCAAAATTTGATTTTTTTGATATTCTTTGGCTGAATTTTTTAATCCTAAAAGAATAAAATCACCATAATAAATATAAATCAACATTTATAAAATTAATATGGATAATGACTAATTTTAAATTGATTAAATCATAAATGCTAATTAATTTACATATTTTAAATATGCATTTTCATGCTATTATCAGAACCCCAATCAGCTTATTGCTAGTCCCTAGCAATTGAAGCGCAAATAAGAAAACAAAATATGATGATTAGCCAAAATAAATATCCAAAAAACTCACCCAAGTGTTTCAAACAAAAAGTTAGTTCAAGATCATAATTACTTTATACATTAGTTCAATTATAACTTTCAAAATTGTGTGTGTGTGTGTGTGTGAACTAAGCCAAAACCTTCTTACCAAAAACCATTACATATATAGCCTAGAGAACTTGTTCATGTAAAAGCCTCAAGTCCATATCCTCAGGGATAAATTATTTTAAGGGCTAGGAATTTCTCTTATAGAGTTGGAAAATATATAAGCACTCATGAAATAGGAATTTTTAAGGACAGATAAACAAACAATCATTGATCCAAAGATAGGGAAATATATTTCTTAAAATTCAACATTTCTTACTACAAACTAGCTTTAGGATTTTAATTAGTTTTTATAAGAACCAATATAAATAGAGATTAATGAGAAAAACTACATATTACAAACTATATATCAAAGATTTTTTTTAATCTTCTGAAATAAAGAACATAAACTTTATTGAATTGAAGAACATCTTCTTTTTTTTACTTTCTATTTTTTTTCTTTTCATCAATGCAAAAATAATATCAAGACAATAAAGAATGATTACTATAATATTTTCTCATAAAAAAAGTATCTCATTTTTTTAAACTAATATCATCTTTTAGCTGTTTAACCAAATCATTCCACCAACTAGTAAATGATATTCTAAACATTAACCAAAAATTTAAAAGATCAATGAAAGTTCATAAACTATTTTCTCAATTCTCTCCACTTACTCACAAAAGATGTGTGAGATCATAAAAAATATACACTTAAACATGAAATTTCTCTTGGCTATATACATTGAGCATCCATCTTACTACAAAGCTTAGTAATGTGCATAAGCATAAATTTTTTAAGTTATTATTTGAGTAATCAAAATAGAAAAAGTGACCCAAACAAAATAATTTTAAATCAATACATAGACAAGAATGGAAAAAAATTATACTGAACACATTTCAAACATGTAATGCAAACTTATTTACAAAAAATTATTAAGATCAAGCAATAAACAAGTTTTTTTCTTTTAAACTTTTGAAATGGCATCAAAACAATCTATAGAGAGAGTGTGCATAAAAATTGTACATGAAGTGCAACCGCCCTAACCTAAAGCAAATAGTGTCCTCATTATCACAAAAATGAAATATGAAATGAAATAGTAAAGGATAGAGGATACCTGAGCGATAAAATTTCATATGAAAAGTGTCTCCAAGTGGGTTAGCTAGGGATGAGAAACATAAATAAAGAAAAAATAACACAAGAAATATAAAATATAAACTAAAAACAAAATAATAGAGAAAAGTGAGAAATAAAATTAGTTTACAAAAAAATAAAACCGAACCAGTGTTGATAGATAGGAGACATAGTATGAATCTTCTCAAAACACTTATACTTGTCTACCTTTTTCTCATAATTCTTTAACCATTTTATATTAACTTTGAAAATTCTTCCATTGGTTGAATTTTTAAAGCGTGGTTGCCAGTATATCAATTGCTAATCATGCTTATCATCATTAAAAATATCTGAAAAAAAAAAAAACAATTATTTAGGGTTATGATTAAGGAGTTGATGTTCTAAGGATTCAGAATCATGCACATTTACTTCCTCTTGAATAAGTGTGTAAATCATGTAAGTCTGATAGCACTCATTCTCACCTTATGGTTGCTTTCCAACATGAAAAATATCCACTTCTAGAGTCATGTTCCCAAAACATAGCATAAGACCATTCTTACAATTGATAAGGGCATTTTTTGTAGCAAAGAAAGGCCTTCCAAGAATGAGTGGGATCTTTGACTCCATGTCAACCACAAATTGAGCATTCAAAACTAGAAAGTTAATAGGGTAGTAAAATTTATCGATTTGAAGTAGAACATATTCTATTATCCCCTTTAGCCTTCATACAGAGCAATCTGCCAACTAGAACACCACAGATGTGGGTTTGATCTCTCTAAGTCCAAGTTGCAAGTATACAGAATACAACATCAAATTGACGCTTGCTCCTAGGTCTATAAGGGCTTGACCAAATTCATGCATCCCAATTTGGCAAGAAATTGTGGGACAACCTGGATCTTTGTACTTTTTCGGTGTCTTCTATTCTATCACTAAACTAACTTGCTCTGTCAAGAATGAAATCTTCTTAACATGGTGTCTTTGTTTCATGGTGCATAGATCCTTGATTACTATAGCATAAACATGTATCTGCTTGATCACACGTAACAATGGAAGATTAATCTTAACTTATTTCAAGTGTTCTAGGATCTCACCTTGGCCATCTGGATTTTTCCCTCAAAATATTAGGGCATAGGGAAAGGGTACTTGAACTGGAATCTTTTTTTCCGCAACCAATGAAGGAGGATCATTACTAGTGGTGGTTTTTGTGCTTGTTGATGAACATTATTTTGAACCTATTATTTGTTAGTTTTTAAACATTTATTTCATAGTTTATTTCACTATTACTTTTATTTGGAGAGGTATTTTCATGTTTTATAGGTTCAAGCATTATAAATGAATAGTAGAGTGAAGTGTTCAAAAAGGAGCTCAAAACGTAACCCTTACATTGTAGTTAAATTACAAGCAGAGGAATGTAAGGCTTACGTTGGAATCAGCAATTATGTAAGGACCCTTACATGGCAATACAACATTGCGCGCTGCGGCAAGGAAAATGAGTGCCACAGCATGGGTGTCTCGGATTGCATTCTGGGAATCATAGAAAAACATTGCGCGCCGCGGCATGAATATTGTGCGCCACGGCAAGATACTTCCTATTTTTGGTTTGAAGTTCAGAATGACATAGCGCGCCGTGGCAGAGAAAAGCACGCGCCACGGTCTGTCCACACTGATTCAGTTTTTTCCCTTTTTCAGCCCCCCCACATGATAAGTGCTCGAAAAGTACTAACATTTTGTGATTTATTGTGCTTAATTGTTTAAAAATAGATTTATTTATTTGATTATTTTCATAAATCTATCAATTCAGAATCACAGGTATGTTTTAGTGTATTTCAAGTGTTTTTAGCATCAAATGAGTTGAATAATCCAAACACGCAAAGACGAAACACTTGCGGCGCTCAGATCACAATTTACGGGCAACACAAGTCAAATTATGTAAGTCGTACATGACGAGCCAGCACATATGTAAAGGGGGTACATGTGAACAATGGAAAGACAACTCATGCTGCGGTGAGGAAATTGTATGCTGCAACGAGCACCTCTCAGATTTTGACCATTAATTCCAAATTTGTGTTGTGCCGTGACAGGAAATATTATATGCCATGGCTAGCCTATTCCTATTTCAATCAAGAATTGTGTAACCCTTTACATCTATAAATACCCCTGTAGAATCCTTTTTCAACACAACTTTTATACACTTTAATTTTGCAAACCAAGAGGAGATTCAACTAGATTTTGGGAGCTTTTCCACACTTAAGGAAGCAAGGGAATTAATTCTAAGGATCCAAGAAATCATTGAAGATCGACGATCAAGCTTTTGGAGAAGAACGTTATCCAATCCAATAGCGGTATTTAGATCTAGGGTTTCTTCTTGTTATAGAATTTACTCTTCTTCTTACTTCTTTGAGTGTATGTTCAGATTATATTTGTCTATGAATTTTAATATGAATATGAGTGGCTAATTTTATTATGGATGTTTAGTTTGTGTTGCCATGTTTGGTAGAACTGTTGTGGTGAATGCTTTATTGTTTTGAGATAAATAAATTTACCTTTTGATTAAGAGCACGTTTAGATATTTAATTGTGAATTTTTATGGGCCAATTTGAGATTCATAGTTAGGTTGAAAAATCTGAGAATTTAGTTTTAGGAACGTCACCTTAACTATATTTTGAAAAACTTAATCAAAGCTTCAAATTAATGACTTAGTCATAGCATTAGTTTGATTGGCATATTTTTCTTGTGCATAATTTGGTTGTTAATTGATATACCTGATCGTAGGATATTGTTTAGTTAATCAACAAAGAGAGTTACCCAATTATAGGAATTTTTGTAATTAAAAGGAAAGCTGGTAAAAATTGTTTATTAGAACATTCATGTTAATTCACCATAACTTTTTGATGCAAGTATGGCCAACCAAACTAAACGTCCATACATCCTTCCATTGATATTTGAAATCTATTTGAGTTAATTCTAAATTTACGTAATTGTTTTCTTTAATTGTTCGACACCATCAATCTTCCTCACAATTCCACTTTATTTACAGTTTTACTAAGTTTAGGATTCTAGTTATTTAGAGTTTTAGTGTTACTAGAACTCTATTTAATTAGTGTTTTAGTTGCTTTAGGACTCTATTTAGATTAAGAAAAAGGTTGTTTAAAATCATTACAATTCCTCGAGAGACCGACCTCGGAGGTTTACTTATTACTTTCTACGAGTGATTCGTATACTTGCGAATACTATAATTTGCACATCACCACACACACACAAACCCTAACCTATAAATTCATCACACAAACCCTCTTCTTCCCTACCAAGATGAACATTGCATGAACAGTAGCTGAACCTCCATTTTTCCACACTTTTGAGAGAGAAATTACTCTATTATTGTTACTCCTTGAAGCTCTATAAGAAATCTTGAAAAAGGTGATCATCCAATATCAAGATGCTTGTTCCAAGAGTGGAAGTGGGGTATTTTCTGGTTTGTAATTTCTTTTCTCCTTAGAACTCTTTTAATGTTATTTGTAATGGAAAACCTTAATTGGAATTTGATTATGAGTAGCTAAGCCTCTTTTGTGTGGAATTTTAGGGATGTGGCAACGAATGGATATTGTTTATGTGGTTTAATTTATATTTAAGTAATTTATTTCAGGTTCATTGTTCTTAATATCTATGTTCATTAATTACTTTTAGCCAATTTAATTTATGAATGTATGAGAATATTTTAGGGTTGAGCTTTAGAAACGCTATCTAAGTTCGATTGGGCATTTTTGAACATGAGCCTAATTTAAGTGCATTGACTTGTCTTAAATTAGATGGTTAAATTACTTTTCCTATGATTAATGCTAATTAGTTAATTAACTATCCGGATCAAAGAAGTTAATTAGGTGATTAAGAAAAAATTACCATTGATTTGGAATTTTCTAGGCTTAGTGAAAAGCATCAATAAATCCCACTTTATATGCTTAATTATGAAAATCACGTAAATTAATCTATACGTAATTAGTTCACTAACTAATTTCCCACACTCGTTCATCATATTGTATCGACTTCGTTCTTCACTTGTTTATTTTGACTTGTTTTAAGAAAATTATAATTTTAGCAACCGTTCTCCAAACCAATCTTTGTTAGAGTGTTAGGATTTATTTCCATAGCTAAGTTTTAGATCACATTTAATAATTTTAAAAAAAATCGCAACTCCTTTGAGAGACGATCTTGGGAGTATACTTCTCGCTTACTATAAGTGAGTCGTGCACTTTCGAGCTTTTACAAATACAAAATTTGGTTATCAAGTTTTTGTGCATCACTTGTGTTGGTTGGTGGACTGGGTGTAATTGGTCCATCTAAAATTTTACCACTTCGAGTCGTGATGGCAATGACCTCTTTGACATTGTTTAAATCGATGGTCAAGGTATGAGCCATATATTGGGCTTTTGGGTTTGATTGGGGTTGAGAGGGGAACGTTCCTCACTCTTATATGTGAAAACACTAGTCAGGTTCGTTATATGACTTTTAATCTCTTTGTTCTCCTCCACCACTTGTGTAAGTACAGTCTCGAATCTTTGGTTAATTTACCTTGTGCCTCGATAAATGATTTTAATGTTTCCTCTAAAGGATTTCTATTTGGTTATGCATTGAATTGAGATGTTGGGCAATTTCTAGCCAGTTGTGCCTCAGTTTTACAATTTTCATTGAGTTGTACGGGTTGGTCGAATTTCCAGTTGAAGTTGGGATGGTTTCTCCAGCCGAGATTGTAAGTTTTAGAGTAAGGTGAGTAAGGTATTCTAGACATTCCTACATTCTTCTTCGTAAACCCCTCTCACCTCACTAAAGGTTAGGTAATTTTGGGCTAGATGATCTACTACCCACAAATAAAGCATGTATCCTAAGTTTGGACCCTAGCCTGTATGAGTTGTTCTATTGTCTTTCAATTTTAAGGCCTATAATTCCCTAGTCAATACTTCTAGTTTGGCTTTAAGGATATCTTCTTCCCTTAGTTGGTAATTTTCAGTTGATTGTGACCTATTGGTGCTATCAATGGCATTTGGTCCTGTCCAAGTATGGGCTTTTGATGAACACAATTTTGACCTATGTTTTTAAGCATTCATTTTATGTTTTGGAAGGTATTTTCGTGTTTTGGAAGGTATTTTTGTGTTTTGTAGATTTTTGGACTCTTGAAGAATATTGGATTGAAATAACACAAAAAAAAGAGAAAATGGAGTAACAAAAGCCAGAACATGTAAGGCTTACATAAGGATTCAAAAACTATGTAAGTGTTACATACAAGACAAACGAAACACGCGCCTAGGCATTAAAAACCTGCGCCACGGCGGGGAGATTTTTGTTTTCTACCATGGAGCCAAAATTCAACGCGCGCCGCGGCGGGCAAAAACCTACGCCGAGGCAAGCGTGCCAAAACTGCCCAGAAACCCTAAAACGCATGTTTCACTTCATTCCTCCTATAAATACCACATTATACCTCTCCCAAACACAAGTCTTCACACCAAATTTCTTCCTTCCCTTTGCTGCTACTGCAGCAAGGGTTTTCCACCCAAAATCAAGAGGAGACCCTCCATTATTGAAGCTACTCCAAGGATTTGAGAAAGAGGATCAATCAAGTTCAAGGATTTGAAGCTAGAGGATTCATTGGGGTATCTTTAGTTGCATATATTTTTCTTCTCTGATTTTGTGGTTTGCCTCCATGACTAAATTGATTAACACCAATTTAGTTATAGTTGGCTAATTTATGTAATTGGAACGTTAGTCTTGCTTCTAATAATTGGAAGAACAATTTTGTAATTTAATTATATATGATTTGGATTTATTTCTTGTTCATGTTCTTATTATTTTCTGGTTGTGAATTAATGGTGGACCTAACCTTAGTTTGTAGTTAGAAAGAATATTTTAGAATTAGGCATTAGAAACGCCATCTTTGCTTAATTGTGCATTATGAATAAGAGCCTAAATTGATTGCAATGATTTGTGTTAGTTTAGGTGGTTAGAATTATTTCCTTGAGCTAATTTCGATTGATTAGTTAATGATCCGGATCAAAGACGTTAATTAGTTGATCGTAGTGAAAATTGTCATTGATTTGGGATTTTCTAGGTTTAGCGAAAAAATCATTAAATCCAACTTTTAATTGAATGCTTAATTTATTTTTGCCATGAATGGATAGCGAACTAAAATTCTCATTTACATCCATCATCCCCTCTTTGGATATGATTACTTTTATTTGCATTTTTTTAGTTATATAATTAATTTAGGAATTTACAGTCTGTTCTACAACCCGACAATTGTTAGAATGTTTAGGATTATTTGTTCGACTGAATAAGAAAATAAATAACGTTTTAAAACCACCGCAATTCCTTGAGAGACGATTGGGAGTATACTTATCACCAATTACAAGTGATTCGTGCACTTGCGAGCTTTTTATAAAATACAAAATTTGACTATCAAGCTTTTGTGCATCAAGTTTTTGGCACCGTTACCGGGAAATTGGCATTTTGAAGTGTTTATTTGTTTTTCGTATTTCTTTATTTTTGTTATTTCTTTTTAGTTTTGTGATTTTTGTTAGTATTTGTGTTTTGCTTTGTTATTTTTAGTTTCTTAAATATTTTTATTTGTTTGAGTCATTTGTTTGAGTTGTTTTTTTTATTTCTTTTTTTATTTATTTGGTTTTTCTGGAATATATTTGGTGCTTTGATTTCTTTGTTGTTTTTGTTAGTATATGAAAGGTACCGTTCGTAGACTACATAAACATATTCAAAAGAGCACATAATCAGGCTGGATACTAATATCCAAGAGCTAGAAAATATGGAGGTATGTGGTATTTGTGGTTTACATGGACATGATGCTAATGTTTGTGCTTTTGTAGATGATTTCTATACCTCTACCAACCGAGATATCGATCTTAATGAGGGATGTCACCCACCTTGGAATGATCACCCACCTTGGAGTGATTCCTATACTTATATTCCCGAGTTAGAAAATCACTAAAATTTTTATTGGGAAGCAAACACTAACACACCCTATGCCTCATACCCATATTTCAATCCTTATGACCTACCCATTCACCCTAAGAAACCAACCTTGGAGGATACCTTGAATACTTTTATTCAAGTTAGCATAGAAAACCAAGAGAGACATAATCAAAGGATGGATTCCTTAGAGGACTCTATGATAAGGATTGAAATGCAAATTGGGCAACTAGCGGAACAACTTCTAGCACAAGAAGAGTTGCCCAATCAAGATGAGCAAGTAAAGGATGACATAATCCTTCAAAGTGGTAAAGTTTTTAATGATATTTATTTTTCTGAAATTTTTGATGATTTACCACTTTGTGTAGAAAATATAGATGGGGAGCAAGCAATTCTCAAAGAAGGTCAAGTTGAGGAAAATCAAATTCTACAACCTTCTAAGGAGAACAAGGAGGAATTCTCTTTACCTCCTTTACCACTCAAAGAACCAAAGACTTGTACGTCCCCAAATCTTTTTTCACACCACCTCAAGAAAGTGTGTATTGTGCTTCATAGGAAACAACTACCAAGATGGAAAGATACGCTTAATAACATACTAGCTCGAAAAATTGATGTCACACACTTCAAGATTTTTTATGATGGTGGATAGGAGTGGATTAGCAATGTCTTGCTAAGACATTAAAGAAAGCGCTTGGTGGGAGGCAACCCACTATTTTAGGTAATATTTTTCTTTTTCTTATAGTTTAGTTAATTTTTCTATTTGTTCCTTTTAAATGCTTTTCTGAACATGTGCGTAGTTGAAAACATTGAGGACAGTGTTTAGTTTAGGTTTGGGGGTACAAATTGGTTCAATAAAAACTTTTTGATATAAAACTATCATGCCTTCTTGTTAATTTAAAGTGAGTAATTGAATCTTTATACATGTTTTGTTTGATTTCTTGTACATATTCAAGGTTAGTTGTAAAAGTTGGTTTTTGTTCATAGTTCATACTTCATGCTTTTTAATATTGAAATTGAGATGAGCCCAAATCTTGTGTTTAAGAATCAAATAGTGGAGACTACCTTGTGAGATGATTACTGAGCCATTAACGTTTCATTTTGAGAGTTAATCATTATTCTACTCTTTTAAACACTTTTCTTATTATTTCAAATTGTTGGAAGATCTATATAGGTTTTTGCATTGAATGTTAGGATTTTCAACATCTAATGAAGAATCATAGGTTTAATTGTATTGCTTAGATTAAATGATTTGAGTAAATTTTGAGTGTTTGCCTGTTTCATTCATGCTTGACTTTAAAAGATATAAGGGAATTCCTATAGCCAACACAAAAGAGCTAAAAGTTGCCTTTCATAAAATACACATGTATTTGGGTCCAAAAAAATAGTAAAAAAAATAATAAATAAAACATTATTGTGACCCTTAAGTCCTTCAAATAATGAAATGGTTAATACGAAAAGAAAATTAGGAAATAATTTCCCTTAGAGTCAATGCATTTTCATTCATTCTAGGGCATACACTTGAAGTTTTTAGTTGAGGATTTTAATTGATGCATGATAATAGTAATGTGATTTCTTCATAAATCCTATCATTTGATTCCTTTCATAAGATCAATATTATATACTTTTTGAGCCTTTCTTGTTTAATCATATGCGAATCTATTAGCTTATTTCTTTACATAACTTCTATTCGTATATACTTTGTTGAGTGTTTGAACCCATAGGATCAGTGTGATATTAAGAGTGAATCTTGTGAGGAATAGAGTTGAAGCGAATTCGGATTCTTAACACTAGGTTTGGAAAAATTAATATTGATATATATTTTTTTTAGTATTGGAGTATGCACTTGTGATACGAAACTGATTTGCATGATGAATCCTTAATGTGTTAAGATGATTGGATAAACTTATGTATGAGCCTCGATTATAAACTGAGAATAAACTGAAGCATGAGAAATTTTGTTGAATTAAGTTTGTAGTTTTTATTTGTAGTATTGTTATTTGTCGTTTTAGTTTTTCTTTTAGTTGGATGTTTGTGGGAATCATCACTGAAAACCCTCACGAGACTTTAACTCGTCCACTAGGGCAACCTAAGGGTTTAAAGGCTTGTTGCATATGCTAAATGCAACCGTGATAATCCACGAAAGTGATTTAGGTTAGTATAGTTTAATTTTAGTTTTACTAGAGGACTAGCAAAATGTAGGTTTAGGGGTATTTGATGAACACTATTTTGACCTATGTTTTGTTATGTTTTTAAGCATTCATTTTATGTTTTATTTTATTATTTTTGTGTTTTGGAAGGTATTTTTGTGTTTTGTAGGTTTTTGGACTCTTGAAGAATATTGGATTGAAATAACACAAAAAGAGAGAAAATGGAGTAACAAAAGCCAGAAAATGTAAGGCTTACATAAGAAGTCAAAAACTATGTAAGGGTTACATACAAGACAAAAGAAACGCGCGCCTAGGCATGAAAAACTTGCGCCGTGGCGGGGAGGTTTTTGTTTTCTACCATGGAGCCAAAATTCAAAGCGCGCCGCGGCGGGCAAAAACCTACACCAAGGCGAGCCTGCCAAAACTGCCCAGAAACCCTAAAACGCGTGTTTCACTTCATTCCTCCTATAAATACCACATTATACCTCTCCCAAACACAAGTCTTCACACCAAATTTCTTCCTTCCCTTTGCTGCTACTGCAGCAAGGGTTTTCCACCCAAAATCAAGAGGAGACCCTCCATTATTGAAGCTACTCCAAGGATTTGAGAAAGAGGATCAATCAAGTTCAAGGATTTGAAGCTAGAGGATTCATTGGGGTATCTTTAGTTGCATATATTTTTCTTCTCTGATTTTGTGGTTTGCCTCCATGACTAAATTGATTAACACCAATTTAGTTATAGTTGGCTAATTTATGTAATTGGAACGTTAGTCTTGCTTCTAATAATTGGAAGAACAATTTTGTAATTTAATTATATATGATTTGGATTTATTTCTTGTTCATGTTCTTATTATTTTCTGGTTGTGAATTAATGGTGGACCTAACCTTAGTTTGTAGTTAGAAAGAATATTTTAGAATTAGGCATTAGAAACGCCATCTTTGCTTAATTGTGCATTATGAATAAGAGCCTAAATTGATTGCAATGATTTGTGTTAGTTTAGGTGGTTAGAATTATTTCCTTGAGCTAATTTCGATTGATTAGTTAATGATCCGGATCAAAGATGTTAATTAGTTGATCGTAGTGAAAATTGCCATTGATTTGGGATTTTCTAGGTTTAGCGAAAAAATCATTAAATCCAACTTTTAATTGAATGCTTAATTTATTTTTGCCATGAATGGATAGCGAACTAAAATTCTCATTTACATCCATCATCCCCTCTTTGGTTGTGATTACTTTTATTTGCATTTTTTTAGTTATATAATTAATTTAGGAATTTACAGTCTGTTCTACAACCCGACAATTGTTAGAATGTTTAGGATTGTTTGTTCGATTGAATAAGAAAATAAATAACGTTTTAAAACCACCGCAATTCCTTGAGAGACGATCTTGGGAGTATACTTATCACTTATTACAAGTGATTCGTGCACTTGCGAGCTTTTTATAAAATATAAAATTTGACTGTCAAGTTTTTGTGCATCAGCTTTCTCAATTAACTCATTAAGGTAGTCTATGGCTTCATCAAGATCCTTTTGGAGAAATCACCATTACACATCATTTTTATAAATTGACGCTCCCTAATTGTAAGATCCTCATAGAGGTAGATAAATAACCTCCAATTTTTGTACCCATGACGTGGGTACATGTTTAATAACTCTTTGAACCTCTCCTAAGCTTAGTATAAGGTCTCACTATCTTTTTGAGAAAAGGTTGAGATTTGTCTCTTAAGGTTATTGGTCTTATGGTGAGGAAAGTATTTATTAAAGAAGGATTGGGTCATTTTCGTCCATATACCTATAGATCTTGGTCTCAAAATGTATAGCCAACTCTTTGCTTTGTCTTTTAGGGAGAAAGGAAAAATTTTCAATCTAATAGAGTCTATGGCACTAGGTTGGCTATGAAAGGTGGCCACTACCTCTTCAAATACCCTAATATGTGAATAAGGATTTTCACTATCTAAACCATGAAAAGTGGGTAAGAGTTGTATCATTCTAGGTTTAAAATTCAATTGTGTTGTATTAGGGGGAAGCATGATGCATGATGGTGTGGCTGTACAAGTAGGGTGAAGGTACTCTTTAAGAGTTCTAACGGGGTTGTCCTTATGGTCATTCATGTTTTCAGAACTAGAAGATGAGTTTGAAGAAGAAGATTGAATTAATGGTAATTCTAATTATATTCTCTTTAAAAATCTACCCCTTGAGTCTCTAGATCGATTCATACACCCTAGCACCCTTTTTTAATTTAATTTTTTTTTGTATTCAAATTTTTATTTGTATATTTTTTTTTTTTTGAATTTTTAAATTTTATTTGATATTTTTATGTATTTCTAAAAAAATGACATTAAATCTGACAAACAAAGAAAATATAATAATAAAGGTAAAGATTTTTTTAAAAATAAAAAGGGAAAAAAATAATAATAATGCACCAACACAATTAATATTTACTAAGATTGCTCCAAAAAAAAATGGTAGGATGAGGCTACCTTAAAAACCACCTTCTTAGACAAAGCAACATTTTCAAAATAGACTAGTGGCACTAAATCATTCAAAACTAGCTTCTTAGATAAAACTTTCTTAGATCATATTATTTCATGCAATTACACTATTGTGTTTTTTTTTTTTTTTACTTTAAAAGAAAATTGAAACAATAATAATAAAGAATAAATAAATAATAGCAAAATGAAATAAAATTAAATAATAAAAATAAAATAATAAAATAAACCAGAATGTTCAAACCTCAATTGTTGATTTTGGCTTCCCGGCAACGGCGCCAAATTTTTTTCGTTCTCAAAACACCTTTAGATAAGTGGTTATTGTAGTATAACTTTAGGTGTCGATTCCATAAAGAAGCTAATTAAACCAACAAAAAAAGTTATCACAAAATAATAAAAGAAATAATTTTATAATTGAAAACAGAAATGGACAATAATTAAAGATATCAATTTTGGTAAAAAAGAAATTAATATGTAAATAAGTGGCTTCGAGATTCACTTAATTATTTTGTTTTAATATTACCAATTTTCATTCTTATTTACTACTCAATTGCATGTTTTACATCCCAAAAAAATAATTGAAAAATTTAGAATTGAAGATCTAAGATGAAATTTAATGTTATTTGATTTAAGAAAAAATTTCATGATAGAACAGTTTAATTTATTTTTACAAGTTATCTAATATCGACAATATATCAAATTGACAATATAAGAGTAGATCAACTCATAAAATATACAAAATAATTATAAACTACAAGTTACACATAAAAAACCATGACTGAATTTATATGAAACTGAAGAATATAATTTATTGAATATAATAAAATATGAAGAAGAAGAAAATAACTTCTCAAAATAAACTTATAAACTAGAAAGCACCCATAGGAATAAAAGAAGTGAATAAAAAAAACTACATAATTAAGCTCCTCTCTAGCCGTTCTCTAAATTTAGAATAGAAAGAAAGAACTCTTTGCAATTTTCTGAGGCTACAAGTGTTAAATGTCCACCTATTTATAGTGTTAAAGTATGAAGATTTGCTAAATTATAATAATATCGCTCCATTTTATCCTTGAAGATAATTGATTTGTAAAATATTTTCTGCTTTCCATGGAATCAAAAATCATTTAATTTAGATATGTACACAGAAAGTAATATCAAATATAGTAACAGCTGTCTACTGCAAGATATTTTAGATTCCATCTTATTTTTGGTCTTGCAATAATCATATTTTGATATTCTTTATGAAATACGAAATTATTAAAAATTGAATTATATTTCCATATAAATTTGAATCACTCAATTTGAAAATTGGAGTCAAAAGTTATCTTCAAAATTCAGTAGCATGTTCATAATATCTGTGGAAGAAATATTGCAGAAATAAAATTTTGACTTTTTTGATATTCTTTGGCTGCTTTTTTTTATCCTACAAGCATAAAATCACCATAATAAATATAAATCAACATTTATAAAATTAATATAAATAACAACTAATTTTACATTGATTAAATCATAAATTTTAATTAATTTATGTATTTTAGATACCAATTTTTATTCTATTATCAAGTTGTTTTGTAATTTTTTAAAATTTGATGAAAATTTTGAAAATATCGAAAAATATCAATATAAATATATCATGAAATATTATTTTATAAATTTTTAATTTTGTAAATTAAAGATACATGTACATGACTTATTATTTAATGAGTTATCATTAAACTATGATACATTTGTTTAGTAACAAAAATTTACAAATTATAATGCATGGAATTTGATTAGTGATACTCCGTTCTACTTGAAGGTTTATGATCCTTGGTTTCATTATTTTTCTCCCTTTCTCTAAATATTTTCCCTTTTTTTATCTATGTAAAAAAATTTAATCAAATTTAATCAATTTTTTCTTTAAATTTTTTTTAATTATAATATGCTAACATTATGTAAAATTCAATGTTCTTTTTGAACTGAAAATATAATGTTTCAGTGAAAAATAAATTAGTTAGCCTATAGTTATTTTTTCTTTCTTACAAATAATTTTTACGAAATTTTAAAAATATTCACAATTTTCTTAATTTTTTCATAATTTTAAATAAATATTCATTAATATCGAAAATATATTTGATATATTGAACTACCAATATTTTAAATATATCAACATTTTCATCTATTGCTATGATAAGGATTTGAAATTTGATTCTCCACTCCTATTTTGGTTTTGAATCAAATTATATTTTTATTGAATCAAATAGCAAAATTAATTGCCATAGGTTACAAAAATACAAGCTTTTTGTAACTTAATTATGGTATTGGTAATTTAATTAGAATAGGTAGAATATAATTAATTCATACCCGTGAGACTTTTGAATTGGAATTTTAAAGCTTCCAAGGTTTATCTTTCAATGAGCATGAACAGAACGTGTGAATGTTATTAAAGGCTCTGAGTTGAATAAAGATCCAATTTAGCTCCTCAACTAGAGCCCCTATGCATAAAAACAATGGACGGCCAAATTCAAGAATCAAATTCTATCTAATTGTGTTAGGGAATTTCGTCTCACAAAATAATCTCTGTAACTGAGTGTCAAAGTAACCCTAATATCTCCTTCAAATAGCCCTTGTCATAGGGGAGTTTTAGATTGTTTGCATAGCAATAGTGTGCCGGTGCAAGTTGGGCAGGAAACAAACTTCTATTATGTCTCAACCTCTTAGTGTTTTAGTTGTAATAAAATTGTGTCCAATCAGAATTCCAATTCCCCTAAAACAGTATGATATGACACGTCCCATTGGATTCCTATTTGTTTTGGGAGTGTCCAATTTAATCAAACTATCATTAGATTAAATTCCATATTTAATTGAAAATAAGTTTAATTTAATAATTACTAAAAATGTTCTTATTTAATTTACAAGCACCATACACGCCTACAATGCAATTTAATTGATATTTTTATTCCAACTAATTAATTACATAATTATCTAGCCCATATGTTGGTGTAAATTAAACAATGTCATGTTAAGTTATATGACTCATAGACCAGCTCAGTAGGAACTATTAAAATAGGATAAAATAGAATAGTCACTGACTGTTTTAGAAGGTGAGGTGAGGAGGCGCGAAATGATTCTTCAGGCTTTTGGGGGTTGCGTGTTAGATCAACCAAGAGGAGCATTTACCATTTTACCTTTTGATTTCACACCCCTCCTAGCACCGTTCATATTTGAGGGTAGTCTTGACATTTTGAGACGGTTGAGGGCATTAATGAAGAAAATCTATACCTCAAGGGTACCATTGAAGCTTTCCCCTACTCCATCCACGTTGATGTATTGGTAAAAATGACTGAATAAGTAAATAGAGAGTGACCGCGTGACAAGCAGAGCCGGACTAAGTCAAGCCGCACAAGAACTTAGCTAGTCAAATTGACCAAGGCCGAATGAACCCATGGCCGATTGCATGAAGACATGGCCGGCTGAAATAATACATGGTTCGCTGGATAGGCCCATGGCCACCCAAATTGTCTCAAAACAAGCATCTCTGCTCGCAAGCAAGTCATGCCGAACTCTATCCCTCGTGCAATCGTCTTGCCTTGGAACTTGACCCAACTCCTAATAAGTACGCACTCGTCTATCGACGCAATGGACCACAGTCCCCGAAAAAGGTACGAACTCAAAGAGCACCCTAATTCTTGGAAATAAAGACGTGAAATAGAGGCCCAATGCTTCAGACGGAATTTTTGCCTTATATCGATTCACGACGTCGTTTTTGCTGTGTAAATTTACATTTTTGTTCCCGCGTATCAATTTCGTGTTAATCTTTCTGGTCAAGTTTCTTCGATCATAATTCCTCGCCTCTTTGCGTTTTTTGCAGAATGTTTTCTAAATTTCTGTAAACTATACGTATGTTATCGAAATTTCTGTAAACTGTACGTATGTTATCAAAATTTATGAAAATCTTATATAATTTCTGTAAACTGTACGTATGTTATCCAAATTTCTGGAAATCTTATATAATTTCTGTAAACTGTACGTATGTTATCCAGAAATTATATAAGGTTTCCATAAATTTTGATAATATACGTACAGTTTACAGAAACAGAACTGTTCATCATCGTTTTCAGCAGTTAAAGAGAGAGAGAGAGCACAAAACAAGAAGTGGGTTCAGTAGGTTTTCACTCAAATATCAAAAGAGGGAATTTCAAGAGTGTCTTCATTGCCATAAACAACCTTAGCTCTCTCCCAGAAGAAGAAATAATTTCTTCATTGAAAACGAAAGAGAACGAGAGAGAAAGATGGGACAGAACGAAAGAGAAAGATTAAAACTTTTTTTTTTTTTTTTTTCAGACCTAAATCCAATTAATGAGGATAATTTTGTAAATGTAATGTTTAGTTGTAATCCAAAACGATTCGTATCAGTACCAATTTATGCTATTTCTGTCCAATTTACAGCTACTCTCCCTATATACTCTATATCAGTCCCGATCTCCTAATTCTTGAGACAAACAAGACCAAGAATGGGCCTTGCCAAAAATTCACTACTAAGAGAAAAAGTAAAGAAAAAAAATTCAACACAAATATAGAACTACAATTATTGATGTAAAAGTAAATAAATAATAAAATGAAGTGCATATATATGTCCAAAAAGTTCGTACAATGACTAAGTCTACAATTGAAAAGTAAAGCCACTAAGTACATGAACTTTGGTGGGAACTACTTCAAAGGATAGCTAAAAGAGCACAAAGATATCTTACTAACCTAAATTGCATCCTAAAGAGCACCATCTCTTGCATTTGTGTCATCCTCAGTCCGGAGCCGTCACTGTTAGAATCGCTGGAACCCTTCTCTTCCCAATCAAAGGTGACCACACCATGGCGGGAAGCTCTCCTCTCATAATCTGGGAAGACAGTGGTAGAAAGAATGATCTATGGATAAACCTTTCTAAAACTTATCCTTGCATTTTGGAAACTATGGGCCTACACGTTCAACGTGTCTTGAATGTATCTCATAGAATCTTGATACTCTGCAACTGTTACTGCTCGAGCTCATTTATCTCAGTAGTGAGCTCCAGTACCCATGCCTGTAGCAAGCACAAGCTCTCAAACAACTCTTAGCCCCGCTAATTCTCCTAAGCTAGAGCAATCCGCTCTCTTGCCAAAGCAGCCTCCTGTACCTCCAAAGTGGGAGCATGTGCTTGAGAGGCTGCACTAGCTACACTCCTATTCCTCTCCAAGTTTTACTCCATCTCACATTGAGTCTACAAGATCTCAAGCCTCAACTGCTCGATACTGCTCCTCTTCCTCATCGGCCGTTAAACGGTCTTTTGAGCCGTTATGAACTTCGAACAACATATATATATATATATATATTATTTATTTCAATGAATTTTATTTCTAATTAAAATTTTGTTCTTTAATGAAAATAAATATTCTGAATATTGAAATTTGTTTGTAAACAATTATAACTTCTTAAAATAACCTCTTTGATTTTATTCAATTATTGGAAAATTTTGGGCTATTTGGTGAAAATTACCAAATTGCCCCTATTTCTTAAGAAAGTTCTTTAAATGTAGGAAGGACATTTTAGTCTTTTTTCAGCCCAAACCCTATGTTCTTCATTCATGAAGCTCTTCTTTTCTTTCTTTCTTCTTCTCTTTTCCTTCTTTTATTGCTTGGCAGCCCCAATTTTTTCAAACCAAGGGTGAGTGGAAGAGAGCTCCTCCTTGGGTGGTGGTTGATCTCCTCCTCCTCCTTCATGTTCTTTGCTTAGGTAAGTCCTAAAAACTTCTTTCATTTTAGCTATTTTGGACTGAAATTCTGCATAAATTATGTTGGAAAAATTCAAGTTAAAGTTGATTAAAATACTGTCTCTTTCACTTTTGAAAAACTGTTTCAGAAACTTTAAAACAAAAAAATGTGTGTGTTCTGTTTGAGTTAGGATTCGTGCCAAAAGGTATGGATGTCTAGTTTTTTAGGCTTTTTACAGAATTTGATTTAGATTTTTCTACATAAAGTTATAGACGATTTTCTGGAGTATGTCTGAAAATTTTGGACTGTAGATTTCTTGTAAAAATTTGATCTATGTTTTAATTTTTTGGGCTGTTTCTTGAACAATCAGTGAGTGGGTAATAATTTATTTTCAATCAAGGAATGTCTAGTTTATGTGGGTTTTTACAAAATTGAATTTGGAAATTTCTACAAAAAGTTATACAAGTTTTTCCATTATATGTTATGCTGGAAATTTAACTTAGAAACTGTTTTTAACTTTGAGCAGGTTTTTCTAGTGTAGATTGTGTGTGTGATACCTTGTTTTTAAGATTAGAGTGTCTAGTTTAAGAACCTCTTTATGGAATTTAAATTGATTAAGTTTACTAAAAGTTATACTCAATTTTCTGAGATAGGTTGGATAAAGTTATGTTTGTAGTATCAAACTAAGTTTTGAAAGTTAAGAATTATTTTATCATAATGTTTCATTTCCAAGATGAACCAAATTTCATCTTGTTGTTTTGATGTAACTTTTAATTATTTTTTTTGGGTCTCATTTACTTAATCACCGATTTGGTTATAGGGTAGAGTTTGGTTCAAATGTGACTTTTTTTAGAATACGTATAAGTTTAAGAGATTGACATCGATTTTCAATTAGATAGAGACTAGCGTGATATCAATGATGTTTCAAATTATTCCTTTACAATCTTGATTTCATTTCTTAAACTAATGGAAAGGATTGGAGCTTAATCAAATGTTTTGCTTAGGTCAAAGACCTTTCCACTAGTTTGACTGTAAGCGTGTGTAAGCAAATACCTCTTCATGTAGGGGTTATTTCTCCACTTTTTCTTCATGCATTATTTTTATGAAAATGTCATGCATCATATATTTAAGAGATATGAAAATCGATGCTATGATTGTACATGAATGATTTTACAATTAAAGTACCTGTGGAAAATATTTTATATTCATACTTGATATTTTGATATGTTACGGGTATCAAAATATTTTACATGGAATTTGAGTTTTATGCATGCATCATGAAGTTATTTTGTGGGGAGTATTACCTGTATAGATGTCTTGCAGAAATAAGGTACCCCGGGGCTCCTGGATGCAGCAGACTATTTTTTATGGACTACAGGTAGGCATTATATTTCACATGTATCTCACAGATTGTCCATACATGGGTCTTGGTATTAGACCGCACATGGGCTTTTGAGTTGGACCCCCCATTGTGTTTCGGCATTTTCTGTCTTGGGTCTTGATATCTGTTCCATCTATAGGTCTCGGAGTTAGACCGCCCATATGAAGAGGACCCTTAAGACAAGGACCTATTACTTTAGAATTGACCAATACATATGCCATATGTATTTCGAAATATGACCATACATAGGGTCGGAGGTGGACCCACGTGCATCTCGGAGGTTGACCGCGGATGTGCCCATATATTTTGGAGGTGGCTAATACATATGGATTTGACATAGCATACATGTGTATTTTATATTAGACATTGCATATTTCATTGATTGTATGAGCATGCATAAGATACCTGAAATATACACTCCACCTGACTTCGGAAGTGAGAAAGTACAGGTATGCCCGAGTTTAAAAATAAAATCTTCCCACTACTAATATACTAATGATTTATTACTGGATATGCATGAAATGTTTTAAATGTAGCATGCATCATTGATTTCATTAGAAATTGTGCATGGAGTATAGTCCTATTGAACTAGTTGTAGCTCATCTCGTTTCCTATAAATTTCTATATTAGGTTTGTATTGAGTAATCGTGGTTTTGCTAAGAAGAAGTCAACTATTTCAAAGTTTATGTTCAGTTTAGTATTTTCATTTGTATCATGTACCTTAAGAGACATTGCTGAGACTAAAGTATAATATGTATAATTTTCCTATGTTTAAGTTTATTTGTTATATTATGTTGAAGTTTTCTTAGTTAAAATATTTTGTTAAATTATTTAATGTTCTTTAAAAAAAGGGATATCCCGAAATTATTATTTTTCTTTGAGGGAAGTTATATTTTCTATTTATCTATTATTATTTATTTATATATTTTTATTCATACTTGTATCTCACGTACCCGCTATTTGGGGCGTGACAAACATGGTCTAGATCTGTGACAAGCCTATGGGCCCAAATGACTATGTTGTGCAAGCCACAACCCCTGGCCTTCAAGGACTCTATAAAGTCCAAACAAATTGATGGCACCTGTGAAGTCATGGACGAAGTATCCAAGTCTATAGGTTGAAGACCTGTACCCTCTAAAGTTGGCACTAGTAAAATATCAGTAGGTACGAGATACAACTCTATCCTCCTAAGAAGTGGCTCAATGATAGTAACTCTAGAAGTGGTGGCTCTCTTCCTCTTCAAGGTCCCTGAACTACGAACCACCCTAGTCCACACAAGAGCCTTCTCTAGGCTAGACTTACTCAGGAACCTTAGAGCAGTGATGCTCTTACTCTTCTTCCTAGTTGGAAATCTAGAGGTTATGCAAGCAAGAATGGAAAAGTATCAACCAAGGTACTCTAATAGTACTTAAACAAAAATAAGAAGGCTATGACTTATTGTCCAGGTCTTAGGGGCTGCCATTCTCTGGCTCTGCTACCACATGGTCCAAATCCCAAAAAGCGATTCGTTTAGGAAGTATGAGACTATCACTATGATGTTTCACCATAGATGTACTAAAACCTAAAATAATTAACTTTTGTTTCTCTAGATAAGCATCGCCTCGCAACCAACGAACTACAAACAAGAAGAAAACATGTTAGAAACAAGGAAAGCACACTACAATGGGGCTAAATCTTAGGATACCCTACCGTCCTTTCAAACTTATAGCTGGTAGAAGTTAGGGAACTCCCAAAAGGCCTATATCGAAATCCCCCTCTACCGTAAAGAGAGAATCTAGCCATTCCTTCTTGGTCTCCAAAATCCCCTCAATCAAAACTTGGTTACCGTAAGGCTTGAGATAGTACCAACCATGGCTACTACCTTGAATCTGGGAGTAGTAACAAAAAGTAAACTTCTCCATGGTCAACTCTCATCCGTATTCCTTCCAAAGTACCCAGGTAGACAACAATATCATATAACAGTTATGAGGAAATTGGGTTGGGGAAATTGGGTTGGGGCCGTACCGACATACGTCAGGAACTTTCACATATACGTACAAAAGGAAGTCTTAGTCCAACGAAAAGGTGATCTACTAATAAAGAAATTTACCTTGCATGGGATTGCTCCATTTTGTGCCTAGAACCTGAGGCATCATTTTATCAATTTTGGTATTTGCATAAGCTTAACCAAGTGTCAATTTATGATCCAATAATAGACTTTGTTCATAAAAAAAGGTAGAGACTAGAAAGGTTCAAAATCATCATCTGGCTTGGTCCACACCTGGCCTTCACCACCAAGACCATGGTCAGATGAGCCATGCCCAACTGAATAGACAATGGTCAATCGAACCATGGCTAGTCGAAATAAGGTCGAACGAACCACGACTAGTTGGACTATGGTCGGACAAATCGTGGCCAGAAAGAAACTCGTACGTCACTTGACCACCACCTCGCACGACCCATCTTGATCAGCGTGTACTTGACTCTATGATAGCCAAGTTTGACCCCGTTCATCCATCACTCCATCTTCCATCACTATCTGCGTGAGAAAGTGTGAATATAGGTGCCATAGGGGGGAAATTATCAATGATACCTCCGAGTTTTGACTTTTCTTCACTAATACCCTTGACGTTTACAAAAAAGACACAAATACCACTAAACTTAGGTCTTTTATCAAGCATACCCCTAATACTTAATAGGTGGTAAGCATTTATATTAAAAGTGGAAGATCTGTTATTAAGTCTCAGAGGAGATACAATCCAGATTTAAATGTCTCTTTTAACTCTGTTCATGCGCGAAGGTAATTGAGTCATTTTGTAAACGTTAGGGGTATTAGTAAAGAAAAGCCAAAACTTGGGAGTATCATTGATAATTTCCCACCATAAGGTGCAAAGTTTTGAACAATGGGAAAACAAAAATCTAGAAATGACCTGGAAAAATAAGTGGAAAAAGTTGGAAAAAGGAACTTATCAAACCTTGGAGCCAAACATCTCTTCTCCACTCTCTACTTTCTCCTAAAGTGTGAGCTCTCCAAATGTAGAGTGAAAAGTGTAGGTGGGACTCCCTATTTAGAAAATGGGAAGCAATTCCATCCTTCCATCTAAAAATCCACCCAAAAGTTCAAGGTAAATGGGTAGCCCCTTGCTTTCCAAGCCCAAAAAGTTTGAACTTCTACTTTTCCTCCAAAAAGGGAAGAGTTAACTTCTTGAAGGCCAACTTTGACATCAACATAACTCCCCAATAAGGAGTCCAATCGAGAAATTGAAAAAATTGCCAGTAACAGAAAGTTACCGCGCACATTTTGAATGTCCAGACCAATCAATAAATCCTTCAATTGGATAGGTAAAAAATACAGGAAAATGGGCCTAGTCTTGCTAGTGTGACTAAGAAGGTCACAAACCCCAATGGAAACATATCTACAAAGCATACCTCCTTGCCATGTATCCAAGTCCAGGAGACATGGGGGGGGGGGGGGTGCTGATGTAGGGTATAAATTAACCCATTTTATGTGCCACAACGTAATAGGTCCTTATCAACATATATGATTTATAGACCAGTCCAATAGTCCTTGAGTTAGTAGATAAGCATAACTAACCAGACAAATAACAGACCAATAAATATCCCTTAATTATCCAACGAATAGATAATTATGGAAAGATAAATTCGAAAATAAGTCTATCACAATGTATAAAGGTCATCAACAGGTAGATTCTCTCTATATATATTCACTCTAAACACTTTACACAACATGATAAACACCACAGAGAGACAATCTCCCCAAATTCTCTTCACATCTATAGATCGCTATGAGAGACACTAGTCTCCTTCTTTTTCACCAACTACACAAACTTACTTAAGCATTGGAGGGTCAAAAGCCATCACTCCCCGTCCGAGGTTCTAATTGTACCTTCTTTGTTATTGGGTCCACATAAATGGGAGGTGCAACCAATCATTAATGTTCACAAAAATCAGCATCAATACCAACTAAACGCTTGTTTGATAATGATTTTGATTTCTGATTTGTTATTTTTTTCAAGTAATTTTTCAATCAGGTATGTTTGATAACGATTTCTCATTTTAATTTTTATAATTTTAAGGAATCACTACCAAAATAAGGAGTGATTCATAAATCTTTAAAAATAATATTTTTGAATCAGATTTCTAATTTCTAATTTTTTTTTCATTTTGACCAAACATTTTTTTTAGATAGTAAATCAAGTCTTATACCTTTTGTATGTATAAATATTGAAAGAAAATGATTAAATAATTAAAATTGTAAAAAAAATAAATAACAAAAGAACCAAAAATTATCTTTATTTTTAAAGTTCTTTAAAAAAAATCAAAAGACCAAAAGCCTTACCAAACAACTTGGAGGTAATTTTTGATTTTTTTTTCATGAAAATCACTAAGTATAAATTTTTATCAAACACATTGGTGATTATTTTTATAAAAAATCAAAAATTATAAAATCAATTATTTAATCATAAATCATAAATGGTTATCAAAGATGGCCTAAATAATATAAATACGTGACAAGCACAATTATTGTTTACATATTTATTTGACATTTATGACTTTCATTAATAGTCGTATTAAAAATATACACTTCTGTAAAATATAATTAATTCTCGATTAACAATTCATTCATCTTGAAAAGGATCATAGTTTAGTCGTTATTATGAAGTAGACTAGAGGAACAATGAAATTAAGAATGTCAACAGGGTGAAACAAGAATAAGGGTGTTTTACCTGAAACCAAAACCAAAATATTATACTATACTCGAAATTGAAACTTAAACTAGAGGGTATAAATTTGGGTAGTCTTAATTGGGTAATGGTTACCCGTTTAGAGCTCTAATAATCGAATTTTAACATTTTTTAAATTTAAAATGTTTAAAAATATATTAAATTTAACAAAAATAATCTTTAGAAATTAAAAAAAATAACGTGTTTTGCATACTTAATATATTTTGTTTTGTTTTTCTTCATAAATATTTAAATATAAGTATTTTATCTCTGCATATATGCAAAATGCTATATTAACTCAAATATAAATTTATAATTTTAGTTACGGGAGTCGGATATCCCACCACCAAAACCGAACCCAAAATCTTATATAAGATATTAATCGAACCCAAAAATTGATCCAAAATTTTTCACCTGAAATCGAACCCATTTGGTTATTATTCACAATTACCTGAACCGGCAGATTTTGACATCCCTAGATGGAACTATGAATTCAAGGTTTAATAAAATTTGATTAATTACTTTAATAATTTTAGAGTTGCTACACGATAAACATTAGGTATCAGCTTAATCCTACACAACAAATTCATAATAAAGCATGTCAAAATGTCAATTTTACCTCCTTACTTTCATCGTCTTCTTAAGTACCCACGATTCTTATGAATAACTATCTATTATTATATCATAGACTATGCATCTCTACTCAAGCTCTAGATCGCTAAAAAAGAGAATTGATATCTTAGCCCAACAATAGGGCATCACCGAGTAAGCCATTAGCCAATGTTCTACAGCAAAGAGCCAACTAAAGCATTCAAGATTAAGATTGTCCAGCACATGGTAATCAAATGCTAATAGCATTTCTAATATATTTAGTTTAGTCCTGTATAATAACTGTAATATAAATTATCTCAACTTAAATGTTTGCACATCAATTACCCCATATCAAGGTCACTCCATTTCTAATGAATATGGGTGATACTAGTGATATAATTAAAATTTCAATAAACTTTAATTAATTATCATGAAGAATTAGAATTGTTTCACTTATACTCAATCCTTCTATATACACACTTATATATTGAGTTTAAGCAAACACAATAATAAAGAAATCTTATAATTTATTTGGAGAATTAAATAACACAAGCAAATAAAAAAATATAATTTTATTATTTTAATTTCAACAATAACAAATATAAACATATTCGTATTAGGTCTCCTATCCTACCGCCGTACTTTTAAGAGAAAATAATATTAGTTGATTTGGCTATAAGAAGATTAGAAGTATGTAAATTTAAAAACATAAAATAGATAAGGAAAAAAAGTTTACAAAAGAGATATTGCATGAGTTGATATGAGATGATCTCTTCAAGTGTTGCTTGTATTTTTTATACTCTCGTTACTTTTGGACACAAGTTTGTATGTACATTTAAAAATACAAAAATCGTCTGAACTCCAACAATAGATGACCACAAGAAGAATGACAAATAATGTTATCTCTCTAACAAAAGCTTTTGATAGTAAATAATATTTTGGAACATGTATTCAAATAAATTTTATTTTTAAACATGTGTTCAACTTTAAGTGTAAATTAATTAGAAGATTAAAAATGGAAGGTAGTAAACGTGGGAATTGAAATATTTCTTTAATTTTCTCATGTGAACTCAAACTACATACCTTCAACCTTACCGTTAGAGCTACATATTTTTTCAATGAGAAAAAAGTCCTAAAGGTTCCATAATTTTTTATCAAATGAGCACATTAATTTTATAATTATTGAGTTAGGTACTAGAGGTCTCGTAATTTTTTAAAACGAGCACTTTAGTTCTATAATTTATGAGTAGGTATCACAAATCCTGTTATTATGAAAAATAAGCAACCTTAGTCATATGATTTTTTAAAATGAACACTTCTAGTTAAACAAAAGTATTAAAACTAAGAATTTATAGTGCCTGATTTTCATAAATAATGAAACTATAGGTACCAAACTCAAAAATTATAAGACTAAAGTGCTCATTTGTAAATAATAATGAGACTACTGTGACATTTTTAAAAAATTATGGGACCTTTGGTGCCCAATGCAATAATTATGGAACCTTTAGTACCCAATGTAACTAAACTACTTAAATTAAATCATTATAGAATATTTAATGTCCAATAAAAGTATAGGTACCAAACTTAAAAATTATAAGATTAAACTGCTCATTTGTAAATAATAATGAGACTACTGAGGCATTTTTTAAAAATTATGGGACCTTTAGTACCGTAATGCAATACTTATAGAACCTTTAGTATCCAATATAATAATCATAAAACTAAACTAAAATTCAATTATTGTAGAATATTTAATGTCCAACTTCCTTTTTTTTCAATTGAGATTAGAGATTTGAATCCAAAGTCTAAACGGTTTGGACCAAACCCAAGTATCTATTAATACTTGGCTGGGCCTGGAAAAAATCAATTGTAGCACTCATGTTTGCTTTTTCATAAATATTTTTAATCTTTAAAAAATAGTATCTAATGATATCAAATTTAAATATATTATTACAAATAATTCTATTAATAACAATATTAACTTTTCCATCTCTTCCTTCTCACATACTTTTTCAATTTTTAATAAATTCTTGAAACAACCTTTAAAAATATTAACAAAACAAAAAATATATTTACTTATTATAGTTAAAAAATAGATATTTATAATTAGTAAAAAAAAATACATTAAAATATTAAAAGTTTATATAATTTAAAAAAATAGTCCTAAAAATTAATTGAATAGTATTGATTTCTTTTACCACTCATTTATCTTATTTTCTCTCATACCATTAATTTATTTTAAAATATTTATACTTTTCTACATTGTCCAAAATTTTCTCTCAATGTTTATTGATAAAAAATTAATTAAATCATTAGGTAAATTCAGAATAAATTTTCAAATATTTTTTTGTAATATCTTATAAAAATTAAATTTTACCTTTTCCTATACTTAATATAATTTAAAATTTAGTTATTGCATTCAATATATAGAATGTGTGGATAATAATTAGATAATTTATTAAAAAATGAGTTAATTATAATTTAATCCAACTCTGTTAATCCATAAACATTAATTTCTTAATTTCGCCAATTTTTTATATGAGCTTTTTAATTTTAATTTTTTAAACAATTCATTATAAATGTTAAAAATTAAAGTATTATGTTGTTTTTATCATTACATTTTAGGTTAGATGTCATTATATTTATTTATAATTGAACTCTAAATCATTTATAGAAAATAAAAAAATAAAAGTAACCATTTTACTAAATGTCATTTGAGATAAATAAAAAAAAACTCATTCATTGCATGTATTTCAATTTTTTTTCTTAATCGGTAACATATGTGTATATGTTTTTTTTCCATAAAAATGACTAAAATATCATTTATACATATATTTATTTTTTAATTAAATGGGTAAATTTTTAGATAATTAAGTACATTTAAGCTATTACTAAAATACGGTTACTAGTTACTACGAATAAAGCTATACCTTTTCTATTCATACCAATATATACCATTTATTGCACCACTTATAGCCTTCCACTTGTTTCTTTAACTCAATTCTTCAAAAAGCACTCGGAGATTTACTAATCCTGAACGAAAGATGAACTCATTTCTGATATATATGAGGCAAGCATTCCTGCTGCGGATTCTGGTAACAGGAGCTGTATTTCCAGATTATCTATTCTTCATCTTCTTGTTCCTCTATTTCTTTTCCGTTTACCCTGATGTGTTCTTCATCTGGCTCTTTGCTAGGTTGGCCTCACTGTTGAGCTCCAACTAAGAGAGAAAGAGTGAGTTTTCCGTAGGTGGTTATTGTGTGTATTATATTATAAGCACAGAACGTGTTTGATGAAAGTTCATAGTTGGTTTATGCGTAGAATAGTATATTAATTAACGAGTATATCGGAATTAGGTATCGAATAAGTTAGAGGAATTTTGTGTAACATGTGTTGTCTAAGGGAAAAACTTCATTAATACCCTTGAGGTTTCATCTTTCTTTAATAATGCCATCAATTTTTGTAAAATATCATAAATGTCATCATCGTTTAACAGAGTTAAAAAATGTTAATTTTAAGGGACAAAAGTGTAAATTTAGATGTTAAGTTATTAAAAAGATTTAAAAATCAAGAAATCAAAATATTTAATTAAATTTAGAGGAAAAAAACCTTGAGAAGCAGCAATTTCTAATTCGAAACTCATCTTCTTCCTGAGACCCATCTTGGGTCTCATCTCCTCCTCCATTTTTTTTACCATTAGCAGCAATTTTCAATTCGAAACTCATCTTCTACTTGAGATTCATCTTGGGTCTCATCTTCTCCCCACTGTTCGCTCAATCGCCAGTCTACCGCGAGCACAACAGGCACCTCAAGTCCTACCCCAGCTACACTTTTAATAGATGCATATACTTTTGCTGCAAAAAGAACCATGTTTGCGACATTTGAAATTCTAATTGCAAATGTCTCATTTTTTGCTAAAATTGTCTGTTCTTTCTGCAAATATAAAGGTATGGATCAATCCAAGAAATTTTTTAGCGTATTGATCTTACTTTAACAGAAAAAGAGAGAAAAGTGCAACTGAAACCACTATTTTAAAACAACCGACACCACCAGTCAAGATACACATGGAGAAGAAAAAAGACATGCAATAATGATGGCATGCCCCATTATTACTTGTTTGTGAGGATGCCAGCACAGACGTGGATGGACTGAATCTTTAACCTCCACTATTTTGGATGGCAAGAACAACTTTCCCAGTAATTTGAGGTTTGTTGTCCTCATCTGGACTTTCATTGATCTTCCATATGAAAACTCTTCCATCAGTGCTCGTACTGTAGAGAGTGGGAAGTAATATATTCCTAAGCAAACTTTAATCCCAAAAAAATATTAGAGAAAACTATATATAATACCTGGCCAAAAGATGAACATCCTCAGCAAAGAAAGCCATATCTGTTACTCTCTGAGTAAGAAGAACACACATTTAGCAAGAAAGAGCAGAGAAATATCAAACAAGCAATCAAATTCTTAATGAACCACTTATAAACCCCACCCCACTGCCAATGATCAAAATTGAAACGTGCTGTAAGATTCACATATCGCAACCAACACCACTAGTCACAACCCCATACCACCATTTACAACCCAAACAACTAGGCTCTAGGTTTGCAACATGGACTGTGTTAAGTAGCTGGGGTAGGCCTTATCAGTACCCAATTGGAAAGAGACGTATGCAACCACTGGTAAGCCTTTAACCATTTTTTGTTTCCGTTATGGGTTTCTATTTAAATTAATTATGATTAACTTAAACAGTAATAGTGGATGCAACTATAATGCATCACAGAAATGCTTCTTTAGCAATGCATTTGTCCTTTTGTATGTCCAGTTACAATTGTCACCCCCCTTTTTACTAGATAGTAGTTGCTTTCTTAGAGTTAGTCAGGACTGACATTTGTGGACGTTGGGCAATAGGATGGATATCAACATAATTATCAAATCTGCTGTTTGTGAAATATGAAGTATCCAGCTTTATGCTATGTATACTCCTTGTTCTAAGTGGTCCTTGGTTTAAATTATGAATTGGTTGGATTAAGCCTTTTATCTTAATTATTCTTTAATATAAATCTGAATATTACTATTTGGTAGGAGTGATGAATCAAAATATCATCCCTCTGACTTTTTCTTTTTTCTTACTGCTATCAAGCATGAAAAAAAGGGAATTCAATTCATCACTGATGATTATCCATACTTGACGCACAAGAGTCGCCCAAAACACCCGATTAGTGCACAACACACCCAAATGACCCACAAAATCCTGACTAGAGGATACAACAAAAAAATATCTAGAGTGAAAAATTGTTGAAAAAAAAGAATAAAAAAAGAAGAATATGTAGAGTCAAACCATAATCCACTGCAAATTTATATTCTAGTTATCACAATCCAGTATTTAGTGTAGGCCATTCTAATGCAATGGTGGGACCATAATATTCAAACGATCAATTACTAAATGACAAATGGCAAATTGAGATATATAGCATTTTTCATTAATAAATTTCTGAATTGTGTCAGGAACAAACAGAAATTTCTAACGGTGTTAGATCAGAGGGGTATTTCTGAATATACCCTTAAACCTCAAAGTTATTTAAGATTTTCTTTTAAGAGTTAGGGTTATTTTTGAAGAATTGTTTAACTTCAGGGGTATAATTGAATTTTTTCCGTTGTCTAAGTGTAGACGCTTTTTGCAATGAGGAGGATAGAGTTGTGTATGCGAAATTCCGCATTTGTAATGTAATTAGAATTGGAATAACATAAGCTTGGATAAAATAAAAATAAAAAGAAAATAACTAACTAAATTAATTAAAGTTCTTTCTTTGGCTGAATTGTTTTATATTTGATACTGGTAGTCGTGTACTTATAATTGACAATTCGTTAATGATACAACTTTCATATATTTTCTACATGTATGATCTATTAAGACAAAAAGGTATTCACGTTTATTGTTTTACAATTTATTCTCATACATGATTCAATGACATGTCATTTAGACTTTCTGGTACTAATTGATAAAAATCAAGTAATATCATTTTAAAAAAAAAAAACTCTGGCTTAAAAAAAAAAAAAAAAAAGGGAAATGGTTGTCAAATAAATTTGAAATTTTCATTACTTGGCCGGGACATTGTTTGTTCACTTTGGAATTGCTTGGAATAAGTTGATGTATGACTGTATCTTCTTTGTCTCGTTATTCTCTGCGCTATTGAATTCTTTACTATTCATTAACACTTGGGACGTATCACCTTTATATATTGTTAGTCGCTTTTGAAAACAGCTCTAGATCTTGTAAAGAATGTACAAGTACGAGCCATCCTCGGGCCGCAAACTTCGATGCAGGCAAACTTCCTTATTAACCTTGCAAATGAAGCTCAGGTGCCCATTATATCATTCTCAGCAACTAGCCATTCTCTCACTTCAATCAGAAATTCATATTTCTTCCAAGCATCTCAAGATGACTCATCTCAAGTGAAAGCCATAAGTGCCATAATTAAAACATTTGGGTGGAGAGAAGCCATTCTGATATACGTTCACAATGAGTATGGTCAGGGGATAATAGCTTCCCTCACCAATCCCTTGCATGAATGGTCAGGGGATAATAGCTTCCCTCACCGATGCCTTGCATGAGATTGACGTTCAAGTCCCATATCATTGTGTTATTCTTCCAAATGCACTAGATGATCAAATTACTGATGAGCTTTACAAGTCAAATATGATCTTGCAGACTAGAGTGTTCATTGTTCACTTGTTGATGAGCGAAGGATCTGTTTGGATCGTGACAAATCCTTTAACAGATCTATTTAGTTCACTGGAATATCGTGTAGTTCATTCGATGCAAGGAGTATTAGGTGTAAGAGCTTATGTACCAACAGAGGAAGCAGTTAGGAATTTGAGGGTTCAATGTAAAAGGCAAGTCTTTAAAGACAATCCTAGCATACTTGACGCAGAACTCAGTTTTTTTGGAATTTGGGCTTATGATGCTGTTTTTGCAAGCTTATGCAGTTGAGAAGGTTTGGAATAAAACTGTCACATATTTTTACCGTTTCCAAGAGAACAACAGTTTATTTAAGGCAGCAGATCTTGCTGAACTCTCGAAACAACTTAACTTTACCAACATTAAGAATACTGAATACTCGACCAATAAGTCCAACCTAGAATCTATTATATGGCCAGGAGATTCTATAGCCATTCCCAAGAGTTGGCATTTTCCAGAAATGGTAAAAACGTGGTAAATTGGAGTTCCATCTCATTCTGCTTATCCTGAGTTCATAAATCTTACCATTGCCCCCAACAATTACACAAAACAAGTATTAGGGTTTTGTATAGAACATTTTAGTACTGCACTGTAGACTTTGTCTTATAATGTACAGTATAAGTTTATCCCCTCTTCCAGTGCCAATGCCTTACAACTTCTGAGTATGATATGGTTTATCAAGTATATCTTGGGGTAGTAAGATTTTTTTTTTCTTTTCTTTTTTTTGTATTCATTGTAGTTTTAATTTACTTGTCTATAAATATTTATCCCTTCAAGGTTTTGACAAAACAGAACTTTGATGCTGTCGTTGGAGACACAACAATCAGAGCAAACAGGTCTTTGTATGTGCACTTTACGTTCCCATTCACAGAACATGTGGTAATGATGGTGGTGCCAATTAAAGGTCATGTGAAAAAAAGTGCTTGGATTTTCTTCAAGCCTTTAACATGGCAATTGTGGGTGACCATTGTTTGTTTCTTCATCCTTCATTGGCTTTGTTGTTTGGGTTCTTGAGCATCAGATAAATGAAGATTTCCGATGGCCTCTCTCACATCAAATTGGCACAAGCCTCTGGTTTTCTTTCTCAACTATGATTTTATCACGTAGTAAGTTCCTAAATATTTTATTTTCCATAATTATTGTGTTATTGATTTAACCATAACTGCACAGAAATCCCAAACTTCAAGCCTCTTGCATTACCTCTGCTCAATGATAAAGTTGTATTTATTATTTAACCTTCTTTTTTCTTTTAATTTGCATGAGAGAAAGTTCGTAGCAACACAGCAAGGCTTGTGGTGGGCATGTGGATCTTTGTCATGTTAATACTGACTGAAAGCTACTCAGCCAGTGTATCATCATTTTTAACCATACAAAATCTCCAGCCAACCATTACTGATATAAACCAACGTTTAGTTAATGGGGATACTGTAGGTTATATGTCTGGTTCTTTTGTTTATAACTTTTTGGTGGAGAGGGGTTTTTCTATGACCAGACTTAGGAGTTTTAGATCTGCTACAGAATGTCATGAACTTTTGTTAAAAGGTAGTGCAAATGGAGGAATTTCTGCTGCTATAGATGAAACACCGTATATCAAGAATTTGTTGCAAAATACTGCTACAAATACGTCATGGTCTGCCCAGTATTCACCTCAGATGGGTTTGGCTTTGTAAGAAATACCTCCTCTTCATTCCCTTTGGGTTTTAGTTTGGGAGGGTTTCTATCATTTTAGTTTTTCTTTTTTTTTAATTAGTGTGACCTGCAGTCTTTCGAAAAGGTTCGCCTCTAGCAGCTTATGTTTCAGTAGCCCTTCTTAGGATGAAAGAGAGTGGCCAGATGAAACTCATTCAAGATAAATGGTTTTCTAATCAACAAGAGAATTGCTCAGATTCTGACCTAACGACAACACCTTCTACAGTCTTGGCCTTGAAAGCTTTTGGGTCCTATTTTGTGTATCTGGGTTTGTTTCTTCATTAGGTCTAATTATATTTGTACTCATGTTCCTTGGCAAGCACAAACATGTCTTGTTGCGGTCTGATTCAAATTCTTCAATATGGAAAAGAATTAATGTCATTTTAGAAACTTTTGACCATAAAGAGATGAGCTCAGGCACTCATAGTAATGATGATCTCAGACATGGAAACAGTGGCAGTTACGATATAGGAGGTATCAAAGACTCGCCTATCAACAACTGCCCATCAAGTAGTGCATTGAGTCACATGCCAATTTCATAAGCTCATGCCACAACCTCTACTGCTCCATCTTCTCCTGCGGCATCAGCAGATATTGAGCTTATAATCCCAAACGAAGCTCAAGAAAACATGTAATACATATAGATACCCGTTGTGTAGTTGTGTGTGGTTGAGATTATATGTATGTACAGGTAATCATGATTAGTTCTCTTGCATAAGATATTTCTTTAATATCCTATTCTGAGAACTATGTTATATTTCTATATTGGTATAGATTCAGAGAACCAAAATTAAGAGCTTGATATAAGTTGATTATTGTGTCTTAATTACTAATGCCATTTTGTTATGATATGACCAATTGGTCGTCTCTTAGGCAATGACTAAGACCAATCCGGAGGACCTCGGTTGAGAGTGAGGAAACGTTATATATGCCCAATTTGTGGTCTCTTAGGCAATGACTAAGACCAATACGGAGGACCTCGGTTGAGAGTGAGGAAACGTTATATATGCCCCGTCCAAGTCCAACCAGGATGCGGGCCTCATCCTTATTAGCCCCCAAAACTGACGCAATATATTATTAAATTTTGTTCTAACTTACCGAGCGAGAAGTACTACTGAAATATTGAAATTAATTAAATTGTTGGATGTTAAGAGCATTAGCTTAAAACTATATTTAATATAAATTAAACCCAAAAAAAATAGAGATTACTAAAGTCTTCCTAATTCAACGATTTTGTGTTGATTGTAGTTGAATTTTATCTCACTTTATGCATAAAAAAAGAACTTGTGAATATACTAAAGCAAACACCTCGATTGAGATGAGGAGACACTATATTCCTTAAGGTCGGACTCCTCAAGCCTCATGTTTAACGAATTAGCATCAAATATCGTGTTTTTGTTTGGTGGAGTTTTTAAAAAAAAGATAATGATAACAGTACTCATATTGAGAGTCAAATTCAACATTTTACATGCCCAAATAAATATGTAGGAGTTTGATCCAGGTTTGTGAATTGTGAATTGGTATTTCAATGCCTAGGGTTAATGGGATATGGTTTTTACCTCTTAATCCGTAAAATGAATAGTAAAATAGGTAATATTTATGCCTTCAGTAGTTGAGCACTTGAGCTATAGTGAAATTATTTTTTTATGTTTCTTTGTCCCTAAATACAAATATATTTTCAACAGGTCTTAATGTTGTTGGAGATTTAATGACCCTTGACCCCTTTTGTCATTCTCTGTATTCTTGCAGCTAAGCTTGAGTCCTCTTGTGGTTCTCACTCTCAGTAATCTGTACGATACCGATGCCATTAATTAAATATATGTTGTGTTCCAGTTTATCCTTAGAGCATCCAAAACATTTGGTCAATAACCATTAATGACGACGTTTGCATTCCGTTAAAATAATAAAACCAAAAATAGTCAATTGGGCTTAATAGGATAAGAATTTAATACTATGGTACCAAATTGGATGATGTTTATACAAGACTAAATGTTAGTCACTTTTCCCCGGTATTTACTAGCTCAAGTTTTCAAAAGTGGGGGTGAAACTTATTTGGTCTAATTTTATTAATCCGAAAGAAATGGGTGATCGTTTGGTGTGGCACCCATCTCCACGTGGTTATTATTCATACAGGTACGTAGCTATGGTAATCATGTAGCAGGGGAAGGATGGATAGGGACTCTGGCAATTAATTTGGCAACATGATGGGGAGGACGTGTGCCCATTATATGGGCCCCATGTGGAGACTTTAGTGCATATGCTTTTTGATTGCCCAGTTGCTTCTCAAACTCTGGTGGCTTCATGCCCTCAATTTGCTATGCAACGATTTGATTTAGGTGCCTTTAAGCTTTGTTTTTAACAACTTATTGATGTGCTCAAACTTCTTCCTAATTTTGATGGTTGTTTGGCTATGGTATGTATGTGTATGTGGCATATTTGGAAGGTTCGAAACAGTGTGGTGTTTCAACAAGAGGTAGTGGACGTAGGTCGATTGGTTCTCCTGACGATTGGAGGGGTATGTTCTTGCTATTTGCTAATATTCTAGTACTTACATTAGTGACAATCATCCTTTATTTTAGTTTTGTTGGCCGTTGTTGCTTGTTATTTGAAGCATGCACTTAATTTTTGTACTGGCTAATGTATTGGATTTACTAATATGATTTATAATAAAATCATTATTTATTGATTGTCTAATAAAAAAAAAGAATTGGGCAGACATAGTATAAGCACCATGATTGATTATTATTTGTAAGGAAGAGCTTCACCTTGAAGTTAATTATTTAACTAAATTAAGACAAATTTAGAGTATGTTTATGTTTCTAAAATTTTATAAAGCGCTTTAGAAATAAATAGAAAAAAAATTGTTATAATCACTTTAAGGGCTCAAAAAGCATATAAACTTCTTGAAGTCAATTTTCTAAAATTGCTTCTGTCTAAAATCATTTTTAACATTAGCACAAGTAAACATACCAATAATAAAAAGAAAGGCTTGGATCAATAAGGGATGGTCATCCAATTAAGTTACAAAGTGTGCTATATGCATTAATTGATATGTCAATTTTTGATTGTATATAGAGTTTGGGATAAAAAATGATGAAGTAACTGCGATATCAATTACTAACAAGATGCAATTAAATTTGTGTCATGCAGATTAATGTATGCATTAAGTCGTGATAAAAAGTATTTTTGTTAAGTTATGATATATCTTTACTTTCATGATACAAACTCTTGTTCCGGCTCCCAACTATATAATCCAGAAGGCTTATCAACTTTTACTCAATATTAAAATCCTTGGAATAGAAAACTAATGTACATATCTTGGCCAGAAACCAAAAAAGAATGCATATCAGCAGAAGATCTAGCTGTACAATTCATACCCAAATTCTAATAACTAAGAACATGATATATTGAATACAAAACTTTCCTATCATGTTTTCTTCTATTTTTGCACAAGCAGCTTAAAATTTACAGGGAAGCTCAGGACAAGTATTGATCTAGGCATTGTTTCAACTTTCGAAAAGTTACAGGTTTCGAAACAAATGAATCCATACCATTTCCATAACACTCCTCTGCACTCTCTGACAATGCATTTGCTGTCATCTGCATGTTTACCAACTAATTGTGTCAGTTAAATCATTACTGCATGAACATGTTTAACATGTATTGATATAAAACTATTAACTTTTGTAGCAAAAAGACTGAGTGTGCTCACCGCAATGATGGGGGTCCTCTTCGCCAAGGGTGCACAACATTGACCATTTTGAACATCCGAGGATGCATCAAGAGGATCAATTCCAGCCTCCTTTGCGGCATTCCAATTGCCAGTTTCCTCAAAGGAACGGATTAATCTCGTAGCTTGAAGGCCATCCATAACAGGCATACAAACATCCTAAAATCAGAAGATTGTACATGATTATGATTTTCGAAGATCAGAAATTTCAAGGTAAAGCTGAAACTTCATGAAGAACATAAAGACAGATGTGACATAGAAAGTACCATCAAAACTAGACCATAATTATGCCTCTGAATGGCACGAACTGCTTCAACTCCATTATTCACCACATCTATGCTATAGCCTAATTGCTTCATCATTGATCGAGTCACCATTACATTTATCTTGTTATCTTCAACAAGAAGGATCTTAGGATTTAATGTTGAATTTGTCTCTTCCGAACTGCTTGTAGTATTACAATGAGAGGTTGTGTCATATTTCTCCTGTATCTGACACATCGTATGGGGCTCAGCTGTATCTGTTGCTGTATAAATTTCTTTACTTGTATGCACAACATGGGAGGAATCAACACTATAATTTTGGATTTGATTATTTGTGTCACCTCGAGATTGTTTGGCTCCATTAACAACGTTTTCACTGTTATCTGCATTTGCTCTGTGGCTTAAGGAAGTTTCGGGTTCAGATGATGTCTCTGCAGCATCAACAGCTGACCAAGCATCACCAAATGAAACTGTCTCCTCTGAACTTGTGTTATTACAAGCAAAGGAGTAAGAGTTGTTTGGGAAAGCATTAAGTTTAGGTGAGTAACCAATATTGTTTGGAAGTAACTTTAGGGTTCTGCAGGTTCCATTAGAAGTAAAAAGAGAACCTAAAGTGCGTGGCTGGAATTGGAAAAATCCCTCAGTTGAACAATCTGATGCAGAATCATTATTTGACATATCCGTGAGCTCATCAGAATCATCAGAATGGTCACATGTGTCTGAAACTTTGTAAGGCAGTATAAACGTAAATGTTGAGCCATGATGCTCTTGGCTGGACACCGTGAGACGACCACCCATCAGTTCAACCTACTCCAAATGCATAGTAAGAAAGTTATAACTTTATAACTACATGGTTTCCGTAAAAGCATATATTTGAATAAAGAAAACCACTCACTTTGTATCTAAATGTTATTAACAGTACCATCCTTTTACATTTCATCAAATGTGTTGGCTATTTTGCAGTACATGGACATTGTAGAAGGAATGTTTAACAAATCTCAGCGACAACACAACAATTGATTGAATAATGTGTTGGCATAATATAGCATCATCTCAGAAAAAACATTACTTCATATTATGTTAAACTAGGGAAATGAAACAAATATAGTAGTTAATCAAGAGGTGCTTACCAATTGTTTGCATATTGCCAGTCCTAGCCCTGTCCCGCCATATTTTCGAGCATGATCAGCACTGACTTGCATGTATCTTTTGAACAATGTAGGTAGAGCATTTTCTGTAAGAAAAAATCAAGAAATATATTACCCAATAATTTCCATGAGTATATAATAGCTGAATAGAACATATTACTTATAATGGAAAGAAAGAGAGTTTGTGAATTTTAGTCAAGTGCCTACACAAGAGATAAGAGATGAAAGCTTAAAGCATACCTGGTATTCCAATTCCTGTGTCCTTTACATCACAGCGTATCCACACTGTTGTTTCAGTTAAATGAGGTTTCTCTTCCACATCTATCATTGAACCTCCATTCTCGCTAGGAGTTTTAGGTTCATCATTATGTGTGTGATTTTGGTAAGGACGGTCACTATGAGCATGATATCCTTCTCTATTGTTGTTAGATTGAGAACATGGTTTGTCTTCATTTAGTCCATTTTCTTCCTTTGAGTTTTGTTGACAACCATCTTCTTTTATCCAAGATGGTTCTGGTACAACATAAAGTTTTATCCCAACCTTCCCTTCATGAGTGAACTTGATAGCGTTGCTGTAAAACATATAAACTATTGAAGTCACAACCAAATACATTAACCATAGGGACATTTATAGAGTGGGGGATAATTATAGCCCCTTCATATATTAATTAATAAAATTCCATATATCTATTATTACCTGATCAAGTTGGTGAGAATTTGTCGAATCCTTAGAACATCTCCAACGACCTGAAATCATCATGCTATAATATTACAACAATGCCTCAGAGTATTCTGCAAAAAACACACATATACTTGCATATTTTTTATTTGAACCACACCTGTTTTACTAGTAACTCTTACCTCAACAGGAACATCATCTGCTACACGCCCTTCCAAGGTCAGAATTTTCTGTAGAGATGCTGCAGCAGTCTGGAGTACATGCCTTACGACCTCTCGCGGTCGGAATTTTGTGGATTCCAACTTCATTACTCCTTCAATAAGATAAGGACGATTAAGAACATCAGTGACTCTGGTGATACAAATAGTAAAAATAGTAGTAACATGTGGCGAAGATTTTGAAAGAGGGAAATGGGCAAGTATTGTACCTGATTCAACCTTTGAAAGATCAAGGATGTCATTTATAAGTTGAAGAACCAAATCTCCTGAAGATATCATGACGTCCAAAAGTTGACGTTGTTCCTTATCAAGCGTAGTGGTGGAAAGTATTTCAGCCATGCTTACTACCCCAGAGAGAGGAGATCTTATCTCATGAGACATGGTTGCCAGCATTTGCTTTGCACGCATTGTTTCCTCTTCAGGAGCATTAAAAGGTAAGAACAAAGAAAATCAAGAGCCTTTCTAAAAGATTTCACAAAACATGTAATATAACTAAATCGAACCTGTTATATGAATTGTTTTGTTCAATTCTGTTTCCTTGGCTTTTTGTACAGCTATCTCTTCCCGAAGCTTTATCATCTTTTCTCTTTTTATCACCTTTTGTGCAAACAAAATCAGGATCAATGCGTTAATACATTGATTGATGAATACATTTGCTCAGTCATTGATGACACTCAGAATATTCGAAAATGGCTGCAGAAAAACTTCCAATACCTGATCAGTTACATCCATACCCATGTAGTTTATACCAATAGTCTCCCCTAACTTGCTAAAGACTGGTTCCACATAAATCAAAAATGTCTTGGACCCAAATAATTCTGTCTCAAATGTTATCTCCCTTTTTGCAGATTTTCCCTTTTCCAGAACTTCTCTTTTGAAATCTTGAGATTCCTTGACACCAGATCCTGTAAAAATTTCTACATCTGTTCTGCCTATGATGTCCTGAAAAAATTCATTACATATTAAGAAGTTAAATCAAAAAAATCTAAAATGGTCAATAAAGTGCTATTCATCAAACCTTGAATATTAAACTTTTACCTCCTCTTTGAAACTTGGAAAGTGATTATAGATAAATCGATAACGCAGCTCCTTATCCTGTAAATAAAGTTTACCAAATAATTAGTCTCCTATAGGTATGTATAGAAGGTTCAAACACTAGAAAAGGAAACAGGACTTAGTGCTGTTAGATTGCCTTCTAATAATTAATTACTATCAATTTGAATTCATAAGCAGTCTTAGAACCCGGCGATAAGAACAATGGAGAGTTATTATAGGTCTAATATCCAACTAGCAATGCATCTGTGATCAGTTACCTGATGACCAATGACAACAGGTGCATTCTGAAGAACAAAATGCAAGAAATTATCAGCTCTCTTCAAAATCTGAGACAACTCTTCCACAGGTGAGGACTGTCTTTCAAAACTTGTAATGCTTTCCTGTAACTTATCCATGAGTATCTGCTCTCTCTGCGTACTTGCCTCTAACAACTTCTCTAAATTCATGGCACGCTGTTTCCAATATATAACAGTATCATACTCTGCATCAATCTCCACTCTTTTGTTCTGAACAACAAAATCATTTTTTATCCGAGGGAAATCTGGCCATATATCATAAACTTCATCTAAAATCGAAACTGGACGTTTATCACCGCCATAACTTTCTGGTTCAAACCGATGCTCCTCTAATATCTCCAATTCCTTGAGCTCAGCCTCCTGTCTTTGTTTGCTTAGACTGTCAAGTTCTTCTTTCAACAGCCGAACAGCATTTGCTTGTTTATACTCCCAATTTTTTACAAGGTATGCCAACTGAGATGAACCCTTTTCAGAATAGTTGGTTAGCTCTGAGAGACGCTTAAAATCAATTATAGTTGGCTCCTCTACTATTGTAACCTCCTTCAACATATCCTCATCTTGTCCTGGATTTTCCACATTAAACTGCTTACCTGCGTCGTTTCCAATATCTTCAGGCCACATTGAAGAAAGGGTTTCTCCTTCCATTTCAAACTCCATTTCTTCAATTTGATGGGTCTCCATCTCGCAAACCATGAGAACTCACTAAATAATATCATCAATTGATGCTTCCACAATTTATGAAACCACTAAAATAACACTTTGTTTGTGCTTCATGAACAGCAAGTTTTGCTTGTGAGTTATCTTTTAGGATTAGAGCCTTTTCGGCAATTAACAGAGCAACTGCAAGTATATCCAAACAAAGACACAACACTGTGTGGTTCAATCTCCAGGAAAACTCTTGATCAATCTGCTACCTGAAAGAATAAGAACGAGAAATTGCAGTGTAAATTATATCTGAAGATACAAAAATACAAAACTGCTCTAATTCATGAAACGCCACTTAGAAATCATTGAAATAAGAGGAGACTCAAAAATTAAACACTTCCTTGTTGAATCAATAGAAATTTCCACGAGAGAGAGAGAGAAGAAAAAGATTATATCAAAAAGTCAAGAGGGGAAAAAGGTTTCACAAGTTGTTACAGATAACCAACTCCACCTTTATTCACTTCCAATAATTCTCCAGAATTTTTTTTATTTTATTATTAATATGAATAATTATGATCCTGTAAGATACTACTTGTGAAAAACCCAGATCGGTGCTAGTCTTCTACATCCATCAACCACATTGGAAATACTACTCATATGATGATCGAAGAAATAGAAAACGAAAATCAAACTCAAACCATTGAAAAAAAACAATGTCTTTGGAGCAGAATAGGAGAAATAATGATTAAAATCAAGTTGAGCGAAAGCACAACACTTTACTCAATCAATTTGTATTAAAAATCTGAAAAGGTCGTGAAGATATCCAATTATGGTAAAGAAGAAGATTAAGAAGAAATGTGTCACAGGCGAAACCAAATTCGAATCAAACCCTTATATTTCCTGATGAAGCTAAAATTAGTCCATGGGTCTATAACGACCAAATTTGTCAAAAACAAAATCAAATCCAAAAGTAATAATTTAGATCAAAAGTGTAACAAAAAAGCTAAACAAACCTTTATAATGATTGAATAAAAAGCAACCCACAAGAGAAAATCCTTAAGAGAAGAAGAATTTATGATGGGAATAGCTAGATACTTGCACTGTAGATCTGAAGAATCTCCTCAACTGTCTCAGTCCAGAGCATTCAATAAGAATACTGAATGAGTGAAAGAGATAGAAAGAGAGAGAGAGAGAGCATGTGAGAGGCAAAATAAAAACCAAAAAAGAAATAGTGGGAAATTAGAGAAACCCAAGAAACCATGTGCATTTGGAGGTCAAATATATTAGAGAAATATTGGATTTTTATGATAAAACACAAAAATTTAAACCAGAAAACTTTGCTATTATTAATTAATCTTTCTGGGTTCTATTTTACTCTTTCCTTTTTGTATTTGTTTAATGAGGTCAGATTCAGAGTTCCTCTATGAATAAATGATAACAATCTCCCAATCATATCTGTCGTGTTATTGTTTTTTTTTTCCTCCCTTCTTTTATTGTATGATTTTTCTTTCTTTATAACTCCCCACCTGTTATAAGCTTATAGAAAAAGGAAAAAAACAAAAAATAATAAGAAATAATAAAAAGCCAATCAGAGAAAAGTTTCAGAGAGAGACAGATGGGGAGGGCTTTTAACGTAGTTTAGAGTTTTAAAATGGAATGGAGTTCTCGTTGTTCCCCGCCTTATCCTAGGTGACGTGTTTATAGAGTACGTGCAGCTTACGCGCTATCTATAGTCCGTGTCCAAATCCTAATCACCACCAAGCCACCACCAACCGTATACAACTCATAGTCTACCCTAAAAATAAAATAAAATAAAATATAAAATAAAAACGTATACAACTCGCATAATAGAACATTATAAATATAGGAAATTGATATTTCTATAGTAAAAAAATATTAATGTTCAAGAAATTAAATTTTTTTTTCTTCATATTAATACTCTGATCTTTATAAAAATAAAAAATTTGTTTTAACAATAATATTTTGTGCTTTAGATATAGGACTACCCTAAGTAAGGATGTCAACTCGTGTGAGTTAGGCTAGTTCGAGCTGGCTCAAATTAGCTCAGTCTAAATTGATTCAACCCTAATTCAATTCAAATTTAATTCGAGCTAGCAAAGATAAGCCCGAATCCAAACCAAACACAAATGAGCTAGCTCAAACAAGCCTAAACTATCCCGAATTATTAATTATATATATTTTTTAGTTAATATAACTTTTTTTATTAAAAAAATATGTTTAATAATTAAAGCTCAACAATACACAAAATAATATATATATAAGAAAAAATTAATTATTAAAGTAAAATGTCAATTACTAAATTAATTAAGCAATGAGTAAATGCATTAAACCCCACACATGCAAAAGTTAGAAGTTGTCATGCCCTCATAAAAACTCATATTTAGAATAATTCTCAAGTCCAAATAAAAATTTTTCTAGCTATTAAACAAAATAAATAAAGATTAGTAAATTAAATAAATATACTTACTAAAAAATGAACAGTTAAAGTAAATTAAAATGTTACACGAGAACATAACTTTTTTTGTATACACGAGAATAAAACTTTGATTATTACATAATATATAATTTTCAAGACAATGAATAAGTGAAAAAGAGAATAGCATAACACAAGTTGATAAAAAAATTAAAATTTTTACTTCAAAAACTAATATCTAATCGATTTAGCACAATAAACGTTAAATGCATTAACATCAAATAATATAGCATAATATTGTGACAAAATGAATAAATTATAACTATTTATTCATTATCAGCTTATTTTTCAAAAGAAAATGGAAGAAAAATAACTAATATATCATAAAAGAAAAGTACTGAAAGAAATGAAAGATTATTTAAATTTTAATATAATCTTTTTTATTATTTTATTTAAAATTATATTTTATTTTATTTCGGGCTAATGGGCTGGTCCTAACCTAGCTCAAATTTTTTCAGGTTATTCGAACTGGGCTGAAACAAGCCCAAATTTAATTTGATTCGTGTTTTTCGATTCATTCAATTCGGTCAATCGAACTATAGCACAAATTACCACCCCTAATCCTAAGTCTCCGAGCAAACACTAGAAATAATAATAACACCAAATTTATTCTAAATCTAATTACACTCTTATGTAATTATAATTAATAAAAAAATTTGTCAAAAAAATAATTATAATAAAATTGAGTTAAATAAATTTATAATTGCTTGATGGGTTTACAAGACCAATCTTCTAGCAAATATTATTAACAGTATCCTTTTTATTTGAAAAAAAAAATAATCAAAGGTAAATTATATTATTAATTTTTTTTTATTAAAATATTTTTTTTCTTTAAAGTAACTAAAATGAGACTAAAATATGAACATTTAACAAAGTTAAAAGGAAAATTTAAGATGAAATTGTTTAAAGAAAAAATCAACAATAAAAATAATCTAACATATAATTATTTAAATATATATTTTAATTTTTTTAAAAAATTTAAAAAATAAAATGTTAAAATAAAATAGTAAGGAAAATCTGTGAATTTTTTCATCATTATATCATTGTTAATATTGCATTTAATCATTAGGCAAAAAATAATAATATTTTAATAAAAAATTATTCAAATAATTTTTTTTTGTCTTTAATTGATCTTTTTTTATAGCCAAGAACTAAATGACACTGTTTATAATATAAAAGACTAAAATAAACAAATAATCAAACACAAGTGACTTCTACTACATTTTTCTCAATTATATATCATAAATTTATAAAGATATAAATAAGATGATAGTTTCTAATCGAATTTAGCTTTTTAAGCTTAATATATATATATATATATATATATAGTTTAATTATACTTAAAAATGACACATTATACTTAAATCTTTCCCAAATTTATTGTATAGATTTTTTTCTAACACAAGTAAATTCGATTACAAAATATGGCACAAAAAGATTCACAAGGTACGTATTAACACATTTAATTAATTTTTTAGACTTAATTATGTTATTTGGCTCCAAAGCTTAATTAGATTCATACTTAATTCTCAAATTTTTAAAACTTATAGTTAATTCTCAAAATTTTAAAAGATCCAAAAAATTTAAATCACTTATTTTGATAATCATAAACAAATGTAACGCCATTAAATCAATTGAACGAAAATTAAAAATTTTGATAAAATTTGTCTAATTTATAAATGTTAGGGCTTAAATTGTATTAATTGAAATATTATAGACCAAATTATAATATCTTGAATAAGTTGAAGATCAAATGAATAAATAAGCTTTGTTCTAAAAATGCTCACGATAATTTTTCTTATTGTTTTAAGGGTAAACTAACAAATATACCACTAAATTGTCTAAAAAGTTGTAAACATATTATGTACATTTTCATTGTCACAAAAATAAGGTAAATATTACTAACTTTTCTCAAGTTTACAAGTTTTTAGCAAGCCCTCAAAAATCAAATGTTAGTTCACTTGTATATACGTACATTTATATTTGTATAGTCAAAGAACAAAATGCTATGTTTGATTGTTAAACTTAACACGTAATGACACATTTTTAATTTAATGTTATGAAAAAATTATATATAAAAAAATAAAACCCAATCCCCTACCCTCCTCTTTGCCGAATACAAACCCTCCATCAAAACCCAATCCCCAACCACTACTATCCTCCTTTGACAAAACCATCAAGAGTAATAATTAGTGAAAATGTCAGGGTCTAAGCAGTTGGGTGATGAGGTTAGGGCACATGTCGACAAGGCTAAAAATTGAGAGCTTGAGCTTGACAGAGGCAAAAAGGTGGTTGTAGTTTGGAGATGGTGGGAGGTTTGGCAGTGAGATGGTTGTTGAAGTTTAATGGAGGTAGCTTAGGCTCTTACCTTCTCACTATAGCTACATTTTGTATTTAGCCAAGCTCGCACCATCGCACCACTAACTACTTTCTCCATTCATCAAGGTGGGTTGCAAAAGAATAGGTTGTCGATCTCGACAACATGGTCGGTTTTTGATGAACGAAACTGATGATGATGATGGGTTGTTCGAATCAAATTTAGGTTAAGCTCCAAAGCCATTTCTCTCATTGACCATAACAAAACAATTTTCCCATATATTTTTTTTTAGTGTTTTATTATGGTATTTTTTTTTTATTTTATCTTGAATTTTTGCTATTAATTATTTATTTTTAATTTTAAATAATAATCTTATTTTTATCATTATCTCTATGACTAACAATTGTCAATTAATGATACAAATGTAAATGTTGGGATATATGGGTTAACCAACATTTGATTTTTGGGAGCGCACTCAAAAACTTGTAAACCTAAGGGAGGTTAATGATATTTACACGACAGAAATACCATCCAACTAATATAAGTGGTAGAAGTTTACAATTTGTTACTTTTTCTATCCAAATTTGACGCCTAAATCTAACTTTGTTAGTTTAGTGCTTTCAAACTATTACTCTCAATTAATCAATGATATAATTGAGTATTAAGGTTTATATCATCAATTCTCTCATCCCCTAATCACATCCTTGAAGTTCTCAAATATTCATTTTGTCACTCTTTAAATTGCAAAATGGATGGAGATAGAAGTGATAATGATAAAATGTATATTGATCCAAGAGCATCATTGATTATAGACATACAATTGTGGAGAGAGACCCTAAATCCATATATGGTAAGTTATGCACAACCCTATATTTGGTAACTTATTTTATGGGCTAGTAATGTAACATAAAATGTATAGGGTTTCGTGAGTTTTAATGGTAGTTTATATGTGTTTCGTGTATCATTGTGAAATGGGTTGGTGGAACCCTACTTTGGTGTTGTACAATAAGTCTGTTGTAAAGGAAAAAGACAATGTGCGGGTTTTGTTTTTAGCGCTTTGTCTAGACATGAGTATATGTTTTGGTCCTGTTGGAATTGACTTTTGCTCAACATGTGGCCTTTATTAGAGGTGTCAATGTCTACCTTTAAGGTAGAGACAATGAGATGGGAACTATTAAAATTATTTTAACATTTCGTTGCATACTTTTTAACATGTTGTTGAGGCTTTATATGTATTTATGGCTAACACTTTTGTTTGAATTTTTTGAAATTTTCACCAACCGAAGGCTCTGAACTCTTCACTCTCAAAATTCAAGAAGTGGACAGATGATGGCAAGAAGAAGGTTTATGTTGGAGGAAGGGTGGACTACTTGGATCATTGTGAACAAGGCACCATGACATTTGTGGTGTTTAAGAAGCTTGAGATTTTGCTAAATTTGAAACAACTTGTGAAATATTATTATCAAACTCCAGGGATTGAGTTTGGTGTTTTGAACCTGAATGATAATGTACCAACTTTGAAATTAGGGGATTTAATTACATAGTATAACAAAAAGTTCCTTGTTCATGCAATACTAGATGGGTATCATCTATTTGAGCCAGTTCAAGTGGTATACCCTCATTAATTGCCACAACAGGTAGCAATTCAAGAAAGTGATGATCATGTTGTTCCAGATAATGTTGAAGCATTCAAAACACCAAGGAAAAGAAAAGCTTTAAAGAAAACTAAGCTTCCTCAAAAGAAGAAGAAAACCTTCCCATTCTAAGGCAAAAAATAGTAAATGTTGAAGATGACCAATTGTTGATGACAACTTTGATAAAGAGCCTACTATAAATTCTCCTCCAAATATTGAAGATGATGAAGAAGAACAAATAGGGGCTTCAAATGTTGATGATGCTCTTTATGAAAGTAAGTTTGAAGATGAGAGATTGAGAGAGTTTTTGATGAAAATGTATACCATTATTAGGAAGAAGCTAGGGTTGAAGATGAACTTAATGAAGATGAGTCAAATTATGAGAATTCAGAAAATTTAGAGAGTTGTGATGAAGAAAATGAAATTATACCAAGTTGAAAGAAACAAAACATGTTGACTTGAAGGATCTTAGGTTTAGCCTGTACATGCAATTTGCCAACAAGCAAATTTTGAAAAATGTAATACAAGCATATGGAGTAAAGAATATGGCAAACATAAAATTCAAGCATTCTGATAAAACAAGAATGAGAGCAATATGTTTAACAAAAGAAAATTATGGGTTTTATATATGTGAAAAGATTCTAAAAAAACTAAGTAACCTATGAAATAGTTAGGTTAAATTTTCAATGTAAGTGTCCAAAGAAAAGGAACACTAAGTGCGCTGATCCCAATTGAATATGTGAAGAGTTTTTAGTTAATTTCAAAAAACTTCAAAAGTTTTCAAGTCCAGTATAACTGATAATGCTACTAAAGACTATGGCCTCAATCTTTCAATGCGTAAGCTTTACAAATCTAATATGAATGGGATATAGGAGGAACAATATGCAAGGATATGGGTCTACGTTGAAGAGTGTAAAATGAAAAATAGAGGCTTTATAGCAAAGATTTCAACTTTTATGGGTGTTGATAACAAAATAATATTTTTGAGATTCTACATTTGTTAGGAGGCAAAAAAAAAGAGGGATTTATGGAGTAGTGTACTCCAATTATTGGACTAGATTGAGTGTTTTTTGAAAACACCTTAAAAAGGTAAACTTCTAAAAGTTATAAGGTTTAATGGGAACAATGCTATGTTTCCAATTACATATATTGTGGTGGAATTAGAGTGTAAGGAGACATGGTCATAGTTTTTGAATTTTTTGAAGGAAGATTTGGAGATGAAGAAAAATCATGGCTATACTATAACTTTAGATAAGCAAAATGGATTGGTAACCCTAATTAAAAATTTATTCCCACATTCAGAGCATAGGATATGTGTGAGGCATCTATATTAAAATTTCAATCCCAATAATTCTAGATTGGCATTGAAACAACAATTATGGAAACTTGCAAGGTCTACTACGATGACTTAATTTGAATTTGAAATGGATGAAATGAAAACATTGTCAAAAAATACTTGGAGTTGGTTAAAAAATAGACCTCCAAAGAATTGGTATAAGGCTTTTTTCAATATCAATGCAAAATCTAACATGTTGTTAAACAATATGTGTGAATATTTCAATTCATGCATCCTTAGTATAAGGAAAAAGTCAATCATTACAATGCTTGAGGATATAAGGGTTTACTTGATGAACATTAGAAGAATGGGGTGGGTTGAATAATCAACAAGATTTTGACAAAACTACAAAAAAAAAAAAAATGTTTAAATTTGCATGCTTAGCATTCAAGGGAGTATAAGTATGAAGTGAATAATATTTTGATTAAGAAATGGATGGTTGACCTTGTGTATAAGACGTGTTCATGTAGGAAGTGGGATTTAATAAGCATTCCATGCACACATGCATATGCTACAATAAAAGTGGAGAAATAAGATCCTATCACATATGCTCATGAAGTGTACAAGTATAACTACTATGTCAATGCATACAAATCATACATATACCCTATGACAAGCATGGATGAATGGGTTAGGACTGACATACCATATCTTCTCCCACCAAGAGTGAAGAGACTAACAAGAAGACCTCTTAAAACTATAACTAAGAAAAATTGTGGTAATATTACAAGCTCAAAATACACTACCAAAATGAGAAAAAAGGGTATGATAATGGCATGCATTGTTTGTAGGAAAATTGGTCACAATGGTAAAAGCCACAACAAAAATTAAACAAACAATGCACCTGAAACAATAAGAGGAGACATGGTTAGATCTTAATTGATCAATCTTTTACTAAGTTAATTATTTCATTAAATTGGTGTTCAATTTCTATTGATATTTGATTTAACTTGCAAAGTAAAGAGAGTACACTTAATAAAAAGATTGCATATGTTATAAATACTGAGCAAAAATGTAGAGCTCAAAAAATTAGGATATTCGATGTATAACAATTATTGTTATATATATACAATTTTCAACTTTTAACATTCATTTCAATTTTAATGTTGTAGGTTTTAAGGAAGCAATTATAGTCTAGCCAAACAAGTTATGGATGATGCAGCATGAAGCAAGTGCAATGTTACCAAATTAGGAATTGAGCAAAATATGAGATAATGCAAGTTGTTTTGATGATACACCAGGATTTTTTTTGTTATAATTTTATGACATCCTTTCTCCTATGTATACTTAGATTTGGTCATGTATTATAAGTGTCATTTTGATGTCATATTGAACAATATTTTATGTATTAGAAGTGTCATGGCTGAACACTAGCATTTTACCTTGTATTTAAAACATGATTTGTTTAATGCATTTCCTTTATGTATTTAGGAAAAGCTCTGAAATAATTATTCATATGCACTCTGTTTGTGGATTTTCTTTGTTTAAAGGCATATTCACTTTGATAGGGATTTCATGTGTAGCAAACATTCAATAATCAGTTAACAGTCATTTCACTAAAATATGACATCATATGTGTCTTTCAATTAACAACAAATATTCTTACAAAATAGGAGTTATCTTGACAAATTTATCATTAAAATCACACTAGATTCTTCCCCACTAATCTAAACACTCCCAAACCAACAAAGGCAATGCCCTTTCTCACCTAGAGCTTGAACTAAAGCTCTCCCCAGTAATAAATTTTATACTTGCATGCAAAAATAACACAACTTTGCCATAACCTACAATATGTTGAACATATTACTCTTACTCCTATTCTCTATAATAATTAGTGAATAGCTCAGATATGACCTATTTTCCTCTTATTGTTTCAAGTGCATTATTGGTTTTACTTTTCAATCCTCCGTAATAGCTCAGATATGACCTATTTTTCTCTTTTGCTAGATTCACCATCAAACTTGAGAAGAAATTACAATGTTGACTATATCCTTACAAAACCAAAGTCTTTATAACAACCACAAAATTGTCAAAAAAACCACAATTTTTGAATAATTAATACTTACCTCAAAATTGTTGCAATCCTAAAACCTTCTTAGTGAATTTTCATCTATCCATAAAGTGCACAACACATAATGCTGTAGTGCAACGAGGAGCCATAGGTACTTGAAATTGACCCCTATTTCACTTTTCTTCAGTTCGTATACAATAAAGAACAAAAAAAATTACAAAGCTCAGTGATGAAATGAAGATTTTTAGAAGAAAATTTAGGGGTGCAATAAGGGAATGAGAAAATTGAGGAACTTGATATTAGCCCTAATACCCAATTATATCATTGATTAATTTAGAGTAACAGTCTGAAAGCACTAACCTAATGAGGTTAGATTTGGGTGTCAAATTTGGACTGAAAGGGTAATGAATGGTAAACTTGTACCACTTATATTAGTTGGGTGGTATTTTTGTCACAAAGAAAAGGTACATGGTATGTTTGCAACTTTTTAGATAGTTCGGTGGTATATTTGTTAGCTTATTCTCTTTTTAAAAATAAGGCTTAATTACTCCATCAATCTCAAAATTTAACTAAATTCATACCTAAGTTTCCAAACTTTTAAATTCTACAATTTAGTCTCTAAATTTTTAAAATTTTACACCTAGATCCTTATACTTTTAAATTCTACAATTTAGCCCTCAAACTTTTAAAATTACATATAGGTCCTATTTTGGATACTGAAATACATATTTTTGAATTAAAATTTTATGACATATGTGTGAATTTTTAAAATTTTAGAGACTAAATTACAGGATTTAAAAATTCAAGGATGTCACGTGACATAATATTAAATAGGCAATTAAGTGTCATTTAAAAAGAAAAAAATAAAAAGAGTCATGCATGATGAGTAGTACACCTTCCATCTGGCACTAACACCTACTCTTCTCCACCTCTTTATTATAAACAAATTATCTTTATCTATTTTGCTCTCCCTCGATCTCCTCTCTCTTTCCAATTTCTCTCTATATTGTTTTCATCTCAATTGTTGTATGAAACCACACTTTCTCTTAGTAAACTAATGCAAACCGTGAATGAACCAAAGAAGAGTAAGCAAAAGTGATTGTGGGAGACAAGCAATTGACCTGATTGCACCCTTAGACGTATAGAGATATGAATATAAAAGTAGCTAGCCATTGAGTCTAAATGAGAAAGGTATTGTTCAATTTTTTTTTCCTTGTCAACTAGGGATAAAAAGGGTATGGGTCATATGGCCTAAATATATATGTTTTAATTTTTCTTTAAATGAAAAACTCAATACTCTATATATCACGTGATTTATCATGACACAAAATCATATTTTATTAGACATTATTTTATTTGTACTTTTATAATTATAAGAAGACCTATATGGAAGGGGTAGTTTAAGGATTTTTGTGGCTTTAGGAGATAGATAAAAATAGGGCCCTTAATCATATCACCCATTATAGCAACGTTGTGTATTTATTTTTTGTAAATTTATTAATTGTTTGGTTATCATCTAAGGATTTTAGCCTACTAGATCATGAGTTTGGGGTTTCAACCCATCAATCAAGGATTTCAGTCCGTTAGCTAGGGAATTTCAACCTATTAGCTAGGAAATTTTAGCCCAACAGTTAGGAGATTTTAGCCAGTTAGCCAAAAATTTAAACCTTCAGCTAGGGGAATTTAGCCAAGGGATTTCAACTAATCAGTTCGTAAGGACCCAACACTCCGTCAACCCATTATCTTGGTATCTCAAACATCACCTCAACTTGACAACCTAGATCTCTAGGGTCCTAATTAGTTGACCATATGTACACCTATCTAACAACGAACAACATATGCACACTCCTTAAATCATGGGTCACTTTTCAATAGTCACATCAATAATTGTCAGACCTATCATATTGTAACAAATGTATATTTTTATGTTTATAAATGTTTGAAGATGTTACCTCAAAGGGTCTGGGCATTTATCACTAAAACCCTACTATAAGGATTATTTTCTAAATAATTAGCTCCTACCATAGAGCCTTAAGTTTTTTAGCTTGTCTACAAGAATTTGAATCTCAAATCTTCCATATAAAGAGAGTTAGTCCATCCCAAGGGAAATTTAATCTGACACATTGAAATCTTAGCTCCATCAATATTGGTAGATGTCTTCCAAATATATGGTAGCTTCACAATAAGCCCATACGAGCCTGCACTACCTAAGAGGACTTTAGAGAAAATGACTGGCTAAAGAAGAAGAGATGCTTGGCTTGATAAGCCCAAATAGCTTGTACCACCTATAATGTTGGAATCAGTAAGGAGGAATAAATGCTTGGCTCAAAAAGCTCAACTAGCCTAAACAGTTTGTGCCACTTATGAGAATGTTGGACTGGCTAAAGAGAAAGAGATGATTGGCTCAATAAGCTCAAATATCCTGTACCACCCACAATGTTGGACTAGTTACGAAGGAATAAATGCTTGGCACAATAATCCTAACCAGCCTATGGCACCCTTAAGAATGTTGGATTAGGTGAAGAGGAAGAGATGCTTGACTCAATGAGCCCAACAGCCCATACCATCCATAATGTTGGACATGTTAAGGAGGAATAAATGTTTGGATTAATAAGTCAAACCAACCCAAACAACCATTGCCACCCATGAGAACGTTGGACTGGTTGAGGAGGAAGAAATGATTGGCTCAACTAGCCCATTTTACCCATGAGAATGTTGGCCGAAATGATTGGTTGAAGAAGAGATCATTGGCTCAATAACCCTAACTAGCTCGTACCATCCATGAGAATGTTGGTTAAAATGATTGGTTGAGGAAGAAATGCTTGGCTAAATAACCCCCAACTAGTCCGTACGACCCATGAGAATGTTGGCCAAATTGAGTGGTTGGGGAGAAAGGAATGCTTAGCTTAATAAGCCCAACTAGCCCGCACTACTCCATATGACCTATGCCAAAATGCATGGCTAAAGAGCTCAAAAAATCAATACGAAAACACATGAGGTCTAAAATAGTTTCCAATTTGGTGGAATAAGCTCATTTTGCAAAAAGGTTTGTATTGAACATACAAAGAAATGTAAATCCTCAAAGAAATTGTGAGCATGGTCTATTTCTAAAATAAAGGATAGATATAGAATGAATGTACAAAACAAAGAAGAGCTAAGTTGGAACAGTGATCACTTTAGAGATTATTATGGCTAACTCTTTTACTGCATTTTGCATCATATATTTCATGATTATTCAGTTATTCAAACAATATACATGTTATGCAAAATCATTTCAAATATAACACTAATAGATGTTGAATAGAAAAAAGAATATACAAGGAAAGTGACATTATTAAAAAGCTCCATTTAGCCTAGCCAATAAGCTATCTCACGAATAAAATGATGTGATAACCCCCAAATTGAGAGTAGGAGTCCAATCCCCCATTTGGAATGCAAGTGTAACAGGTAAGAAAATATGCCCGTTTTAAGGAAAAGGCTTATAGTTCAAAAATATGAACCTCCTCTTCAGGACAAACATGATAGTAACAAACTCAAATCCCCTTGCTTATGTCCCCTGTCATGTAAAAAAAAAACGTTATAATCCTCAGGTTGAGAGTGAAAGCCCACTCCCCTAACTTAGGATGCAAGTGTAAGAGGTGAAATAATATGTCCATCCTAATGAAAGGGCTTAGAGTTCGAAAATAAGGCAGTAACAAACTCAGATCGGCTCATGAATAGCAATAACCCACAAGTTAAGAGCAGGAGCCTACTCCCCCTACTTGGGATGCATGTTTAAAAGTTGAATCAATATGCCCATCCTAAGAAAGGTGATGCGAACCGCTCGCCACGACTCCTATGACCTCCAAATCACGCGGCTTGGCAACCACAAGAAATACGGACAGAAACCCGACACCAATCTTAGCACGCAGATTCTACGAAGAACGCTCGACTATGGTAGCAAAGAACTCACCTCCACCCTTAGATATACGCACCACGAGCCGAGATAAGGCGAAACGCCACAAAGGGTTGCTAGTTCCTTTGATAAGTTTCTTGATAGAACAAGAGAAGCACTTGTGCTCTCTCAATTTTGAAATCACTTCAAAATCTATTTCATTGATGAAAATTCATATTTGGTTGGTTACAATGGCAGCTGCCTTACATATATATAGATACAAAGAAAACCTAAAAATTGTCTCAAGAAATCTCAGCCATTGATTTGGATCCAATGGCCCAAAAATTACAACATTTTGAATCCTCGCCGCGGCGGGGAATTATTCATGCCGTGGCGCGCCCTGTTCTGTTTGCCCCACGCGAAGCCTTGCTGCGGCGCACAAAAGTTCATGCCGCGGCGCGCACATTCAGGATCTGCGCGCAGGTCTGGCTGTCAGGCGCGCATGTCCGTGTCAGCGCGCAGGTCTGGCATGTCAGCGCGCGCACGTCTCGCCCAGTCCTCGTCATGCCGCGGCGCATGGAATTTCATGCCGCGGCGCACATGCCCCTTCGGTCCAAAACAGAAACCTCCTCGCCACGGCGCCACTTTCTCGTGCCGCGGCGCGCATGTCTCCTTCAATCCAAAACAGAATGCCCTGTGCCGCGGCGCACCAAATCCATGCCGCGGCGCGCTTGTGTGACAATTCCACCCTTCAATGCAGAACCCTCCTCGCCGCGGTGCACAAAATCTATGCCGCGGCGCAGCTCCAATTTTTGGGATTGCCACTTGCACTCTTCTCCTTCTCTTCCATGGTGCTTGCATACTTGTTTTTGATCTTGCATGCCATTTTGCACCTTCTTGGGGCCCTTCTCAAGGCACGGTTCTCGGCACGTGTTGAGCCGACTTTGGGAGGGGGTCCGGTTCGTATCATTCCCTCCTTCTTCGAAAGAATTCGACCTCGAATTCGGACCTTTGTCATAGGGCAAGTTTTGCCGGCCATCTTTGTTCTGTTTTTCATCATAAGATCCCTGCAAGAAAGAAAAGTTAGAATATAAACATTGTTGGGTCCTTTTTCTTTCTTTCTTCCCCCTTGAGTGCTGATGCACAAAAACTTGATAGTCAAATTTTGTAGTTTATAAAATGCTCGCAAGTGCACGAATCACTTGTAATGAGTGATAAGTATACTCCCAAGATCGTCTCTCAAGGAATTGCGGTGGTTCTAAAACGTTATTTATTTTCTTATTTAGTTGAATAAACAATCCTAAACATTCTAACAATTGTCGGTTGAAGAACAGATTGTAAATTCGGAATTAAATTAAAGAAACTAAAATAAAATGAAAATAAAAGTAATCACAACCAAAGTGGGGATGATGGATGTAAATGAAAATTTTAGTTCGCTATCCATTCATGGCAAAAACAAATTAAGCATTCAATTAAAAGTTGGATTTAATGATTTTTCCGCTAAACCTAGGAAATCCCAAATCAATGGCAATTTTCATTACAATCAACTAATTAACTTCTTTGATCCGGACCGTTAATTAACTAATTGGAATTAGCTCAAGGAAATAATTATAACCACCTAAACTAACACAAATCAATGCAATCAATTTAGGCTCTTGTTCATAATGCACAATTAAGCAAAGATGGCGTTTCTAATGCCTAATTCTAAAATATTCTTCCTAATTACAAACTAAGGTTTGGTCCACCATTAATTCACAATCAGAAAATAATAAGAACATGAACAAGAAATAAATCCAATCATATATAATTAAATCACAAAATTGTTCTTCCAATCATTAGAAGCAATACTAAAATCCCAATTACATAAATTAGCCAACCATAACTAAATTGGTGTCAATCAATTTAGTCATGGAGGCAAACCACAAAATCAGAGAAGAAAAAGATATTACACTAAAAATACCCCAATGAATCCTCTAGCTCCAATTCTTTAAACTTGGTTGATCCCCTTTCTCAAATCCTTGGAGTAGCTTCAACAATGGAGGGTCTCCTCTTGATTTTGGGTTGATTTTTGGGTGGAAAACCCTTGCTGCAGTAGCAGCAAAGGTGGGGAAGAAATTTGGTGTGAAAACTTCTTTTTGGGAGAGGTATAATGTGGTATTTATAGGAGGAATGAAGTGGAATACGCGTTTTAGGGTTTCTGGACAGTTTTGGCACGCTCGCCTCAGCGCAGGTTTTGCCCACCGCGGCGCGCCTTGTATGTAATGGTATGTAAATGCCTTTACATACGTTGTTGAGATCCTCGCGGGCGCAAGTTTTCTATGCCTCGGCGCGCTATATTTTCCTGGAATTCAAATCAAGACAGAAACCTCCCCGCCGCGGCACAGGTTTTTCATGCCTAGGCGCGCGTTTCTTTTGTCTTGTATGTAACCCTTACATAGTTTTTGACTCCTTATCTAAGCCTTACATTTTCTGGCTTTTGTTACTCCATTTTCTCTCTTTTTGTGTTATTTCAATCCAATATTCTTCAAGAGTCCAAAAACCTACAAAACACAAAAATACCTTCCAAAACACGAAAATAATAAAATAAAACATAAAATGAATGCTTAAAAACATAACAAAACATAGGTCAAAATTGTGTTCATCAAGTGCCCCTCCTTTTCCTTGGGCTCTCCTTCTAACCTCTTCCCCTTTTTCTCCTCCACTTCCCTTAACAGCTTGTTGGACATTTGTTGTGGAGTCAAAGGCAAAAAAGTAAACTTCCTCCCTTCCCTCTCGAGGGAATACTCGTTCTTGTATCCGTCATAGGTGACCTTCTTATCGTATTGCCATGGCCGCCCTAGCAATATATGCCCAGCTTGCATGGGTAATACGTCACAAATCACCTCATCCTTATATCGACCAATGGAAAAGGTTACAAGTACTTGCTCTTCAACCTTCGCTTTTCCATTGTCATTTAGCCACTGTAGATTGTACGGTTGGGGATGCTTGTTCGTAGTCAACCCTAGCTTCTCAACTAAAGTTGTGCTCGCAATGTTGGTGCAACTCCCACTATCAATTATCAACTGGCACACCTTATCACTCACATGGCATCTCGTCTGAAAAGTATGAACTCTTTGGGATCCCATGTCAACTTCTCGATAATAATCCAATGGTGCCCGCCGTACTACAAGCAACTCTCCCGTGACTGGATACACTTCCTCGTCATTAGCCTCCTCTAATGACAGCTTCTCCCCTTCATCACTGTCATCATCGGTCGCCACTTCCCCATTGGCTTGCACGATCATTGTCCTTTTGTTCGAACATTGATGAGCGTAGTGACCTTTTCCAAGGCAACGGTAACAATTTATGTCACGACTCCGATGGACGGTTCCTCCTTTCTCCTTTCCCTTATCTCTCCTCATCTCCTTTTCTTTGCCCTTGTTCTCAAAATTGGGCTTGGAGCTACCTTCCCCTTCCTTCCTTCCACTCGGCTTCCAAGGCGGAATTGGGTTCGGTGTCGGTGTCAGAAAAGTGGTGTCCTGATTGTTCTCTACGGGTATGGTATGGCTACTCCTCCTCTTCAATTGCCTTTCTACCTTGATGGCCATTTGCACCATATCCTCCAACTCGACATAGTGGTGCAACTCCACAATGTTGGCAATGCTAGAATTCAACCCGCTCAAGAAACGAGCCATAGTGGCCTCCCTATCTTCCTCCACACTTGCTCTCACCATAGTCATCTCCATCTCCTTGAAATACTCATCAACAGACCGATGACCTTGATTAAGCCTTTGTAGTTTCTGATAGAGTTCCCGGTAATAGTGGCTTGGGACAAACCGCTTCTTCATTATGGCCTTCATCTCACCCCAATTATCAATGGGCCTTTCTCCACTCCTCCTCCTTGAGACCACCAATTGGTCCCACCAATTCAAGGCGTAATCGCTAAACTCGACTACCGCCAATTTTACTTTCTTCTCCTCGGAATAATGGTGACAATCAAAAACATGACTCGCTTCTCCCACTCCAAGTACAACTCCGGATCATTCTTCCCTTGGAATGTAGGCATCTTCATTTTGTTGTCCAAATTCCGGTCAACCCCATCAAAGGAAAAGGCTTATAGTTCAAAAATATGAACCTCCTCTTCAGGACAAACATGACAGTAACAGACTCAAATCCCCTTGCTTATGTCCCCTGTCATGCAAAAAAATAACGTTATAATCCTCAAGTTAAGAATGGAAGCCCACTCCCCTAACTTGGGATGCAAGTGTAAGAGGTGAAATAATATGTCCATCCTAATGAAAGGGCTTAGAGTTCGAAAATAAGGCAGTAACAAACTCAGATCGGCTCATGAATAAAGTATAGCAATAACCCACAAGTTAAGAGCAGGAGCCTACTCCCCCTACTTGGGATGCATGTTTAAAAGTTGAATTAATATGCCCATCCTAAGAAAGGGGCTTAGAGTTTAAAAATATGAACCTTCTTTTTGGGGCAAACATAACAGTAACAAACGAAGATCTGCTTGCTCATATCCCCTATCTTGCGAATAAAATAATATGATAAACCCTAAGAAAGGAGCCTGGATGTAGGTGTAAAAGGTGAAATAATATGCTCATCCTAAGAAAGGAGCCTAGAGTTCAAAAATACAAACCTCCACTTTGGAGCAAACATGACAGTAATAGACTCAAATAGGCTCGATCATGTCCACTATTTCGTAAATAAAATAACGCGATAACCTCCAAGTTGAGAGCGAGAGCACACTTTCCTTACTTTAGGATGATGAAGAAAGAGGTTGAAAAAGCCATCCATGAAAAGAGATGAAAAAATCAACCAGGTATTACATGTCTAAATCAGCTAGGAAGAATAGCAAAAAAATCAAACAGTTATTACATGACTAAATCGTGAGCTAGGAGTTACGTGAAAAACTAAGCCATGAAAAAGAGTTGAAAAAAATTAGCCAGATATTTCATGGCTAAACTAGCTAGGAACAAGGGCTAAAAAATCAACAGTTATTACACAACTAAATCGTGAGCCAAGACCTACGTGAAAAAATCAACTGTGAAAAAGAATTGAAAAAATCAACCAAGTATAGATGCTAAAATGTTAGCCAGGTACGCGGGTTCAAGAAAGTAGCCAAGATTTACATGGCTAAGTCCATGGTTATATATTCTCCAAATTTGGGTTATCACATAGGACTAGCATGTGCCCTCAGATGATTAAAACAAAAAAACAAAAAGTGAAAATCGATTAATGAACATGTAATTTCATAAAAGAAAAAATAGCTTCATAATATTGGAAGTGAACTCGTTTATTTAATTACTTCGAGTATGTTAATAAAAAAACAAAGAACAATAAAAATAACAAAGAGTTTAGGGTTTAGAAATTGTTAACAAATAGAAGCAAGGGCATTAAGACAACAATGTGAACCTTATTAGTAAGACACATCTGTCGCACATTCTGAGTATCAAATAACATTAAGCGGCAAGTTGCAAATACACAAGGGACATTCTAAAGATTTTGAAAATATGATGAAGGCTGAAAAAGTAATACATTCTTTCAACTTGTTCTTTCCTTAATGTTTGGTAATAGATTATCACCTAAGGATTCTTTCCCATTAGCACGTCAGTCAAGGATTTGATCCCGTTAGTTAGGGGATTTCAATCCCGTAAGCTAAGAATTTAGCATGTAGCCGGGAGAGTTGTACTCGCCAGTCAGGTGAATTCAAGTCATCAACCCATAAGGATTGAACACCCCATCAACTCATTATCTTGGTATCTCAAACAACGCATCAGCTAGACAGCGTCGGTCTTTAGTGTCTTAACTAGTTGACCATCCATACACCTATATTTGACAAGAAGCAATTTATGCACATTCTTAAATCATGGGTCACTTTTTCAGTAATCACATCAATAATTGTCGGACTTATCATATTGTAACATGTGTATATTTTTATGCTTATAAATACCCGAGGATGTTACCTCAAATAGCTAGGGCTGGACATTTATCACTGAAATCCCACTACATGGATTACTCTCTAAACATTAAGATATTACCTTCTTTTTTCAATTAACCAAAAAGTGGCAATTATTAAGAAACTCAAATATGTTAATTAATTTAGTCATTTAAAAAATCTAAGATATTGTTTAATTTCCTTATATAGTAAACTACAAGTCAATTGTTCTTTTTTTTATTATTATGAATTAATCGTACATATAGATTATTATTGACACAACTAATATTCATTAATAACAAATTTATCTAACAGCAATAATAGTAAATATAATTACTTTTATATATATATATATATACACACACACACTTAATAGCCATTCTAAAGCATAGGTTGGGAGACTAGAAAAATATATGAAAGTAACAATTTGGTTGTGATAATATTCTAATAATATTTAATTAAATAAACAATAATTTTTAAAAATTAAAATATTTTTAATTTTTTATTTGAAAAACTATTTATTTGTTAAAAAGATATAATGTGTTAAAAAAAAAATTGGGTCTCTATCTTTCTTAACCTAAAGTGGGCTCTTTATCTGCCTAATGCAAGAAGTATTTTGTTTATAGTGGAATTTTCAAATCAAATACACTAACATGCACTTTTTAGAAAATAAAGTGACCTGGATGCTATTTTGCACCTATTATAGCGCACTAACGTGTTTCTGGTAGCCAATGTTTAATTTCTTTCGCCATTAACTTGAAATAATTTGCTTCCATCGAATTTGGCTAGGCTGCTTTGTATAATTAGTGCTCAAAATCAAAATAATCAATGTTTTTTTTTAATGGATAACCATTGAGAGTTACTTAGTTGTACGATTAACAACTTTTATCTTTATAATCACGTTCTAGATTCCTTAATGGGGTAATCATCTTATATATAAAAACAGCTAGCTAGAACTTGTTATTATATAATTCTTTTTTTAGGTACCTTTTGTAGAAAGCAAAAGTAAACACATAAAAACTAAAAAGTCCAAATGGTTTGTCAACAGTCAACACTAACAACATCGTATAGAATTAGGTTTTTTTTTTTTTTAATCAAACTGGGATGATTTTAACCTATAATTGAAAATCAAAAGAGTTTTACAGTCAATTACTAGGTAAATTATTTTTCTTTTTAATTTGAATGATTTAGTGATTATGAAAAAAGAAGTTGATTAAAAAAATGAGATAAATGAAAATATTAAGTAATAGACTAAACAACATTTTACATTGATTACTTTTATCATAAACTAATATTTGAATTTTAATTGACCTGTTAATTCATTTGATACTCCTTTTTTTTTTTTTATGAATAATTTCAATAAATTCATATTAAAATCTCAAGAGTTAAAAAAAAAAAAAAAGTAAATAATAATAGTCTGTCTTTGCAATCGATCAAACCAAACTTAAAAAATGTCATTTGCAGTTTGTTGAACAGTATGAGGAATCACTTTTCTCCACGACATTACGAGCACCTATCTCAAATAGGCTAAAAGTTCAGCAACTAGTGAGCTTTCGACACGATTGACTTAAAAGCCTTAACACGTAAAACATTTATTAAATAAGTTAAAGTATAATTATATTCTAATAAATTATATTAAATTATATTATAATTAGTTTATAAAATTATTAATGATAATTTATATAATATAGTGATAAAATTAATTATAAATATTTTAATAAAATAATTTTTATTATAAAATTTATTTAAATGAATATTTAATTTATTTTATATTTTTATTACATGTTAAGAATAAATAAAATATTAGTTTTAATTTAGATGAAAGAAAAAATTTAGACACATAATTTTATAATTAAAAATTTAAATAAATTAAGTTAATTATCTATTATGGTTTAGACACACACTACTTAATTGTCTAAAATTTTCACATAATGTACTATTTTTATATTATATGATACGATTTAATTTTTCAATCAAATACATGACTATATAAATTATACATTTAATGTCTTTAATATTGTGCAACAACAATATCGTTAGAGTGTGTTTACTAGGAATATATACCTATTAATTAGAATTAAAATAAATATTAAACGAAATGGAGAGAATAATAAGCGTAATTTTTTTTTTTTTTTTTTTTTGTGTGTTTATAAAAGAAATATAAGGAATTAAAATAAAAATATTAATTTAGTTAATTTTTTTTTTTCTGCTAATAGGACTTTTTATCCTCAAACTGTACATGAATCTACTATCTTTAATTTATCATTAAAGATTTATGCCATTAAACTGCAGGCCATAATAATGAAAAATATTAAAATAAGAAATTTTTTTCTTTTTGGTTAATAAAATAAGAGAGTTTTATAATTTTATTAGTGAATTTGAAAAATGAAACAAATACCAATAGAGGAGTAGGAATTAATAAATGAGAATGATTCATAAATTTATAAAATTTTTATTTTATTTATATCATATTTTTAGAAAGTCAACAATAGAATAAAAATGACTTTCCTTTTCTTCTTCTTTTTTTCCTTCCCTTTTCTAATCAATAAACAAACTCATTTCTCTTACCACAATACAAATTCAGAGATATAAGTGGAATCATCACAAGTAACATATTCACTTTAAGGCAGGCTGAAATCTGAATGCTTATGTTTATAGATTTATCTTAAATAAGTGGACTCCATTAAACCTTTCATAGTAATTAAAGAACTTTTTTTCAAAAACCACATTTTTAACACGGTCAAAATATGTAATTACAAATATAAAATCCTAATATTCATCCCATACATTTTTACAAGAACAAAAAATTTAGCTAAAATTTTTTATATTTAACATTATTCAAGTTAAATTTCAGTTAATTGGACCCGGTCCAATGTTCTAACCAATTGAAACTGGTTTATTATTATTATTGTACTATTTTCATGGGAAATTTTAAGGATATTATTTTACGTAAAAAAAAAAAAAAGAATTCATATTACAGTTAGAGATAATTAGAAAAGGGTTGGGCATTCTTGAATTCACTTTCTTTGTATCACTATAACACTTCAATCACATTGCTAAATTTTACAAAGAACATATAAATTATACAATCTTTAAAAATAACACAGATTTGTCACTTTTTAAACAATATCATAATATTTTATTATTAAAATCAACTACCTCATTAATGTACCGTATTCATTAGGTACAATTACAAAACAGTCATTGTGAACGTTTCCTTATCAACCTTCCTACGTTTATTTTCCTCCATTTTCATTTTAAAAGTGGTTAAGGCTGCCATTTTTTTGGGTTTATTTAAAGCTGAAATTTGCGGCATATCACTTACTTAAACTCTTTCAATTTTCTTTCTTTCTTCCTTCCTTACGTTCCCATGCTCATTTCATCTCTCACTTCTTCAATACCGGAAACAGCAAGAATGGACAACACCATTTTAGGCAACATACCAACTGAAATTCCGAACTACTTTTGTGGCAAGGCAATACCAACATCAACTTAATAGACTATTTGAAAACCAAGAATAGGGTTTTTCGGTTGTGCTTAGGTGTGTGTTTGATGGTTTTTTGTTTATTTGTTTTCTTGATCATTTTCTGGACTTAATTGATGATATTTTTGGGTTTTTTATATTTATTTTTTATTTGTGCAGACGAAGAGTGGACCCTCATACTATTAGGACAGAAGTTGTGATGGGTTCTCTTATATGAATTTGGGGATTTTTTTTTTTTTAAAGCAAAGAGCTAGTGTGAAAAATAGGGATGCAAATTTAATCCGATTTGATCAAAATTTGAATGATTATGTCTGATTTGATTCGTTTTGAAGGTTAATTAGGTCATAGTAAGTCTGACCTGACATTATTTGAATAATTTTTGAGTCGAGCTTATGGTCAAACATTTATATTTCGAGCTTAGCTCGAATTCGGCCCCGAAGTTCGAATTAAATTTAAAATTTATAAAATAAATGTATATTTGAATATGATATGTCAGTATTTTATAACTTATTGTATTATTTAAACTCAATTATTAACTTAAGTTAATTCAAAGTTTAAAAAAAATATATTCAATTATACCCAAATATTTTATGGCCGAACTTTGAACTTGCGTTTAGTTTGTAAAAACCGATAAGCCCAACCCGAAAATATATATTGCCGGACAATACCTAGCTCTAGTTCGGCCCAATTCCAAAATTTTGGGCTTAGCTTAACCCAATTTGCCCAAATTTAAATACCTACATGAAAGGAACTATGGATATTTTGTTTTTAATTGAAAATACCCATTATGCCCTTCAAGAAGGCCACAAGTATGTGATATTCATGAGTCATATTTATAATATTTTATTCATTTTTAATGAAGATATTAAGATTAAAATAACTTAATTTATTATTTTGAATGACGTATATATTTTAAAAAATAATAATAATATAATGTAATCAAAGTTACATAGTATGTAACCAAAATGACATTTAAAAAATACTTAGCTTGCCTAAAGTACAAGAGCAATTATAGTTAAGAGTTTTTCTCACTTTTTTTCTTTTATAGAAAAGTAAAGCGAGAGTTGGGTTCTATAATTATTCGATAGTTTTACATTACTTTTACTTCACCAAAAGAGTAATATTATTATTTTTTTAAATAATTATATTACTCACTTATATGTAATTGTAACTCAAATTTTAAAATTACATATAGTTCAACCACAAGTGAAAACTCAATCCCACATGGTCATTGGATGCTTCAGTTTATTTTAATAATCTCACATGATTCTTAACTACCTCAATTATATAAAATTTGTTAATAGATTATTTTTTTTATATTCATATAATAACTTATAATAGATTAGTTTTTTTTTTTTTTTTTGCTAAACAACTTATAATAGATTAATTAAACAAACAGGGGTATGTCTTGAATTTCTTTGAACTAAACAACATTTTTGACTAAAAAAATGCGCCTTATTATTTGAGTACTACTATTTGTCCTGCAATATCATTTAAGAGAAAAACGCCAAGAATAATATCAACACGTAGACAGAGGAAACTATAAAATTTAATTTGAGTTATTAATTGCATTTATATTTATACTATATATCATATTATATAAATGGAAAATACCAAACTTTTTAGGATCCCATGCCCTTATTTCCTCTTGTAAATAATATTGTGTACTCAAGTGAGAATGTTTAGCCTTTTCGTTATAATAAGGTCATTCTTTTTTATATTAAACGGTATTTTGTGTATTTAAATTTGTGATTTAAAATGAAAGAATTATGAGCCTTACCATCAGAGCACTAATTGAATCTTATTATTAGGTCATTCAACCCAACTAATTTATGTCTAATATATAAAAATATATAAAAACCCTTTGTTTTGGTTAATCTTAACTACTAAATTTATTTTGAAATAAATTTTTTGTTGAAATAATCATCCACCAATTTGGACCCAAAAAAAGGTATGTTAATTATAATTTTCCATATTTTAACATACCAAAACAGAGAATTATTTATAGGTCATAAGAAGTACAAAGAAAAGAAAAAGAAAAATATTTATATTTATATATTTTACATTTAATTTAGGGTGAGGTGTCACAAAAATACTTAAATTAAATAATTTGTATTATTTAGTTAATTAAATTAAAAACGGTGTCATTTAACTCATTAGCTTTATAAAAAGGCCTGATAAAAAACATATTATAAGTTTTTAATAATTTTTTTATTAAAATATTATTTCTATCAAGTGATTAAGATGTAATTAAAATATGAATCTTTAACAAGAATAAAAATGAAATTTAATATGAAATTATTTAAGAAAAAATCAACAATATTAATATTCAAACAGAAAATTATATATATATATATATATATATATATATATATATATATATTAATTTTTAATAATAATTAAAAATTAATAAAAATTGAAATAAAACAGTGACAGTTAACTAATATTAAAAAATAATATTTATAAATTTTTTTTATATTAATTATGATTTTCTTATCATTAAAGATTTGTATTTTAACTGAATTTTAATCAATTAATTAATAAAAAATAATAATATTATTAAAATAACATAATTTATTTTTAAGTGACTTTTTTTAAAATTAATTTTTTCTAATCTAAGAAATTTTTTAGGCATTTTTCTCCCTAATTTAAATCATATCAACTCGTGTTTGTTAAAAAAGTACAGAAATTTAAAACATAAGTGCGTATTTTTTTTTTTTTTAAATTGAATTTAAAACATAACAAATCAATAAATTATCACCAAAGCAACTAATCCATATTCTCCTCATCTTTGTCTGCCACAGATTTTGTACTACTTCACAAATCGCGCGTGAGATTTATAACCAACTGGGTCACTACATCACCATTTTAAGCCACGTTGAAAATCGTTTAACTGACACGTTACACATATGATTGAGTGAGGGAAAACACTTGGAAAAAAGTAAACTCAAGGGGAATAGTACAGTAAATAATGCAGTTAAATTAAATTATATGGTTTAAGACAGCAGCCTCTTGAAGATAGCTTTTCTTATATATTTAAATGAATGAAAAACAAATACTGACATTATATTATCTCCTTCAACTTTTTTTATGGAAAAAAAATAAAGTAAATTTTGGGAAAAAATTTGGGTTCCATGTACCTAAGAAAGTTTGGTAAAAATTCACAACTTATTTTTTTTTTTTATAGATGATTACAAAATATTTGAAAGAAAACTTCTTCATTGCCTTCAACTATCAATATGTTTGAAAAAAAAAAAAAGAATTTTCATATTTTTTAAAAAGAACCATTTTCTTATAATTTCATTTCATAAGAACAATCTTCATAATTTTTTTATAAATTTATTTGGGTTGTCTAGTAGTTTAGTAGATGTAATAGTTTAGCGGGTTAAATAATAATCACATGTTAATTTATGAGTTAGTTTATGAGTTGATTCGTGCTATCAGGCTGTGTTTGGGTCATGCTGGAGGATTTGTGTCAAGAATACGTGATGAAACATTATATGTCCACGATACAATTTGAATGATAAATAGTTAATGGTCAACGCATAGTTAACATTCAATCAACACATAATTAACATATGTTTTGAATCAAATTAAGAAGCATCTTCATTAATAAATAATATATTAAATATATTATTGGTTTGATATATATTGAAAGTTATTAATATAGTAATTAATATTAGAAAATGCTTAATATATAAATACAATATTATTATATTGGCTTACGGTCAAAAATATACGTAAGCTTCATGTTCAACCTTCGCAGGTATTTTCATTAAAAAAAAAAACCTTCGCAGGTATATTCTCATTTTTTTTTTTATTGAGCTCCATTTTTTTTTTGTTAAGTACAAGAAAGTTAACTTAAACATCAGAATAAATTTGACATTATCTGATATTACTATCCTTTATTTTGCAGAATCTGAACTCAAAAAAAGTGAAGAATACAGAGAGAAAAAATTAGCCTTAACAGCTCATTTAACAAACATGTTAAAGTGACACTACCACAAAACTGTTTTTTGGCCTTGCAAAATTGGTTACGATTTTTGTAAAAATCGAAGCCTTAGGTTTTTGGTCACGATCAAGTTAAAACCATTACCATTGTATGCGTATATAATCTCGATTTTTACAATAATCGTGACCATAAAATAGGCTAACAAAAAAAAAATTTATTCACGGTTATTAAATAACTGTGACCTAATCATGCTAATATAGTCTCAGTTTTTTTTTTAAATCGTGACCATACTCTCATATTTTGTGTTATTTTTTATTTTGTATTAAAAAAAAGAAGAAAAACCCAACGCAAATTGCAACCTAATTAATCCTTTGCTCACATTTTCGTTTTATCAGCTAGTTTTCATTTTTCACTGCAGGCGACGATCGAAGAAAAGAGGCACCCACTTCCCAGCCCGTCGATCGTCAAACTCCGCAGCTTTCGGCGCTGACCAGTCCATTCTGACGCTGCCCAGTCACTCCATAGTCCACACACAACGATGCTCAGTTACATACGCAAAAACCAAAGAGAACGACGCAACCTAAGCCCACCGAAAACGACAACCGCCTTTGTTGGTAGCCTTCTGTCTCCACCTAAGCCCACTCTCTTCCACCCAACCCTGCCCACCAGCCATTCCAGTCACGGTTATTTAGGCAGCTGTTTCAGTTCCTCTTTTTTTGTAGTATTTTTTCCTCACGCACGGAGGACCACCCACTAGCCACCATCCCCCAGCCACGAACCACCAATCACTTCCAGTGACGCTGCCATAGGTTTGTAACTCTTTTCCTTGCATCACATTACAATTTTCATATTATATTACATGAATTTTCCTCACAATATTGCCTTGGTTATGTGTGGTGTTTCTTATTTTTCAATAATCAGTGACATTAATGATGGTTAGACAAATCATTGTTTCTCATATCAATATAGACTAAAATTTTAATTATTGCTTGTTTAAACCATAAAGTAATAAGTGTTGAAAATATTGAGTACTTGGCCATTTTTGTTTACAGGGCACATATATATACTTGTATTTTGCTACCTTTTATCATAGAGTGAAACTCAAGTGAACTTAATTTAATAGATCCTATGGTATTATTTTAATTTTTTAATGATTCATAGCCTCTTTGAATAAAAATTTAGTTTATTGTTTTTTTTGTAATGATAGATATATTGATTATTGAAAATATCCACCGCCAACCTCTCAATCACTAAAAATAGTATAAAAATTATAAAATACCATTTCTAGTAATTTACGAATAATCAAGAAATAAAGGCTAAATCCCTCAAATGCAACACACAACAACAACAAAATGCAATATACATGAAATGGTGCTTCAAATTAGAGAGTCATTCTCATTGACTGTTTTTCTACACTATGTCAAATACATAAAATTATCATTTAAATTAATATATGTTGTATTGCATATTTAGAATGGACAAGTCTAGGATGTTGAAGCCAAGATTTTCTCAAGAGTATTTGGAAGGTGTAGAGAGTTTTTTAAATTTTGCTTGGATTAATATCATGGATGATGAGTGTATTATATGTCCTTGCAATGATTGTACAAACACAGAATTCCAAAAAATTGATGACATACGAGATCATCTTATTACTAGTGGGATTGTTCCAACTTATATAAATTGGTATATGCATGGAGAGCCCCTAATTGAGGAGGATGATGAAACAGACACACCATCGAGCCATCGATTCCCATTCATGGATATGAGGGATTCTTCTGTTTAAATGGTAAATGCAATAGAAAATGATGCGAACTTCAAAACTGATGAATTTAACAAGTTGTTAGAAGATGCTGAAAGGCCACTTTATCCAAGTTGCATGAATTTCACTAAGCTGTCAACTATGGTGAATTTATACAATATAAAGGCAAAAGATGCCATGTTCAATGATATACTACAGTTAATTCATAAAATGCTCCCAATGACGAACGAGTTTCCCACTTCTATGTATGAAGTGAAAAAGACATTGGGTAAGTTTGGTATGAATTATTTGAAGATTCATGCTTGCGCAAATGATTGTATACTTTATAGGAAAGAATGTGAAAATTCTACTTAGTGTCCAAAGTGTGCTACTTCAAGGCAAAAATCTACCTCAAATGGAAATGATGTAAAAGAAGGTGTACCGACTAAAGCGCTTTAGTACTTTCTGCGTACATCTCATTTTAAAAGAATGTTTAAAAGTAACACTACAACAAAACTGATCTTTAGTCTCGGAAAATTGGCCACGGTTTTACAAAAAACCGAGGCTATAGGTTTTTGGTCACGGTCTTCTTAAAACCGTGACCATAATGTATATATATAATCTCGGTTTTTAAAATAACCGTGACCATAAGTGAAGTTACAAAAACAGAAAAAATTTATAGCCACGGTTTTTAAATAACCGTGACCTTAACGTATAATATAGTCTCGATTTTTTTAAAACCGTGACCCAAAGTTTTTTTTTTTTTTTTTTAGTTAAAATCAAATACTGCCTTATAATATATATATATGAAAAAAAAAAAAAGAGGAACCTAACTCACATAACGCACTGGCGAAATCCCGAGTACCTGAGAGAGTCTCCGCCAACGTCCAGCCGCCAACGTCCACCCCACTCCCAGCCGAGCTCCTCCAGCCCACTTCCAGCCTCTATGGCCGTGCCTCCTCCCAGCCGAGCTCTTCCACCAGATCTGCAGCAGCCAACATAATCTTCCACCATCCGCGCGCTGCACCATCACCTGCCTTGCACCAGCCACGAGCTACCACCCACGGTCGCTGAAGCCCCGGCCGGATTTTGGTTTTTCGCCTGGGGAGATCGAGTCGCAGGAGTCTGATGGTTTGGATGAGTTGAGACGGGACGAGACGGCGAATCGGCTAGCGACAGTGTGAGTACGAATCTGGTGAGAATGAGATAGAGAAATGGTGGGGAATCGAGAGAATACGGGAATTGACTTGGTCCGAGTACAATAAAAGGAAGCTGAGAAGCTCGGAGGCGATGAAGTCTTGAATCCAGGTTTTTCGTTGCATCAATTTCAGCTTCTAAATTCAGTTACTTGCCTGTGATTTACTGTTTTATGCTCGTGATGGAATTCATGCTTTTGAAGATAGAGTTTTTTACATTGCGTGATCTCTGGAATTGTTACGATGAATGGAGCGCATATGGAGCTGGTGTATGAATCTCTTTTGACAATAGCGAGACCCTTGTTCAGTACTATGTGCCTTATCTCTCTGCCGTTCAAATTTTCACAATCCGAGCTTCTGTGAATAGCATAAGGTATTTCTTCTTTGTTGTCTAACTTGCATCTCATATGTAAGTCTTTGATTGATTCACTTGCCCTTCAAAAATCGTGTAATTAAAATGTCAATAGAAGCCCCTTCTATGGGAATGGTCATTTGGTGTTTCAGTCAGAAGCGATTTTAGAAGTAAGCACATAATTGCTACGAAATGTTCTTTCTGAATCCTACAAGCACTTTTACAAAGTTTGAAAAGCACAAGCAAACAACCCTTAGTCATTTAGCTGACTTGTTGCATCCTTTTCATGCATTTTTTTTTCGAGGTTAAAATTTTCATGTCTGGGGGTTTCTTTTGTGTTGAAATGCTTAAAAAATATATGGGCTAGTTGGAATCGATGTATTTGGTTATCCAATCTCTTCATTATATGCTTTAGTTCTTCAATTGGAGTGAAATTTGTTGGTAATATAATCTTCATCTGCATCTTTGTGTATGAATTAAAAGGAAAAAAGTAATGATTTTTAAAATTAAACAGGTCATTCAGGGAAGAGGCTAGAAGCGCTCGGCAGTCATTCTTTCAACTTTCTGGTGGGACACATATGCTATTTTTTAACATAACCTGCAGGAACAGATTGAAATCTAAGTAAAGTTTGTAAATTCAGTTCATTTTAACTTTCCCTGGTTAGATTGTACCGAGTTTCCTTAAATCATGCACAAGTTGGATTTGGATCAAGCTCTAGAGCATGGTTATCTTCTCTTATATTTTCCTAATGTTCTTTTAACTATTGTTTACTGTCTGCATGATAATAGAATATCAAAAGAAAAGTTTAGTTTGGTTGGTCAGTTTTTCAAAGTGACTAAAACTACTTTTTTGAGAACTCTTATGTTGATTAGAAAAGAAAAGAAAATATATGGATATTTTAATTATAAATTTATTGCATTTCACTTTTCTTCCAGGAGCCTTCCAACTCACAAATTGAATGGGCCATTATCACCTGATCATCTTGTATGTATCTTTGAGAGATCTAATATTTTCTTATTGGTTCTGTTAAGTTGGTATCATATATGTGTTATTTGAACTAATGCTGTCTCTTATGTGTCATGCTGCAGAGCTCTTCACAATAATAACTTCTATGGAACAATTCCTTTAGAACTGAGAAACTGCACTCTTTTGGAGTCCATGTAAGTGCCAAATTGGATTTGTAGTTTGTAATTTGTTCTGCTGTTGATAAAGTTTGTTAACCCACTTGCTTCCATCATTGACTTGGTAAATACGATTTTATTTATGTATTCTCTTATTAAAACTAATTTTGTTTCTTCCATCATTGACTCAAAATACTAATTTATAATTTGTTTTCATATGTAGCTTAATAATGAAGGATCATACACTGATACTCAAATTGATGAAATGCGGAATGAATAGGCGGAGTTCACAAATCGCTTCTTAAAGCGATAGTATTATGTAATACTTTACATTAGTTTAATTATTAGTATTGTAATTATTATATGACACTCTATAATGTGTCATTAATTTTGAAACAATCTGGGCATTAATATTTGTAATTTAAACCTAATTCGGATTCCATGAAATGTAATCGTTATATTAGTTTCAATAATATATTTTTGGATATGAATGTTGCATTTATAATATTGAAAAAATAGGTATTTAAATTTATTAAAATGCTAAAAATAGGTGCCATTATTTTGAAATGAACATTACCTATAGTCACGGTTTTTGAAAAATCGAGACCAAAAGTGCCGAAATATCACGAAATGAACATTACCTATGGTCTCGGTTTTTTAAAAAACCGAGACCATAGAATTGTATAAGGTCTCGGTTTTTACAAAGACCGAGACCATAGGTATTACATATGGTCACGGTTTTTTGAAAAACCGAGACCTAAAGTGAACAATTGGTCACGGTCTATGAATAACCGTGACCATATCATATATCTATGGTCACGGTTTTTAACCGTGACCATAGGTCATAGTCTACGGTCTCTCCTTCTTAGGTCACGGTTTTTAAAACCGTGACCATAGGTCTACAGTCACGGTTTTTAACCGTGACCATATGCCAGTTTTGTGGTAGTGTAAGGAGACATCAAAAATGCTGTCGTGGTATGCGGAGAACAAATCCATAGATGAAAAGTGGCCAAATTTGTGGTCGAAGCCTAGAAACTTGCGTCTTGCTATTATCGCTGATGGTATTAACCCTCATAAGAACCTAAGTAGTAGATATAGTTGTTGGCCAGTAATTACTATCACATATAACCTTCCTCCTTGGTTATGCATGAAAAGAAAGTTTATGATGCTTACCTTGTTAATTCCTGGACCGAAACAACCAGGTAATGACATTGACGTGTACTTAGAGCCTCTTATTAATGATTTGAAGTTACTGTGGGATGAAGGAGTTGATGTATACGATGCATACATAGAAGAAAACTTCAAGCTTAAAGTAGTGTTGATGTGAACAATAAATGATTTTCCAACTTACGAAAATTTGTGTGGACATGTGACAAAGGGGTACAATGCATGTCCAATATGTAGTGAGAAAACCCATTCTCAATATCTATTACATTAAAAAAAAATCATTTGTTGGACATACACGGTTCTTACCAAAAGGGCATAAGTTTAGACCTCGAAGGAAAGTTTTGAGTAATAATGAAGAAGATGATATTCCATCACCCTTGCATGGAGAAGAAGTGTTACAAAAATTAAAGGGCATTACATTCAAAAAGTTGGAAAAATGGGAGGAAGTACTAAAAGCATCAACCAAAGGAAAAAGAAAAGGAAGGGAAACTGTAAGAGGAAAAGGAAAAGAAAAAAGAAAAGAAACTGAAAAAGAAAAAGGAAATGAAACTGAAAAGGAAAAAGGAGGAATAGGCAAAAGAAAATTCAAAGTGATTGCAAGGAAGAAGACAAAAAACGACAATGATGACAAATGTTGGAAGAAAATGTCAATCTTTTGGAAGTTGCCTTATTGGCAATCATTGCCTATATGCCATATGTTAGATGTGATATATACATATAGAAAAGAATGTATGTGATAATTTGATTGGTACACTTCTTGATATTTCTTTTAAAACAAAGGATACTATTGCTGTCCGGTTGGATCTGAAAGAGTTGGGTATTAGACAAGAATTGGCACCAATTAACAAGGGATCAAGGGTAAAGTTGCCCCTAGCTTGTTTTACTCTTTCTAGGGATGAAAAGATGACCTTTTGTAAATATATATCATATTTGAAAGTTCCCGAAGGTTACTCATCAAGTGTGAAAAACTTAGTATCAATGCAAGACTTAAAGCTATATGGTTTGAAATCACATGATTGCTATGCTCTCATGCAATAATTGTTGCCTGTGGCAATTAGATCCATTCTTCCTAATCATGTTCGTCGTGAAATCACTCGTCTTTGTTTTTTCTTCAATTCCATTTGTAAGAAGACAATTGTGAAAGCTGAGCTAGATAAACTACAAGTTGAACCTGTGGAAACATTGTGCTTACTCGAAAAATATTTTCCACCCTCATTTTTCGATATCATGATTCACTTAATAGTTCATCTTGTTAGAGAAGTACAGTTATGTGGTCCTGTATACATGCAATAGATGTATCCATTTGAAAGATTCATGAAATATTTGAATTATGTTCCTAATTGTAGTCGTCCAGAGGGCTGCATAGTTGAGTGTTACATTGCAGTGAAAGCTATCAAGTTTTGTGCTGAGTACCTATGTGGTATGACCACAATTGGAGTTCCAGTTTTCAATGGGTCTTGGTTTAGATGATATTGGTGAACCATTAAATTCAGGTTCGGTTAAAACCATTGAATAAGTACAATGGGAACAAGTCCAATGGGAACAAGTCATTGTTTGGTGAAAATTTTTATTCTAATTAATTTTTGGTCGTATAAAAAATTTGTTGGTATTCATAGTGTGTTTGTGTATTGTGTGTCTTTAATTCATATGTAAGAAGTCACTTAAATTAGATTAATTGTGTCATTTAATTTATTAGATTAAAAATCGTGTTATTTAGTCTTTTAAATGTGTAAAAAATAATCAATTAAAGACAAATTATATTATTTTAATAATTTCTCTATTAAAATGTTAATATTTTTCTACCAAATAATTAAGCACAATTAAAATACAAGTCCTTAACAATGATAAAGTCACAATTAATATGAAAAATACTTCATAAAATATTTATTTTTGATATTTGTTAATTGCCACAGTTTTATTTTGATTTTTTCTTAATTTTTAATTTTTAATTTTTATTAAAAATTAAAATATATATTTAAATAAATTTTTGTATGAATATTATTATTGTTGATTTTTTCTTAAAAAATTTGATATTAAATTTCATTTTTATTATTATTTAGGACTTATATTTTAATCGCGTTTTAATCACTTGACATAAAATTATAATATTTTAGTAGAAAAATTATTAAAATATTATAATTTGTCCTTAATTGGCTATTTCACAAAGGAACTAAATGACATTGTTTGTAATTTAAGAGAATGAATGACACAAATAATTTAATTTAAGAAATTTTTGAGACACATCAACCTTTTTATTTTTTTAAATTCAAACTATGTGAGATGTGAGATGAATTGAGATTTATATTTTTAACTTTTGGCCATAAGGTAGAACAATTAGGGGTGTTTAGGTAGAGTTGGTTTGATTCCGAAACCAAAAAATTTGAATCGGTTTGAATTGATTTTTGAACTTTTTATTTTTTATTTAGATTATGTCATATAAGTTTTTGTTTTTGTTTTTTTAAATAAATTTGAATTGATTGTGCAAATTTTAAGCCTTACAATTTTATCACTTATATCATATAAATTTGATTCAAAATTTATTTATATATCATTATAAATAGAGTTATAAAATTTTAAAATAGCTTGGAATATAAGTACACATATATTATTTTTAATATATTTATATATGTCATACATAAAATTACAAGATAAAAAGAATAAAGATTATAGATGATTAAGATAAGTTAAAATTATGAATTTTTTGGGAGGAAGGGTAACCAATCGTGAGATTTAATTCCCTCAAATGATACATATATAATAAAAATTAATTTTTTGCCTAATATAGCAAAACGATTGTGTTTTGGCAATATACAAATAATACTTTAAAGAGAAGCAGAGCAGGAACAGAAATTGAAAGAGAAGCAGAGCAGGACATAACTCCGTCTTCCAAATTCCATGCCTTTGAAATCAATTTCGGGGTTGTTTGATATCATTCTCCCGAATTTCAATCTCAAAAAGTGTACAAATTCAGGTTCAAAGTTGAAGAATTGATTCTGCGTTTTCAATTTTGTTTGGGGGGGTTTCAGTTTCCAAATGGGAGCTAATGTATCAAGTAAAATTTCTGAAACAGATTGTGGTGATGAGTTTGGGGATTAAATTCAAGAAACACATCTTGAATATGAATATTTATTATCACACTTTAATTATGAAATTAATTATTATCCTCTGCAACGAAGAAGAACAGAAGAACAAGGAACACATCTTGAATATGTACAAACAAATTTGTATGTAACCTGTACATTCACATTTTGTATGTAACCTGTACATTCACATTTTGTATGTGAATGTACAGGTTACATACAAATTTATTTTGTATGTAATATGTACATTCACATGAAATACATTGTATTATTTGTATGTTATTGTTGTTTTGAACAGCTTACATACAAAATGTGAATGTACAGGTTACATACAAATTTATAAATTTGTATGTAACCTGTACATTCACATAAAATGCATTGTATTATTTGTATGTTATTGTTGTTTTGAACAACTTACATACAAAATGTGAATGTACATGTTACATACAAAATATGAATGTACAGGTTACATACAAATTTGTATGTACAAGTTACATACAAATTTGTATGTACAGGTTACATATGTAATAAATTTGTATGTACAGGTTACATACAAATTTGTATGTACAGTTTACATAAAAATCATATTTACTATCTAAGTGAAACTCACCGTTTCACTACCTAAATTTGCTATTTAGATAAAATTGACATTTTTTAACATATCTTTACTATATAGGTAATTCACTGCAATCGTGACACATGATTCCCACTTGATCACATAAAAAATTTCCAGTTAACAAGTCAAATGTTAAAATTATCCTCGAGTGTGTGATACAATTTTTTTTTTTTTCCAAACTTAACTTTAATTTTAACGAGAATAATAAATTAGTAAAAAATTGAATGTAATTTAAAACATTTATTTAAAAAAAAAAACATTTAACTTAAAACAAATAATAAAATGAACATAGAATTTTACGTAATTTATTATTTCACACAATGGCATTAGAATAATTCATTAATTCAATATTTTAAATAGTATTTATAAAGAGGCTACAAACTCTCAATATCTCAATATTTTAATACATCATAATTTAAAGATTATTTTATAACAAATAAGAGTAACCATCAAATATATTATTTCCAATACTTTGAATGTAAAATGAACTGTTTTATCTCATCTCATATTTCATTTTTAGTACTTTTAATGGGATAATAATATAACCTAACTTTAGTACATAATCTTATTTAATTTAAATATAATCTTATTTCATTTAATCTCATTTAATTTGTAGCCCTAAATAACCTAATTTTGAAACATATATTATATTATTTTTCTTATTAATTAAGCTCACATTATAAATAATGTTGTATAATATTTTCTATTATCTTATATTTTTACTTGCTTATTTAGGTTTATTAGGGACAAGAAATATATATTTATTAGTATCATCTCATTATTATTATTTTTATTAAAAATTAAGTGAGACGAAATGAGAAAATTTTTAAAAATTTATGAATTGTACCATAAATTTTATTAACATCTCATCTCAAATTACATAACCAGTTACTAAAATAAATTAACTTCCTATTTTTGCTCTCTCAAATGAAAATTTTGAATACAAGTTGAGAGAAGCTCTCTACAATCAAAACCTTTACTATTTATATGAGAATTGTTTTATATCACAATTTAAATTTTAAATGACTTGTAAGATTATAAATGGTTCATTAAATATTTAATATTGATATATATCAAAATTACGTAGATCCAGTATATAGGTCAACAAATTTTACTACATTTAAAATTGTTCACTTGGGGACATTAGATAAAATTGGAATATTATTTAAAATTACTATAATTTGTTATATATAGTAGTGATGTATTTGTTATAAGTTTTGAATAAACTGTACTATTAAGTATTTTTAAGGCTATGTGGAATCCATTGTAGCCAAGCATTTTAAGGAGATGCAGAAAAGCTTGATGCCATATGCCAACTTCAAAATATTCCACTAATTCTATAGAGAGAGATATGACTCAAATTAGAATCACTACTTTATTCAACATAGATAATTAATTAATAAATAACTACAAACCTTAATTAATCATATAATTTATTCACAACATTAATCCATAATTGCCACTCAACTGCATGAAACCCATTATGGTATAAAAGATTTGGGATTCAAATTCTAATTATAGGTGTGTGACTTGTATAATTATTTAAAAAATTAAATCAATCCATAAATTACTCTTAACATCCTCTGAGCTAAACTTAGAGTGATAAATGGTAACTTGAGATTGGAAATTGAGCAGCTAAAGGTGTTGCCAAAAATCTTAATGCACCATTTAGCTAACCTTGTGAAAAATGTAAATATATATCCAAAGGAAGCCTATGTTCAATAGTACCGTCGGGTTTTAATTCTTTTTTAGTATCCATTTACATCCTATGGTCTTGCAACCAGGAGGTAAGTCAACTAAATGCCAAGTTCTATTAGACTCAAGAGAGTCCATTTCATCATTTATAGCTTCTTCCCATAACTTGGCATCTAAAGAAGATAAGGCTTCTTGAATAATTTGGGTATCTTCCTCTAAGGTATAAGTATAAAAATCAGACCCATAATCCTTAGAGGTTCGAGCTCGTTTACTTCTTCCTAAGTTTAGTTTCTAATTCCTCATTTTATTCACTAGTTCTAGTTATGGGTAAACTACTAGAAGACGAGCCCCCACTATTCTTTAGTTTAAAGGGAAACCTATGTTCATAGAAGTCTGCATCATTTGATTCTATAACTACAAGGTCATTTAAGTCATAAAATTTATAAGCTTTACTATTCACAGCATATCCTATGAAGACACATTCATATGCTTTACTAGCAAGTTTATTTCTTTTTGGATCAGGGATCCTAACGTAGGCTAAACAGCCCCAAGTTTTAAAATAAGTTAAGTTAGGTTTCTTATTTTTCAAAATTTCATATGGTGAAATTTGACTAGTAGATTTAGGCACTCTGTTTATCACATAGCAAACAGTTAATAAAATTTCTCCCCACCAGTGGGAAGCAGCACTAGAGTTTAGTAAAATTGCAACAACTGATTCAGTAAAAGTTCTATTTTTTCTTTCAGCTTTGCCATTCATTTTAGGAGAATAAGGTGCAGTTTTTTCATGTATGATTCCATGGGTTTTATAAAAGTCATTGAAAATATTGGAATCATATTCAGTGCCTCTATCACTTCGAAATCTTTTTATTTTTCTATTAAGTTGATTTTTAATTTCAATCATAAATGTTTTAAACATATCACGCTTCACTTTTATTTTTCATTAGATATACATAAGTATAGTCTGAACAGTCATCTATAAAAGTTATAAAATAGCGTTTTCTATTTCTAGTTAAAGTACCATCAAGTTCACAGATATTAGAGTGTATTAAATCTAATGGTTCAGATTCTTTAATTACTAATTTATGTGAAGTTTTGATTATTTTAGCTTGACTGCAAAAATCACATTTTTCAAAATCATTCATTGATAATTTAGGAATTAGTTCTAAGTTACTCATGTTCTTTATTATGCATTTATTAACAGGACAAAGTCTAGCATGTCAAACATTAAAAGAACACAACATATAAGCAGAAGAAGATGCTTTATTAATTTTAACATTCAATTTAAAGATACTATCAGTGGCGTACCCTTTCCCAACAAATACATTATTTTTAGTAATTGTATACAAATCAGCCCCTATAGTTTGAGTAAACCCAGTCTTATTAAGAAGGTAGCCCGAAACTAGGTCCTTTCTCATCTCTGGAGTATGCAGGACATCCTTCAAGTGACAGTCTTTCCAGAGGTAAATTTTAATTCCACCTCGCCAGTACCAGCAACTTTAGTGGAGTGGGAGTCGCCTAGCAGCACTTTCTTATCCTCAGACACAGAATAGGACTTGAACATATCACGATTATAGCAAACATGGCGAGAAGCACCAGTGTCCACCCACCACCCCTCAGATCCACCAACGAAGTTGATTTCAGATATTATAGCTATAAGTTGATCTTCGATAAGGTTTGCCTGCAGGGTAGGACGATTCCTGTTCTGGCAGTTCCTGGCCATTTACAACTATAACACATAAATGTGTTATTTCCTAAGGGGGTTGAGTCCTAGTCCAGGTCCATTCCGTGGAGGATTTCTATTTTTATTCTTGTTGTTACGGTTTTGGTTATTATTACGATTCTGAAATTTCATGTTTCTTCCTTTAGGTTTCAGAATTACAGAGGAGGATTTTTTATTGGCACTGTTGTTTGAGACAACAAGTGCTTCATCTTTTTGGTCATGTTTTCAGGCTTCTTCTTCTATACTTAGACAGGTTATTAGACTTTTTAGGGAGAATTTTTTAGTTTTATGTCTAAGAACATTCTTAAAGTCTTTCCATGCAGGGGTAATTTATCTATAATAACAACAACTTGAAATTGTTCTTCTAAAGTCATACGTTCAGAAGTTATTTCATGTGCTATCTTCTGCAGTTCATGTGACTGAGATTCCACAGATTTGTCATCAGTCATATGGTATTTTAGATATCTGCTGACAACATACTTCTTTGTTCTAACTTCCGTAGTGTCATACTTTTTTTTAAGTGCATCCCAGGTTTCTTTAGCTAACTTATCAGAGTTATAGTAGTCATACAAATCATCAGCTAAACCATTAAAAATAATTTTTTTACAGAGAAAGTCATTTTCTATCAAGGTGTTTAAATACTTAGTTGTAGCTTCAGTAGGGGGATTAGACAGTGTTGGTTTTTCAGTATAAAGAACAAAGGCGACTTTTTTCATGGTTAAGAAAAATAACATTTTTTGTCTCCACCTCTTAAAATGTAGTCCCTCAAAATGGAAAGGTTTGTTATGGTCAGCAGTTAAAATTTTAGTAGACATGGCAGATGAAACCGTCTTAAATTGTTGAGGCAAAGTGTAAAAAATAGATAGGAACGAGATTACCAAAATACTAAAATCACACTACTTGGGTTGAGTCGCGGATTAGGTCGCTCTCTTTAAGACGTTTTGCGGCTTTGTCCAAAATGGTGCAAGCAAACATAGCCTCGTCGTCCCCAGGATAAAACAGCCCAACAAAGTTCTGTCTTGGAGCTACACTGTACTGATGAACTTCGGAATGCTATACCTTATAAAATAACTTTGTTGCTCGAAAACTAAAAATAATATTAATATTGTATTAATATTTCTGGGATTCCGAATATGGATTTATGTTTTGGCTTTTCTAGAATTTATGTATTGCTCAGTAGTTAGAGCGGAGATGAGAAAATGAGAGATAATTGAGAGCTGCTAATGGTGTGTTTGAAATTGTGAGATCAAAGCTCTATTTATAGAGGAAGGTTGTCACAAACAAAATGGAGTTAGAAACTATAAGACTTGGTCTAGAACGGAACGGAACGGTTATAAGTGCAACGGTCACGACGTGGGTAACGGATAAGAACATGTAACGTTTGAAGGAAATTGTTCCATAAGACTCGGTCTCAACGGAACAAAAACGTAAAAAAAAAAGGTCATAATATGGGTAACGGAACTGTTGAAAAAATTAATTTTAATAAATAAATTTTTATCAAAAAATAAAATGCCACCTCACCTCACACACACACTCGGCTCGGCGCGGCCGGTTAGAAGGACAGCGGCATGAGCGTGTGTGGTGGACCCACAATTGCCTAGGTCTTTTCCCCTTCCACAAAAGTGGGTGCCCCTTAGGTTCAATCTCACTAGTAAATTTTTTCTTATATTAATACATCTAAAGAGATATATAATACCAATGTGGGACATGTTTTTTAAGAGAGGAAACTTTTACATTTTTTCTCTTTCTTTTTAATCAAATTCATTCACAATTTTCAACATCAACTAACAATGGCATTAGAATAATTCATTAATTCAATATTTTAAATTGTGTTTATAAAGAGGCTACAAACTCTCAATATCTCAATATTTTAATACACCTCAATTTAAAGATTATTTTATAACAAATAAGAGTAACCATCAAATATGTTATTTCCAATACTTTGAATGTAAAATGAATTGTTTTATCTCATCTCATATCTCATTTTTAGTGCATTTAATGGGCTAATAATATAACATTATCTTATTTAATTTAAATATCATCTTATTTCATTTAATCTCTTTTAATTTGTAGCCCTAAATGACCTAACTTTAAACATATATTATATCATTTTTCTTATTAATTAAGCTCACATTATAAATAATGTTGTATAATATTTTCTATTATTTTATATTTTTACTTGCTTATTTAGGTACAAGAAATATATCTTTATTAGTATTATTTCATTAAAAATTAAGTGAAATAAAATAAAATAAATTTTAAAAATTGATAAATCATAGCTTAATTCTCATTAATATCTCATCTCAAATTACATAACCAGTTACTAAAATAAATTAACCTTCTATTTTTGCTCTCTCTCAAATGAAAATTTTGAATACAAGTTGAGAGAAAATCTCTACAATCAAAACCTTTACTATTTATATGAGAATTGTTTTATATCTTAATTTAAATTTTAAATGACTTGTAAGATTATAAATGGTTCACTAAATATTAAATATTGATATATAACAAAATTATGTAGATCCAGTATATAGGTCAACAAATTTTACTACATTTAAAATTGTTCAGTTGGGGGACATTAGATAAAATTGAAATATTATTTAAAATTACTATAATTTGTTATATATAGTAGCGATGTATTTGTTATAAGTTTTGAATAAACTGTACTCTAAGTATTTTAGTGAGATGTGAAATCAATTGTAGCCAAGTATTTCTAAGGCGACGTTGAATCCATTGTAGCCAAGCATTTTAAGGAGATGCGGAAAAGCTTGATGCCATATGCCAACTTCAAAATATTCCACTAATTCTATCGAGAGAAATATGACTCAAATTAGAATCACTTTTTTACTCAACATAGATAATTAATTAATAAATAACTATAAACCTTGATAGCATAATTTATTCACAATATTAATTCATAATTGTATAATTGCTAACAGGTTATAACTCAACGTCTTAAAACCCATTACTGTATAAAAGATTAGGGTTTCAAATTCTAGTTATAGTTGTGTGACTTGTATAATTATTTAAAAAAATTAAATTAATCTATAAATTACTCTTAACATCCTCCAAGCTTAACTTAGAGTGATAAATGGTAACTTGAGATTGGAAATTGAGCAGCCAAAGGTGTTGCCAAAATTCTTAATGCACCATATATAGCTAACCTTGTGAAAAATGTAAATATATATCAAAAGGAAAGGCAAAAATGTGGATTAGATTGCTAAGACAAGACACGATTATGAAAATAAGAGGATGTTAGCAAAAATAAATGAAGTTAACAATAAACAATCTTTTTTTTTTCAAGTGGCAAGATACTGAATTATTTAATAAAGTCATAACAGGCTATTATCAATACAAAAACCAACAATGCTCATAAAAGAAAAGAAAGACAAGAAATTAGTCACCCAACTAAGCACAATAAGGTTACTAATAGACCCACGACTAAGATGGATGCCATGTTAGCCAAAAATCTTAGTAACCAATCACCAATCATATCCAATACCTGCAATGATAGATCCAAGATCGAACATACCTCATGATTAAACACCACTACATTTTAACCTTTCCATTTTTGGCACAAGCAAATAACTATTTAGCCAGTAAAAATCTTGATAAAAGTCCATAAAAGAACCATGACCGTAGCTATCAAATGAAAACGAAGAGCAAATAGTATTGAGAATGGTACGAACCTGAGAATGCCCCAACAACAAAAGGGCACGGTCTCTAGATAAGTACCACAAATTGGGCAAGAAGTAGCCTCAATTGAACAACGACGCTTCGCACGGCCAAAACATCATACAAACACCTTCAAATAAAATGACAAACCTTTGGGAGAGCTTTACTCTGCCATACAAACTTCAAGAACAATTGATCAACCCCGCTCATATCGCTAGCATGTGACAAGGGACAACCCACAATCTCACACGCAGTTGGATACCCCGAGCTAGTCGAGTACCACCCACTAGGGTCAAAATTTCAATACCATCGATCCACTGACCCCGTACCCATAACAAAAGTATCCAGAATATATCTTGCCTTCACACTAGAGAAACTGTGAGTAACCTTAGCAACATCCCATCCACCAACACCATAATAAAGTAAGTATTTAACCCATGTAATGCTGGGGACCTAAGGAGATTATGGTTTGAATTTTGAAATACTAGGTACCCACGTATCATCCCACACATGAATGTGACAACTTGTGTGTACCTACCATCGAAGACCCACCTTAATAATCCATCTAGCCTACAAAAAGCCTCTCCACACCTAGGGAGGTAAAGATCTCAGTCCGACAGTAAGAAAGGAGCCACATCGAAAATATTTACTCTTGAAAATACAAGCCATCAAGGAATTTGGTTACTGAATAATATGCCAACAGTGTTTAGGCACCATGGTTACTTGGTTAGATTAAATTCATGTAAATATTTGAAGCCCAATTCACTAGCCTCTTGAACATCACACAATCTCTACTAGGTCATCCAATGAATTTTCCTATAATCACAAAAAGAACTCCACTAGAATCTTTGCATAGCTGACTCCATGTCATTCCATAGCCCAATAGGTAAAACAAATCACTGCATAGTATAGCTGGGCAGGGCACTTACAACCACTTACAAAATAGACCATTAAGTAGACAATAAAAGTCACAAGAAGTCCACATGAAGTAAAAGGGTCAAAATTATGTGCTAATAAAATGAGTAGAAACTTAAGAATTTTTCGGAAGAGAATCTGGCTAATTTGGAGAATTGATTTGTATACAATCAAATGAATGCAACATGTAAAAAAAAAAACAATTTTGAATAGTAGATAAAAGTGACTTTGTAATTCTGTCTTGGAGACTTGTAGATAAAGATGTGAGAAAAAGGAAAAATAAAGTCAAAATAGAATGTAATTTTTTTTAATAGATAGAATGTATATTTTTGATAAATAATATTATAGCACAATTTAAATGGATTGAATAGTAAGTTAAAATAATCAAATAAATATTATAATAAAAATGATAAAAAAAAAAAAAACTTAATAAGATTCCTATTGAAACAATTTCATGATTTCATCCTTATAAACACAAAAGTTAGCTAAGAGCCGCTTAATATATAGTTTTTTTTATATAACTCGAACTCGCACACTTATAACTAATTTAAACTCAAATCCTAAAAATGAACAAATAAACTTAATGAATTAAGCCACAACTTGTAGGCAAAATAATACAAAATAAAATGAACATTATATAAAATATTGGCTAAATTAAATTATTAGTAAAAAAATAGGGAAATCAAACCATAACTCACTCTTAGACACCTTCTAGGGCATTAACTATTTATTTATTTTTTTGGTTCAAAAAGGGGCATGCAGAGCCAGAGATGGAACTTCAGACTAACTCCTTATTTTTGTTAAATACCGGCCAATTGTTAGCTAGCTCATCCCAATTATATATCCAATTTGATATTTATATTTTTTCAATGTGTCACTCGTTTGCACACCAAACAATCCCCTTGAATAAGAACACATATAATCCCCCTAGCCTCAACCATGCCTACATCAAGAACGAGCCATTTAGTTGCATCCTAATTGACTGAACATCAATACTCTATGGAGTTCAACCGCAAGATAACAAAGAGCTCAAGAACCTACACAAACTTCTAATGGCAAAATTCTAATGGCGATTTAACATGAGGCCCAACATTCATTTGGACTTGGGTCTTGTTTGCTAACTACACATATTCATTTTCATCTTGAAGAATTCACCTTGTGTGTACATACGCAATGCATAATGGGCTCTTGATTTTATATTACATGTTGGGCCTGGGGTTCTTGAACTTATTAGGAGGAGTAATTTATCCCACTATATACCCACTTTGTGTTGGAGAAAATTCTTGAACTTATTGTTGAATGTTGATCGCCATGATCTTCAAGTGAAGTCTCCATAATATTCAACTGTCGTGCTAAAAAATCACAATAAATAATATTATATTTGAACAATGGCTTTAAGGCACGACTATAAGTCGCTTTCCTTAAGATGTTAGTTTCTCCCAACAATTCGGTGATGAACTAGGGTTCAACAAGTATGTCTCCAAGATACAATGAAGCCTCTTATTGTCTTTAGTGTGTATTCACGAAGACAATCCAAGAAAATCTTTGAATTTGAAGAGCATTCAAAATAATTAATGTTTTAAATCTATAGTATTTAGAACACTAACTTTATTTGTATATAAATTATGGTGAAAAATATTAGAAAATATTTATTATTATTATTATTATTATTATTATTATTATTCTTGTTCTCTAGAAATGGCCTAAATGAATGACCTATTTATATAATGTTATGCACCCATTCAAGTAGGGTTACGACTTTTTGATAAGTTATGACTTTTCTAAAAAATCGTGTTTTTTAAAACATATGTAATTGTTCATAATTTTAATCTAATCTAAAGTCATGTTCTTTTACTTAAGTCACAATATTTCAATATTGCAACTCTTTAACATGTCTTTTTATCAAAAGACACAAAATAAACCATTACAACTTTTCATCCAAATGCTATATCATTTCTTTTTGCAAATGTTCCAACAATCCCCCACCATTTTCAAAAATAAAATACAATTCTAAAAATAGTTTTGTAAACTCTATCTTGAGTATGCTTCAAAGACCTATGCATAAATAAAGGTTTCTTTTAGACTTAAACCTTTATTTAGTTAAAGCACATCAGCGTTAACCAAGATGCCATGGTAGGCAACCTTTTGAACCAATGACCTTCTTTTGTTAACCATACTTGTCTCACACATAAACCTTCTTCATCTCCAATTTTATTTTCTTTGTTGATATGTGAGTTAGCCGTGTGTCTTATATCCTGGCATAAATAAAGGTTTTTTTTGGACTTAACCTTTTACTTAGTGAAAACACATCAACGTTAACGAAGATGCCATGGTAGGCAAGCCTTTGAACCAACGACCTTCTTCTATTAACCATACTTGTCTCATACATAAGCCTTCTTCATCTCCAATTTTCTTTTCTTTGTTGATATGTGAGTTGGCCTTGTGTCTTATATCCTGACTTTTCATGAGTACTCTAGTAGCCAGCAGCCAAGTTACATAGAAAATCACACCATTTCTAACATACAATTAAACTTATCAAAGATACCCACATAACTAAAGTATCAAACAGAAAATTATGTTACAAGTTCATTAAAAGCTATGTAGTTTATCCTCCTCGTTCCATTAGGTGTACCAAGCACTACCTTTGGGCTCTTTTTTATTTATTATTGTGCTTGCAATCACAAACATGTGATGTACTTTGACTCATTGAATCCAATATCTTGATATTTCAAGTATTGGGTTGAGTTTCCATCATTGATGACTTATATAAGGTTGGCTACCGTCTCATCTACCTTTTAAGATTATGTCACTATGTCCCTTGTAAGGATTTTTATCATCAGGGGCCTGTCAAGTTCGTTCTATTACTTGGCATACGCCAATGCTCTTATTATGGGCATCAATCATACATAATTGTATCTTGAGTCCATGTACCAATTCATCACTTTACATCTGGTTACATACATTAGATAGAAAAACATATCTTGTTAGTGTACACATATAACTATACAAGAGATATAGCTTAGATGATAGAAGAATACTTACATTCATGATTCCCAATTATCTAGATTCTATGTTATATGAAGCTAAAACAATCCTGTTAATTTCATAGCTAGAGCATATGCACATGCAAACTTGCATTTTCTAGTATCCCACAACATAGCTTTTTCTATCATAATAACTTATGTTTTTTTTTTTTTTTTTATCATATTAACTTAATTATTTTCTTAATAATCCATCAAAATTAAAGAATTCTTATCATTTTTCTATATTATTTCCAAGGTACTAAAATCCATTCTTATTCTTAAAAGAATGATTTTACTAAAATTTACAACCCTTTACCAAGAGGCACAATTTTTACTAAAAGTCGTGAATTTGCACCAAGAATCACAACTTTTAACCAAGGTTCACCATTTTTTTATCAAGAGTCACAACTCTTCATCAAAAGTCACCACCCTTTACTAAGAGTCACGACTTTTCAACAAGAGTTACTACTTTTCACTAAGAGTAACAATGTTTCAACTAGAGTCACGACTCTCACCAACATTCACGACCTTTCAACAATAATTGCGATCTTTCACCAAGAGTCGTGATCTTTCATCAAGAGTTGTGACTTTTTATCAAGGATCAAAACATTTTACCAAGTCATGACTTTTTGCCAAGGTTCATAATTTTTCACCAATGATCATGATACTACCAAGAGTCATAACTATTTAACCCATGCATGTTACATTTATAATATGCACCAATAAAAATATATAGCATTTATTTTTATATTTTAATCAATCTTTATGCCATTTGATCCATGTATATAACTATACATATATGCATTATTTTAATATTAACATGCATGCTCTTTAAATTGATACTAAATTCAAAATGCTTCATGGAGTTCCATAGTCATAATCATGCCCCATAAATAAAATATTAAAATTAGTAATTTGTTACAATTTGTAATGCGAACAACAAATTCAATTGACTCAAATAGTATCTTAAGATTGTTGAAAAATTTTCTTGAACTTGTTGTTGAATGTTGATCTCTATGATATTTAAGTCAAGTCTCCATAAACTTCAATAGTGCTACTGCAAAATCGTACTAAATAATATGACATTTGAACTTGGCTTCAAGGCACGACTTTAAGTCATTGTCCTTAAGATGCTATTTACTTCCACTAATTTGATAATGCACTAGGGTTAAGCAAATACGCTTTTAAAATACAATGGTCTCTTGTTGTCTATTGTATGCATTCATGAAGACAGTCCAATAACGCCTTTGACTTTGAAGAGTACTAAAGGTAATTAATGTTTTAAATCTACTGTATTTAGAACATTAATTTTATTTGTACATAAATTTTGATGAAAAATATTAGAGAACTTTTATTATCCTTCTTCTTGTTTTGTACAAATGACCTATTTCAAGTAGGGTTGCAACTCTTTGATAAGATATGACTTTTCCAAAAATTGTGTCTTTTGAAACATATGTAAGTGTTCAAAACAATTACAATTTATCTAAAATTCATGTTATTTTATTTAAATTACAACTTTTGAACATAACATTTCGCTTCTAAAAGTTACAATTCTTTAACATGTCTTTTTACCTAAAGACACAAAATAAAGCATTATAACTTTTCATCCAAATGCTAGAACATATGTAATTATTCATAACAATTACAATCTATCTAAAATTCATGTTCTTTTACTTAAGTTACAACATTTTAACATAGTATTTTATTTCCAAAAATTATAACTCTTTAACATGTCTTTTTACCAATAGACACAAAATAAAATATTATAACTTTTCATCTAAATGCTATATCATCTTTCTTTTTTTTAAATGTTTCCAACACTTTGCTCTTTATATTTTCCCAATATATGACTCGTTCGCACACTAAATATCACCTCAAGTCCATTGATTTTAAATTAGAGCACTTTAGTTTATTTTAGTGGCTCACCTAGAGTCACTTAGCTTTTGAATATGGCCAAATTCATTTTATTTTGTAATGCTGAGCTTCAAATTGGAGAAAAATATATGAAGTGTGTAAATCAATTGATTGAACCAAGAAAACAGTACCAATTAATTATAGAGAATTGTTCCATCAAATAGAAGAGATTCTTTTGCAATAGGATATATTTGTCTCAAATATTTGAATTTTTAAGTTAGCATTTGTAAGGTTTATTTGTATTGACAATTTTCGTGGACAAAATGTTTAATTGTAATCTAGCATAAGTGTTCACCGTTCAATCAGATGATACATGATGATGGAGTCACCAAGTTTGCAATGCTCATATGAAAGGTAAAATATTCTCTCATGCATACATCCTCACACAATTGAGCACTACACTTAGTATGAATAGAATTGTTGTGAAAGTAGAGTCCTTGTTTAAGTAGAATTGTTGTGAAAGCAAAATCCTAACATGAGTAGAATTGTTGTGAAAGCAAAATTCTAGTATGAATAGAATCCTTGTATAAGTAGAATTCCTGTGAGAACTAAATCCTGATAAGAGTAGAGTTGTCTCTATTACTAATCCTCTTTCAAATCAAATTTGACTCTATATAAGCAGCGCTTGTTTGTGCAAAATAATCAACCCACACCGAAATAATATTTTCTACATCTATTGAAGCTTTCAAAGAAAAATCTTATTCTCTTCATTTATAATCTTAGGCACTTTCTTATTTTTAATTGTTTAAACATATTGTGTGGTTAAATAATTCACGTGCCTAATTGTCTTTCATGATATTTAGAATTGCATGATAGTTCTAGAATTTACTAGCTGATTTGTTTTTACACCATATGTTGTTGAATCTGCTAGTTAGGGTTTTTCATTGTTTGAATCCGCTCTAGGACACACTTTGCACTTGTGCTATTTATGCTAACGTTTCGGTGACGTGCTCGGTATTTCGTGTGACTTGAAATTACCGAAGTTGACGGGTTCGATTGATCTTGTAGGACTCAAGTAGATCGGAACGTTGGTCCGGATCCAGACACCTAGCTTGTGGAGGCTATGAAAGGAGCGGCGGCTCGTAAGTAAATTACAGAAAGGGGGATCTATCTGTGAAGGGTAGTTCTAGGACCTATGGTTGTAATTGAACATTGATTTTCATAGTGGATAGTTAGGTGGTCCGGTGGACCGGTGGACCGGTGGTTTTCTTCTTAGGTCATTGGAGTGGCCTAGGTTGTTTCCACCTAAAAATATCGTGTGTTATTTTTTATTCCGCATTTTATCTTTACACGCAATTGCATATCTAGCCGTTGTGATTAGGTTACACAATTAATATTTGTTAAAATTGAAAATAACCTATTCACCCCCCTCTAGGTATATTTGATCCGTGATTAAAAACTTTCAGCATTGATCTCGAATGAGAAAGAAAAGTATTGTATGAGATAGGAATGTCAGACATATAAATATGAAATATGATATAAATTTATTAAAATAAAAAAGAGGTTTTAGGGCTATGAAATTTTGTTTGGTATTTCCTTCTAATCTAGTTCATACACATGTACTGCTCCAATTTTTTATATTTATTATTTCATAACCAAATTTATTAATTAATCCTTTACAAGTATCACATATGAGACTTTTTCCAAATTTGAACCTTAATAATACAACATAAAGTGAGGTTGTTCATTTTAAAAAATTAAAGTGATATGATATATGCTATTATAAAATAAAATGATTAAATTGCTCTATTTTAAAAGGAAATCGGCTTGAGGTGATCCACCAAAACACAAAGTCGATAAAGTGCTCAATTTTGAGAGAAAATGGGCCCCCAAAGCTCTATAGTATCAAAGTATCTATTAACAAAATATTCAAATAGTGAACCTTGGGGCTCGTTTTATAACCGCTTCAGTTTTCATTTTTTGTTCTTATTTTTGAAACTAATTTTTTATTTTTTAATTCATTTAGAGAAAAAAACTAATAATCTTTTGGCAAATTTTTTTGTTTTTTCTTGTTTTTTTTTTTTCCCTTCTAAATTACCATAAAAAAGAAGTAAAGTTAAACAGAAAGGAAAAGTGAACTTGAAATATATGATTTTCAAATTTTTTTTTTTTTTAAGTTTCAAAACCCATGAAAAGTGTATGTAAACATAGAATTGAGTTCTAACTTATTTTGAATTTAAAAATAGAATTAATTATCAAACAATATATATTTTAAAATTTGAGTTAAAAAACTAAGAGTTTGAAAACAGAATTAGTTACAAGTTACAAAACATGCTCTTAGCAATCCTCATTAATAAAAAAAAAAAAAATTCAATGCAATTGGAAATTTTTTGGGTCTTTTCTTGAATTGCCGCACACATATGTGAATGTTCAATTAAAAAGCAAAGATTCTCAATTGCTCTGCATTATTTTTATTATGCACTTGTTAATAGTTTTTGAGTTAGAAAAATTAGAGATAAATGTACTCAGACTCTCTTAATTATATTAGTTGAAAACAATTTAGTTTATTTATTATCTTTTGTAACAATTTAATCGTTTGGTTATGAACAAATACAGCACAAAGAAAAATGATCAAACTTAAAAAAAAAAATTCATCAATTTTATAGTTATTAAATTGATAACTCGATAGTAGTTGCAAAAAATATGAAAAAACTAAAAACAAAATGAAAAATTGATCATTTATCTTTTTATTGTCACTTATTCAAAATAAATGGATTAATCTACCAAAGTTGCCACCCCAACAACCAAGCAATCGGTAAAAAAGAAATGATCATATAATTTGGTATATATTTTTCGAATTTTAGATTTGAAATAGAAGAGAATAGTCTACCAAACCACCACACAAATTGCAACATGCAACAAGAAGTGAAAATTAGATAGTGTTAAGCATAAGAGTTGTTTTTCGTCTTTATGTACTTGTTTAATCAGTTTTCATGAGCAGCAAAATATTGTCTTTTAGTCATTTAAGAATTGTCAAAATAGACCAATTTTATAGTCTGTAAGGTATGTATGTATATATATATATAAGTGAGTCTCAAGTAAAGTGGTAAAAGGAGAGGAAGTTGGAGTATAGGGCTTTGCTATGGTTTCCTTTTTTCCATCAATCCCCTTAACGATTTCAAGAATTTCTTTCCCATCTTTGTTGATTTTTGTTTTTCACAATTATTAGGAGACTCGCCATCTCTGTCCTTCCTTCCCATTGTCATCATTGCTTTCCTTCAGTCCTTCTTGAGCATCGGTTGTCATTGCTAAACGTTTTCTTCCACTTTTGCTGCTGAATGGTCAGTTGGTCTTGTTGTCCCTGGTTCCTTACTCTGTTTTTTTACTTTAGGTTTTTGTTGTGTGAGATTATCTCCATTTTTCTTTGGAAGTTTTGAGGATTCTAAGGTCATCGTTTCTTGTTGGTGCTTGGTCGTTTTCCATCATCCTAATCTTCAAGCTTCAAGATCAAATTGAATTCTGGTTTATAATTTTGCCGTTTTTCATTCGTTAAATTTGCATAATCAGTTTGTGGAAGCTTCAGATTTCAAGTTGCAGATTTAATTGTTCAATTAGTATATCAAATTTCTCCGAGTAGGGTCATGCACTCTGGATATCCCCTTCCAATTTCGTGTTGGTTTGTTTCTTCTCTTGTAATTTGCTTGTGTGATCTAGTTTAGATTTGTTAACTTTGTGTGAGCTAATTTTGGAGTTGATTTGATTTAATTGAATTTTGCTAATTGGAATTACAATGGAGGAGGTAAGAGATCAGTCAGGTCTACTAGACCTTTTTGTTCACCAAGGTGATCTCTCAAACCTTGAGATTGTGATTGGGATGAGCATCAAGGAAATTCAACAATATTTTGTTGTTTGCATGAGAAAATGGATTAGATATGGCTCATTTGTGGTTTGACAAAATTTTTAGGATGAGATAAGTCAACAAATATTCAGTGGAAGAAAAGTGTGGGATCCAGACAGGATTTCATGGATAGTGGTTTGGATCTTATGATAGTTATTTTGTTTTTTCAGTTGTTATGTTTTCTTGAATATTTGTGTTGTTGTTGTTGGTTTTTTTTTTTTTTTAATTCTTCTGTTTCTTTGTTATTACTTTAGTTGTTTTTTTTGATTTGATGAGTGTTGTTTGTTTGTATCGACTCTATAAGCTTGATTGCTTTTTCTCAAGTTACCTAGTTGGACTGTTGGGGAGAAAATTTGATGTTGCTTATATTGTCAAGTTTTTGCTAACTATGTTGTTAGTTAGTTGGTTATCTTATTCCTTAGGCTATTCATTGTGTATAGCAGATGTTGGAATGATTAATTTGTATTGTTTTTTTTTTTTAAATGAAATTTCTCTTCTGATAAAAAAAATGTATGTATATATAAATATGTAATAATTTTTTTTTTTCTATAAATGTATAAGTATGTAATTAATTAAACACTCCTGATTAATTAGAGTATATGGTATAATTGATTGATTTCTACTTTCACTCGCCCCTAGTGTTGTGTTTATTGTTAATTAAAAACCATGTGTGATTATCAAACAATGATTGAAAGTTATTGACAAATATATGGTCAAACTTGATTAGTGAAAATAATGGTTTAATATGATTTTTTTCCAAGTTAATTATAAAATAAACTGCACTAAAAATGATGGCCAACACGTTGGAGGAAGACTGTATGACATTAAAAAATTATGTTTCCGATGAATATTCTCATGTTTATGGCATTTGATTTAACAGACAAATATTGTTTAATAGCCTACTCAAATTAGAATACGAGTTGTTGAAGAGACAGCTTTGCTTCGCAAAAATATATTAAACATTTCCTAGTAATTTATTAGCTGCGTCAGAACGTAAACACTGACTTTGATTTATGTTTTTTTTTTTTTCCTTTCATTTTTTTTTTTAACTATAACCACGTAATCGCTCAATTATTAACAAAGTTTAATACTTGGGAACTCAATAATATAAGTTCTTAATGATAAATTAATCTGTTAAGACTTTTTATTTTTTCACCATGAATTTAAATTTAAATCTCACATAAATATATAAATGTATTTTTTTTTTATTAATAAAAAAAAAACTTTAAAATCTTTAAAAAGAAAAAAAAAATTATCTATTGTATATTATCTTTATACAATGTACACATTTTTTGAAAAAGTGTTGAAAATTTTCGAAATGTAGGAAAGTTTTTGAAAATTGACCATATTCTTCAAAAATGTGAGCTGTGGGTGAAAAATGGGACACATATATGCATAATATTCTGATCAATTTCTTTTGTTAGTGGTACACATTAGTACCTTTGTTTGGAAAATGCACTTTATTAATTAGATTAAATTATATCATTAATTTTTAAAATTTAATTAAATTTATATATAAATTTTTAAAATTTTACAACGTATAATTTGGTCTTCAAATTTTTTAAATATCATACATAGGTTTTTAAACTTTTAAATTATACAATTTAATCCCTAAACTTTTAAAATTTTATACATAGGTCCTATAATTTTGATACATAAATTATGTATTTTAGTAACCAAGTTAGAACTTAAGTGTAAATTTTTTAAAATTTGAGTACAAAATTGTAGAATTTAAACGTGTAAGACCGATTTGTAAAATTTTAAAAATTTAGAAACTAAATTATATAATTTAAAAATATGAAAACGTATGTATAAATTTAATCAAAATTTAAGACTAATAAAATAATTAAGTATTAATTAACCTCATATCTTAAAAAATTAATGCATTTAAACTCATATGTTCTCCTATTTATTTGGTTGATTTGAAATCATTTTAGTTCACTTAAAACATCAATTAATTTTTAAAATGATGGAAAGAACAAACACATATGAGAAGGGCAATCAAATGTTTTTACTGCTAAGTTATTTTTAAGGTATCCAAGACCGAAGTTAAAACATAGGTAAAAAAATAAAAAATTACACATATGTGTTTAATATAATTTAACACATTGTATAAATGGATATTTTAAAAGTAATTTGGCAATAATAAGAATTGTTATTACGAATAACTACCAGTGAATTCCCCAATATTTTGTCTAAATATTTTTTATTCATGCCAAATTTTAATTTGATTGAATCAATTCTTCTTTAATTTGAGTTACTACTAAAGATAACAATTTGTGTAAAAAAAAAAAAGAAAATCGCTGATATATAATTAAAAAATATATTATTTTATGTCATTTATCTCCATTATATTTTTGTTCAAATATCATTCAGTTATATTTTATGTTTTATTTTGATTCAATTACTTCCCTTGTTATAATTGTTCAATCAACCTTCTATTATTAGAATTGATTATAACATGTATTAAAATTTTTCTAATTAATTTTAACACAAATGATTTTTTTTTATAATAATTTAAAATAGAAAAGATATGACTGAATTAAAATAAAATAAGATATGGCGTAGCTATATTTGAGTAAAATACATGAGAAATCGATGATAGTTACCTTTAATATTACTCTTCTCACACGTGTACATGTTTTTTTTTTTTTATCATGTTTAAAATAATAATATTTTTTTATGATTTCACTTATTTTATGAAATAAATGGCCAATAATGTATATTTTTAAAACTAAGAAATTAAAGCACCAATAAAAAAAATTGAAGTGACCAAACTGACTTCTAGACTTACATCAGAATACACCTTTATTATGGAGACAGCTTTCCCTAACACAAGGATTTAAAAATGTATTTAAATATTGTCTTGGTTGAGGTGATACAGTCCGTTTTTACTTTCAGTTTAAATTTTTAATAATTTTAAATCCTAATTTTTTTATTAATTTATATAAAAATTTTAAGATTTTATATAAAATTTATAGACTTTTTTATATTTTAATAAATTTTATTAAATTTTTTATTTTAAAATTTTTATAAATTTACAGTAATTTTTAAATAATTTTATATATTTTTATTATCAATTTTTTACTTCTATCAATTTCTATTTTTGTTTCCTTTACATTTTAAAAATATTACATCTCCGTTATTTATTAACATTAACAAGCAAATTTAAAAGACTTTTACATTCAGCTTTAAACTTTAATAAAAAATTCATATTATTTATATTTTATAATAAAATATAAAATATAATATATAAAAAAATATTTAAAAAATTAACGAAGCAATTATTTTACATGAAGTATACAATAAAACAAAAAATAATAAAAAAATAAGCAAATACACGTTAATAGAACTAAAAATTATGAAACATATAAAATTCAATCTTAATTAAATATTAAAAGGTTCATTGTTAAATAAGCTTTTCTACTTTTAGAAATAAATTAAAAAAGAAAAAAAAACTACACATGTAATATTGTATTTTATGACGTTGTTAAGTATGTTATTTTATTTTTTTAATAAAATTGTGCGTGTCATTTTCTTAATAGTAAAAAATAATAAATAAGAGAAATAGATTATCTATATTGAAAGAATCAACTTTGCATACAAACTTATAATAAGAGACCTCTTCACCTTCCTCTCTAGAACCTAATTTCCTCAAACCCATCGTCCCTGCTACCAAGGATTCACTCTCCTCTGCCACCGGAGCATTTATCGATGAAAACAACAATGTTTAGATTCATGGTTGAAGAAGATAACGAGGTTGAAGAAGAGAGTTAAAAAAAAAGTCTCCATAAATCTCATAGGAGAAGATCATACTTTTAGTAGACTTTATTTATATATAAAAATGTTTAAAATCCTCAAAAGTCTCTAACTCATGGAAGAAGATATTACTTGTAGTAGTGATGCGAACCGAAGGACACGATTTCTATGATCCACAAACAACGGAGATTTGAGAACCATGAAAAATACGATATAAGACCCGACATAATATTAGCATGCAAATTTCTAAGAGAAATTTAGATTTTTGATTTGCAAGACTCACCTTAACGCATAGATATTACGCACCACAAATCAAGACGATGGAAAAGCCACAAAGGTTTGTAAATTCTTTTGATAAGTCTGTTGAAAGCACAAGAAGCTTTTGGAGCTCTCAATTTTGATATGAGAATCAAAAATTTCATAAATGATCAATGATACATTTCAATTGCCCAAATTACCAATACAATAAATTATAAAATTAGAAAAGATCATAACCATTGAATTCTAATCTAATGGCCCAAAAATTGCAACAATTTAAACTGTGCCGCGGCAGAGGAAAAACTTTGTTGCAGCATGAGCTGATCAAATTGCACAAAACGTACGCGGGCCACGGCGAATAAAAATTCATGCCGCGGCTAGGAACCATCAAGTCCAAATAGAGAGGCTGGTGCCGCAGTGGGCCATTATACATGCTGCGGTGTGCACGTTTGGTATCAACGTGCGTAGGTCTGATGTGTCAGGTGCGTTTGTCAGTGTCAGCGCGCTCACGTCTGGAAGTCTCCCTCGTCATGCCACAGTGCGCAGAAATTCATGCTGCAGATCCCATACTTGACCATCGACCCTTCAACCAAAACAGTAAGTCGCTTGCTGCCGTGCCCAAAATTGCATGCCTCGGCGCTCATACTTAGAGGACCCTTCACCCAAAGCAAAACATCTCTCTCCACGACAGTTAGAAACTCATGTCGCGGCACAATTCTTCTTCCAAAAATTCTGCCTTTAACACATTGAGTGGCTTCTTACAAGCTTTGTGATCACTTTTCTCCATCTCTTGGTCTTATATCAACTCTTGGATAAGCCCATTCAAAGCTTCCTTGAGTGGTTTCACCTTCGATCTTTTTATTGGCCCGTACAAGATTCGTTGTGGTTGTAGCAGCAATTATTATATCATTCCCCCCTTCTTCAAAAGGATTCAACCTCGAATCGTCACCTGAACAATCAAAAGGAAGAAATATCAGAAACATTAAAGGATGTGCTAACATTATACTCACCTAGGAAGGTCTAGTTTGTAGGCGTTATCATTAATTCGTTCAAGAACTTGAAACGGCCCATCTCCTCTAGGTTGAAGCTTTGACCTTCGCTTGTCAAGAAACTACTCTTTTCTCATATGTACCCAAACCCAATCGCTAGGTTCAAAAATGACTCTTCGTCGCCCTTTGTTGGCCTTGAAAGCATATTCCCTCTTCTTCTTTTCAATACGCTCAAATACTCTTTCATGCAACCTTTTGACCATTTCAGCCTTTTTAGCACCTTTAAAGTTAGTTCTTTCCGAAACAGGTAAAGGTAATAAATCCATAGGAGTTAGTGGATTAAAATCATAAATAATTTTAAACGGTGAGTGATCAATGGTTGAATGCACACTCCTATTGTAAGCAAACTCAACAAAAGGTAGACAATCTTTTCAATTTTTCAAATTCTTTTGCATGACCGTATGTAATAAAATAGACAAGGTTCGGTTGACTACTTCCATTTGGTCATCAGTTTGGGGATGACAAGTTGTAGAAAATAAGAGTTTTGTCCCAACTTAACCCATAAAATTTTCCAAAAGTCACTAAGGAATTTAACATCCCTATCATAAACAATACTTTTTGGAACTCCATGGAGCCACACAATTTCTTTGAAAAATAAGTTTACTACATTAGTTGCATCATCGATTTTTTGACATGCAATAAAGTGTGCCATTTTAGAAAACCTTCTACAACTACAAAAATAGAGTCTCTACCCCCTTTTGATCTAGGCAAACCCAAAATAAAGTCCATGAAAATATCCACCCAAGTTGAGCTAGGCACCGGTAAGGGTGTATGCAATCCTTGTGGTCGAATTTTGGACTTAGTTTGCCTACAAGTGATGCACTTAGAGCAAATTTTCTCCATATCATGCCTGATTTTAGGCCAAAAAAAGTTCATGCAAAACATCTAAGGTCTTCGTTACACCGAAGTGTCCCATTAGACCTCACCCATGAGCCTCCTTTACTAATAGCTCTCGCATAGAGTAGTTGGGTATGCACAAATGATTTTCTTTAAACAAATACCCATCTAACAAGTAAAATTTCTAAAAGCAGTTTTATGACATTATAAACAGCAGAAAAATCATCATCAGCAGCATACATCTCCTTAATATACTCAAACCCTAACAACCTAACATTCAGAGTAAAGAGTAAGGTATACCTCCTAGATAAAGTGTTTGCGACAATATTTTCCTTACCTCGCTTATATTGAATAAGAAAAGGTTTCAATGAATTTCATCCACTTGCATGTATTTGGTTTATTTTGCCTTGGCTCTTCAGATGCTTTAAGGACTCATGATCTGTGTGGATGATGAATTATTTAGGCCAAAGGTAATGCTGCCAAGTCTCTAGAGTTCTTACTAACTTGTATATATGTCGGGTAATTCAGGGATGCTCAATTGAACTTCTCACTAAATAAGGCAATTAGTCGCTTCTCCTGCATCAAAACAGCTCCTATGCCTACACCTGAAGCATCACACTCAACTTCAAAGATTTTAGTAAAATCAAGCAAAGCTAAAACAAGAGTTGTACACAATTTATCCTTTAACAGATAAAAGGCTTTTTCTTGCTCTTCACCCCATTTAAATCCTACAGTTTTCTCACCAAGGTTGCATCATTTGGTATCAGAGCACTAAGTTGTGATTTTAGATTCCTATCCTTATTAATGTTGTTTTTTGTTTCCATAAAAATCTGTGTTATTTTTCAATTTTTAGCTGGTTCTTTAATTTCTTGAATTTTTTTTTTCCCTTCTTGTTCTTTAAATTTCTTGATTATTATTGTGTGATGAAACTTAAATCTAAAATTGTGTTGTTCTTCCTGATTTTTTGGGCTGATTTGGAAGGGTTTTCGTATTGAGAAATTTTTCTATACTTTTGCTCGTAAAGTAAAGGGCAATTTGGTAATTTCTTGTGTTCTCGTATTTTTTGTTTGTATTGAAATTTTCAAAAGAAAACAACTCTTGGAATTATATAAAAAAAAAAGAGAAAAAAAGGATATATATATTTCAGATAAAATAAAAAAAAAACAAAAAAAGTAAGGAATTTTAATTTTCGAGAAATTTTACAAAGATTTCATTAAAGTGTCGTTTATATCTTTAACGAATCATTTCTTTGCTCGTTTAATTGTCACGAGTTTGAAAATTGCTTGATTCAATTTTTATTCCATTTCATTGAGTTAGAGTTTCCAAAACACTTTGAGTTAGTTTTTTGGTTCCTTACTTTGGATATTGTAAACTACAATTGGGTGAGTGTGAAACTCTAATTTGTTTGAAAAATTTTGGAGGTTTGGTTTGCTAAAGGATGATGAGTGCTTGAGCAATCAATTCGAGCGATTAAACACATGAGATAAATAAGTGAATTTTTAATTTCTTTTTATTAACTAATTCTCTATTTGTGTTAGTTGTTTCGACAATGTTCGACAGAATAATTAAGAGGAGCGACCGGATATCACTTTCATGTTGCGAGCATTGCAACAATCCATGGAACGGACGAATGTGGTCATGGTAAATATAAATGAGAGGGTAAAAATGCAAGAAGCTACAATTGCCAACTTGCGACAAGGGCACCGCAAGATGCTCAAAATGGTAGGAGGCCTAAGAGGAGAGTTTTTGTTGAGGTTGAGGTAGAAGAAAATAGTTATGAAGACGATTATGATGAGGATGAAGGAAGGATGCCCTTAGGTGGAAGGAACGGGCAAAGAGGAGGAAGAAATGATAGGAGAGGTATATGCAGACTCCCCCTCGACATTATGATGGGGTTGATCGTATCAAGATGAAGATGCCAGCTTTTCAAGGAAAGAAAACCCGAAACTTTATCTTGAATGGGAAAAGAAAGTTGAGCACATCTTTGAATGCCACAACTACTCCGATGAGAAAAAGGTGAAGTTAGCGGTAATTGAGTTTACCGATTATGCGTTGAAATGGTGGGATCAATTAATAGTTGGTCAGAGGAGAAACGGAGAGAGGCCAATTGATAACTGGGAAGATATGAAAGTGATGCACAAAAACTTGATTTTGTATTTTATAAAAGCTCGCAAGTGCACGAGTTACTTGTAGTAAGCGACAAGTATACTCCCAAGATCGTCTCTCAAAGGAATTGCTGTGGTTTTCAAAAGAGCTAAATGTAATCTAAAACGTAACAATAAAATAAATCCTAAACACTCTAATGAAAGATTGGTTTTGTAAACGATTTCTAAAATTATTAAAATCCTAAAACAATTAAAGTGAATGCGTAAAAGTGTCGCTGAAATGATAAGATGAATGAGTGTGGGAAGTTGGTTAGTAAACTAATCATGGATGAGTTGATTTATGTGGTTTTGACAATTAAGTACCAAAAAGTAAAATTTAAGGATTATTTTCTCTCATCCTAGAAAATCTCAAATCAATGGTGATTTTCCCTCAATTAACTAATTAGCTTCTTTGATCCGGACCGTTAATTAGTTAATCAGCCTTAAACTTAGGAAAACAATTTAATCACCTAATTCAAGACAAATCAATGCACTTAAATTAGGCTCATGCTCAAAAATGCTCAATTGAGTTTAGATAGTGTTTCTAAAACTCAACCCTAAAATGTTTCATACATTCACAAATTAAATTGGCCAAAAGTAATTGATGAACATATGGATTACGAACAATGAACATGAAATAAATCACTTTATTATAAAATCATCCACACAAATAATCATCCAATCATGGTTACATCACCAAAATTCCACACACAAGAAATTTAGCTACTCATAATAGAATCCAAATCAATATTTTCTATTAAAAATAACATTCTATGAGTTCTTAAAGAGAAAAGAGATTACAAGCAATAAAATACCCCACTTCCACTCTTGCAACAAGCTCTTGATGTTGGATGGTCTCCTTCTTCAAGATTGTTGATGGTGCTTCAATGGAGGAGCATTAATGGAGTAATCCCTCTCTAAAAAATGTGGAGAAGAAGAAGAATCGGCACTGTTCATGCTATTGTTCACCTTGGATTGTATTTTTGGAGGCTGAATGATTCTGTGTTCTCAAAATTGTGTTCTTGTTGCATTAGGTCTAGTTTGTTTTGTAAGGGTTTCTAAAAATTTGTATGTCTCGTGGCTGAGGGCAAATTGCAATCAGCGCGCGCGGGCCACGGCGCGCCTTTTTCCATGCCGCGGCGCACGATGTTCTTTAGAATTGCGAACCAAAATAGAAAGTCCCTCGCCGCGGCTCACCTTATTCATGCCGCGGCGCACAATGTTTTCATGGAATTCAAATCAAGACAGAAACTTCCCCGCTGCGGTGCACATTTTATATGCCGCGGCGCGACTTGTTGTAGTGCCATGTAAACACCCTTACATAATTTACTGATTCTCGATGTAAGGCTTACGTTCGTAAGCTTTTGTTTGTCCCCCTTACATAGTGAATGGCACTCAATGTAAGGCTTACATTCTTTAGCACTTTTGCTTCATTTTTGCTCTCTTTTTTCACATTTCTTCCCAAACCTACTTTGACCTACAAAATAATAGAATACCCTCCAAAACAAGATTATATCGAAATTAAATGCAAAATAAACACTTAAAAACATAACAAATAGTAGGTCAAAATAGTGTTCATCAGAAAGCTATCATGAGGAAGCGATTCATTCCAAGTCATTACTACCTAGAGCTTTATCAGAAATTACAAAGACTCAATCAAGGACATCGATCGGTAGATGAGTACTTCAAGGAAATGGAGGTGACCATGGTTAGGGCAAATGTAAAGGAAGATAGAGAGGCTACAATGGCTCGGTTTGTGAGTGGTTTGAATTCTGACATTGCCAATTGTTGAACTCCATCATTATATGGAGTTGGAAGATATGGTGCACATGACAATTAAGGTTGAGAGATAGTTAAGGAAAAGGAGTAATCCTATGATACCATCGAAGACAAACTTTCCTACACCGAAACCGAACCCTACTACACCATGGAAGACCAATTGGAGGAAAGATGGGGAGACTAGCTCCAAGCCAAGGTTTGAGCCTAACAAAGGCAAAGAGGTGGAGGTTAGTAAGGACAAGGTTAATGTTGAGAACCCAACCCTGTACCGTGACCTCAAATGTTTTCGATGTCTTGGAAGGGGGCATATTGCATCCCAATATCCAAATAAGAAAACAATGATAACGGTGATATTGAGACGGACGAAGATAGTGAGGAGAAGGAGATGCCACCACTAGAGGATGCTAGTAATGAGGAGATTGGGCCGTTAGAAGGAGAGGCTTGGTGATAATGAGATCCTTGAGTATCCAATACAAGGATGAAGATGTGGAGCAACAAAGGGAGAACATATTTCACACTAGGTGTCATGTGAACTCCAAGGTATGCAATGTAATCATTGATGGTGGGAGTTGCACTAATGTGGCTAGTACTACCTTAGTTGAGAAATTAGGGTTGCCAACAATCAAACACCCGAAGCCATACAAGTTGCAATGGTTAAATGATAGTGGAGAAGTGAGGGTCAACAAACAAGTATTAGTGTCCTTCTCCATTGGGAAGTATAAGGATGAGGTGATGTGTGACGTAGTTCCCATGTAAGCTGGGCATTTTGCTAGGGAGACCTTGACAATATGATAAGAGGGTTACACATGATGGATACGAGAATAAATATTCTTTTGAGAAGGAAGGAAAGAAAATCACACTTGTACCCTTGAATCCTAAACAAGTCTTCGAGGATCAAGTGAAAATGAGTAAGGATAAGGAAAAGAAAGAAGGAGAAGAGAAGGGAAAATAAGATGAAAAGGAAAAAATGAATTTTTATGCAAAGGGAAGTGATTTGAAAAGAGTCATTTTGGAAAAGTTTTAGTCGGAATGGTAGGAATCTGTTCCTTATCATTTTGTATCAGAGCTTGGTCTCAGGTTCAAATTCCGCCTGGCACAGGTTCGAGGACGAACCTCCTTTGTGAAGGAGGGAATGATGCGACCTTGGTGAGTAACAGCCAAGGGTTTGGTGGATTCCATATTCCACTGGTGGGTAACATCCACTGGCTCATTTAGTTCTTCTGGGTCTAGTTGCTGGCTTAAATAAGGGTTCGGACTGTCTACTAGACTAGGTTATAAGGATAGGTAGCGCCCCTTCTATCACCTTAAGGTTTTAGTCGGAATGGTAGGTGTCTATTCCTTATCAAGTAGACTTTATTTATACATAAAAAATATTTAAAATTTTTAAAAATCTCTAACTAAATGAAGTTTTTAAAAGTCATTGACATTTTGAATACTCTAATACTTTTATAAATTTTAAAAAAATAGTAATTGAATACCTAGACTTTTATAAATTTTTAAAAAGTCTATAAAAATTTTAATTGAATACTTTTAAATTTTTATAAATTGTTAAAAAGTTCTAAAATAATACACCCAAAATTTTAAAAACTTTTAAAATCCATAAAAGTCACTAAAAATTGTAGTTACTTGAAATATGTCAAAAATTTGAAAAACAAAATTACAAAAAAAAAAATATCCTTAAAATTTATAATAATAAAAACAGCATTTCAATAATACTAAATGGAATCTAACTAAACATATTGAATAGGTGTAAATCGGTGTAACTGAGTAAGAATAAATTATATTATTTTAATAGTTTTTATTAAAATATTAATTTTTTATCAAGTAATTAAAATAAAATTCTTTAATAATAGTAAAGTGATAATTAATATGAAATTTTTTACAAAATATATTTTTTAAAATTTGTTGATTGTTACTATTTTTTTTAGTATTTTATTTATTTTTAACTTTTTAAAAAGCTAAATATATATTTAAATAAATTCTATTTGTGTATTATTATGTTGATTTTTTTAAATAACTTTATATTAAAGAATTTTGTTTTAGTCTCTCGATAAAAATAATAATATTTTAATAAAAAGTATTAAAATAATATAATTTATTTTTAAGTTGATTTTTTTTTAAAAAATAAAGAAATTAAATGACATCATTTTTAATTTAATGAAGCCTAATTTAGAGGATTTGTACTTTTGTTCATGTCATTGTTAACATCTTTTTATTTATTTAATTTTTCCGATCTTTTCTTCTACATCATGAAATATCAATGAACAAATATCCACGTAAATATTTCACACACACATTTTTTTTTTTTTGTAACAGAATAAAGCTCCCTGGGGAGACGGTGTAACGTTCGTTATGTTCCATTCACTCATATCAACGCCTTGTTTTGAGAGTACCAACAGTGGCTAGCACCTCAGGTTGTCTTCAGAGGGATCTTTATGCATAATTACGGCTGTTTCACCCCTCGAATTTATGACCTGGTACATGTAACCCAGTGATATTATCCACTGAGCTATTCACTGTCGGTAACATTTATAATCGTTATAAAAGTGTATGGAATCTTGTGGAGTACTTTCTACATGATAATATATTTTTTCCTTTTTCACCATCTCATGTAAGTGGCACATGTTATAGAACTAACTCTACATCACAAAATTCTGAAACTCAAATGCATATATAAAACTTATAATGGTGATTTTCGAAAGGACAAAACAAATACCATGTTTACTAATAAGAAAGAAAAAATCCTCGGAAACTGATTGTGAATGAATCAGAAAAGAAGTAAACGGAAGAGATGGATTTATCCCACTTGATGAAGTTTACTAACTATTTCTGGAATCAAAACAAGTAAGAAACACTTGTCCCAAAAAAATAGGAATAGAATTCTAATATATGTGAAATCAAATGAAAGAGTATTAAAAGAAGTAAATTTAATAAATTGTACTTTTGATACGCTTTTTATGATCATTTCAATCCTATTATTATTTTTCTTCTTTACCTATTTTTCAAAAGAGTATTTTTATATCTATACTATATATAAAAATTAAATCACATGTAATAATTTTTTAGATAAAATTATCCTTATATTTTAAGTTATTAATATTAGTTAATTTTTTATGATATATTATCACATTAAATAAAAACTCTAAACATAATATTATAATAAGAATTACATTACTCTGAACATGATAATAAATAAAGATTAAATTCAAAAAGAATTCTAATAATATAATGATTATTAATATTTAACAAAAAACTCTAAATCTTATTTTTTTCACAATAAATTTGAAAATATAAAATAATTAATTTCATATTTATTTCAAATTTATTGTAAAAATTAACCAAAATAATTAAAATATGTAAAATAATTCAAGTGCATAGCAGAGCACGCACGTGTTTTTTACTAGTAAAATATAAAAATACTATCATCTATCTATCTATATCTATATTTATTCTATATGAAAAATTATGAATCATGCATAATATTTTTTTAGTAAAAAATATTCTTATATTTTAAGGTATTGACATTAATTACTTTTTTAATATATATTATCACATTAAATAAGAACTATAAATATGATGATATAATAAGAATCACATACAATAATGATTATAATCATGTGATAATTATTATATCTAATAAAGACACTAAATTCCAAAAAAAATTTAATCAAATGATAATAACTACATCTAATAAAACTCTCAATGATATTTTACTTTTAGAATTAATTTGAAGGCATAATTTTGTACTTATTTCAAAATTCAAATATATTATAGAAATTAATAAAATAAAAAAATAAAAATAAATAAAATAATTTACTTTATATATTTTTAATTATTATATATAAAATTATTGTTGAACAATAATTTTATACTCATATTTTTAAAGTGCTACATTTTTTGTCCCCAGTATCCATTTGTACACCTATTTTTTAAATGATACGTTTTTTTGTCTCTTATTTAACTAATGGTACCTAATTTATTCAATTTTAAACTGTAAATATAATTTGACAATATATGTATTTTTTTTAAATATTTTATATCGCGTTTATTGTATGTATTATGTTTGAATAAAAAAATGCGATAGATAAAAATTTTCAAAACAATACATAAAAATTCCTATAAATATAAAATTTACAAAATAGATGACATAAAAATATTATTTTTATTATTTTATTTTAATAATTTAAAATTAAATTTAAATAGTACAATGTTTATTTTTATTTTTTGTCTAACTATTTTTATAAATACAATATTTTATGGAATTTTATGAATTTTTTTGTCACTTCGCTATATCCTATTTATAGAAAATACGATATAAAATATCTAAAAAGATAAATAAGCCATTGTTCGTGTTTACTGTTTAAAATTAAATCAATTAAATATTTTAATTAAATAGAGAAACCAAAAAAGTACTACTTTGAAAATAGGAATACAGATGTGTATCTTTAAATAAGAGACAAAAAAAAATATTTCTTTAAAAATATGAGTATAAATATATACTTTTTATTAAATAAGAAACAAAAAGGACAACAAAAGCCTCAAAGCTGTGTTATTGCATCACCTTCAAACTATCATCGTCTTATTGCATCTGCTTGAAGCTAGCACATGACATGTTTTGCGTCGCTAGTATAACTGATACATATGACGTTCGCACAATTTATTTTGTTTGTACTATAGAAGCGATGCAAGTTTGAGTTGTTTTTCATGTAAATTAATGCAAATATGCGTCAGTTTTATTAATACAATGACCCCAATTTGGGTCTGTTTACATAACAAAACTGACGCAACAAGGTTTAATATCTTTTTGGTTCCTTTATATAATAAAAAGTAGTAATTTATAATTTTATTTTCAAAGTCATATTTTTTTTAGTTATCTATTTAATCAAAGATAATTTATATAATTTTAAATAGTAAATATAATCTAGTAAATGGTGATTCATCTTTGTAAATATTATATATTGTATTTTTTTTTAAGTATCGTGTTTAGATAAAAAAAAATGTAATATTAAAAAATTTTCAAAAAAAAAAAGTTCCCAAAAAGAATAATCAATTTTTATTAAATTATATTTACTATTTAAAATTAAACTAATTGAATATATTTAATTAAATAAAAGATAAAAAAAAAGTGCCGCTTTTTGTTAAATAGTTGCAAAAGAAAAAAGAATAAAAAACACTACAGATGCCGACTCAATGCGCATATTCCTTAATTATTCTTCTACACATACTTTGTTTCAAAACCTCAATTAACTTGCATTGTCCATTTTGAAACGTACACAACCACGATCAGAAAATGCACATGTTAAACTTCTTAAATCCGATTTTTAATAACATTTATTAAATAATCAATCACATCTCAATATACTAATAAATTTAAAAAAAAAAAAAAACTTAATAAGAAAGACACAACTCAAATTTAAAGAGTACACTAAAAAATATATGGAAAATCAAAATTATAAAAAACATCAAATTTTTCATATAAGAAAAATTAAAGAATTAAAAAACAAATTTAGAAGATTAAAAATACCTCTAAAGTGAAGCGGTATTTGTGAAAATATTGAAATGAAAGAACGTGAGCATTTGGGAACCAAAAAAGTGTTTTCCCAAATCCACCTAAAAATGGAAATCTAAGGAACAAGGTGGCCAATGGGTATCGTCAATAGGGGTGTCAATCGTGTCGTGTTAGTCGTGTTCGTGTCGTGTTCGTGTCGTATTTGTTCGTGTTATTCGTGTTGTGTTATCGTGTTGGTTGACACATTAAAAAATTTACTTGAATTTTTTTTGTATTACTTATTTATAATAGTAAAAAATAACAAAACCTTTAAGAACATAAAAAAATTATTGATCAATTCTTACTAAAAAAAAATTTGTGTCGTGTCGTATTCGGATCATGCTATTGTATCGTGTCAGAAATTGCCACCCTAATCGTCGATGGCAACAAGGAACGGCTAGATTGACGAGGATGGGTGGTGGTCACGGCATAAGTTTGGGTGCATTCAACTCTTGGAATTTACTTGTAGGGAGAGAAACATGTGAGCATATTAATGTGCGAGTGATAGGATTTTGGGTGGATTAGATGAGAATATGTGTCTATTCCACTGTAGAATTGACACTTATTTGCATCGATTTTATAACAACCTATGCAAATATGTGGCGATGCTATTGCTCACAACAAAATCGACTTACATAATCAAATTTTTTTGTTTTTGTTTTTAACTTCATGCTGGTTGTACCATATAACTGATGCAACTGTGTCAGTTGTACAATAAAATTGATGCAAAATTATGCTTACATGATTTAATACTACTCATGTAAATTAACCAATGCAGTAGGTCGGTTTTAGTGTAGTGTTGGTACGAAAAGGTTTAAATAGAGAAAATATATGCGAGTTATAATAATGAAATCAATATAGATGAATAAAGATAATGTAATTGTTTTTTGATCATTTAGTAAAAGATGAGAGGATAAAAAATACATATTGTTGAAGATGATTTCTATTTGGTCATGTTTTTTGGACACGTCGATCTGCAAGTCAATAAAAAACCATGACAGAAAGAATAATATCAATAAGTATATTACTCTCTTCAATACTTAAGTTAATTTCCGAAACAAAAGCTAAAATCAAAGAGAATTTTTACAGAATTTGATTGGTAAGTTTATGTGAACTTATTTATAGGTTTTGACAAATGACATAATGGTAAATAATCTATATTCCTTAATTCATATTTAAATTTAATATTAATTTAAATATTAAATTAATTAATATAAATTATTTAATGTATTAATGACATTTCATATGGATTTGAATCATATAATATATATATATATATATATATATATATATATATTAATTGAATAATAAAATGTATACTTAATTGTGCTGACTGTACTCATTTAACTTTTTTTTAAAGTCGACGTAGACCAATCAAATAGGACCATGCATACCTAGTGATTTTCTATCCAACAAAAGCCTCTAGGTCACTTTTGGGAGGGTATGTAGTCTAGTTCCCTTACCCAAGTACAGTGGCTTAGTGACAGTTAACTTTAGCATTTTTGATTGAACTATATGTCTATTAACCCAAATATCTTTCTATCAAATTATTCATGTGGTCACAAGCTTTCCAACATCTATTTTTGTGACTCAATTGGAATCCGGTTGGAAAGTAGTGGCATGCCAAAATTTGGGGAAAAAAAAATCAATTACGGACCTGCGAGTTTGTCTTGCCAAATTTGATATTTTATGGGCCTGATTCTGCTAGATCCTCCTCATCTTTTTACCCTTTGATTGCGAGTTGATGGGAAGGTTAAGATTAAGTCTTCCAGTCGATATAAAGACTTGATCGCTTTCAACTTCACCCTATTTCATTAGTTCCAGGTATTTGTTGAAGCTCTGTAGATGAAAACTAGAGAACTAGTTTTTGCTTCATCCCATGCTTGGTAAGTGGATCAAAAACCTTTATTTTTTTAACTTCTTAGTTGACCTTAAATGTTTGTATGAACAATAAGAACCGAAGAACATATGCACCCTTAGCTTTTTTCCTTCTTTTTTGTGGACCCAGACTAGTAGGCCAGGAAACTATCTAAAGGGTTGTTACATGTTTTTAGAAGCCAGAAGTTCAATGTCCTACTATAGTAAATTTGATAAATTTTCTCCTAGGAACTCCATGTTTGGCTGTACAACACACACACATCACTATAAGCATCACCATAGGAAATGATCTAGGAAGGATGACCAGTACAGAGAATTATGGATCCGAGAGTGAGTACGTAGGTGAAGATGGTATGGAGCAAGGAGGACAGAATAGAAGGATCCTAGAGGTGAACCAGAACGAGCCGGGATGACGAACCCACTAGGAGCTGAGCTGGCCAACCAACCTACGAAGTGGACGATTAGCCACCCACACCCCAAGGAAGTCAGTAGTTCGTGGACTCGACTGACCAATCAACCAATTGGGCTTCTGAGTGGGAAGTGTGGATTTAGCTTAAAGCTTTGAGGCATGTAGTTCTTGCTCTAAACTTCCTTCTGACTCCATTTATCCTCATAACCTCGTCATTTTAGTTGGCACTTTGGTTCTGAAATTGATGAAGGTATTCCTTAGGGTGTGCCAGATTTTGATTCTGAGTCTAATCCGAGATATGAAGGTTAATCGCTGGCGACTATTACCAAACCCATTGTGGACAAGCTAAGGGAGATGTTTGAGATTCTCGATGACATCAAATTTATTCTACCTTAACATGATGTTTTTCACAGTATTCCCTTTCTTGGAAGGATAACAACTTTTGCAAATTAATTATTTGTGGGTCTGAGACTTCCATTTCTACCATTTGTTCAACAATCCCTTTGCAAAGTGGGACCACCCCTAAGACAATTTCCTCTTAATCTCAAGAAGATTTTGATGTCCTGGTATATCTTGTGGAAGGCGTATAGTAAAAAGATGACTTTGAAGGAGGTATGGTCTCTGTATTATGCTCAAGCTGTATGTGGAGGCTAGTTCAACATCAACTCATTTGACAATCATAAGTTCATTGAGGACTTGCTTAAGTTCAATAAATGAATGCATTTTTCATGGTTCATTGTGACTAACGATTATGATATGGCCTCTTTTCAACTTGTACCTACTCCTATTGAGTTTGTACCCAGTAGTGACCTGCTTGCATGTGTATAGCTTACTCTTTTGAGTTCACTTTTTTTTTTCTTATGTATTTTCACTTTTCCTTTTGTTGCTCGACATGGGAAGTGGATTAGGTTTACTAACGTGTGGCAAACGTTCATTGAGCTATTTGCTTTAGCCTCCAATAATTGCATTTATGAGAGATTGGTTACTTTTGAAAAGATTGCATACTTGGGGTTTGCAACTCTTCTCATCTATAGCCAAGAATTTAGACAATTCACTTCCCAAAGGTATGTGCTTTGGAAGACATTTGCTGGAGTTGGTAAATAACTTCATATTACTTACTCTTCCTTTCATGTTCTTTGTAGATATGACTTCCTAACACATTACTTCACAGAAGGGCCTTGCTACCAATGCTTTTCAATTTGTTTCTTGACCCTTGGGAGATAACTCTAGAAGTAATGAAGGGCACATTTTTAGGTGGAAAAGAGCAAGTCAGGCTGTAGCTCGCCAGGTCGAGGTGATTGCAGAGACTGAGGTGCCCAATGTGATCCAAATTCCTCTTTTAGCTAAGGAGTTTGTTATGGAGGATGAGGCTCCACACATGAGTCCTCCACACACACCATCCCCTGTTTATTTTTTCTTACGCCCACGATCGATGGAGAAGTCTAGCAGACTTATAGTTTGAATGAGAAGTCCAGAAGATTTATAGTTATTGTTGAGAAGTACTTCAATGAGGCTTAGACTTTTCTCCACCTAATGGCTAGATCTGCCTATGCAACTATATTTGAGAGAGACCAAACCTTAGCTTCACTTGAGCGGGCTCTTGAAGAGAATCTACAAATTTCCAATGTTTTGGAGAATGGGAATATTCTCTAAAAGGCTGCTGAGAAGGCTCATGAAACTTCTAAGATTGCCAAGAACTAGCTTTAGGAAGAGCTAGAAAGAAGTTTGAGTTAAAGAGGGTGAGAGTTGAGAACCAGAGGTTAACTACCTACCTTGAGGTTGAGGCAACTGTGGATTAGTAACTTGACTCAGAGGACTTCAAAGTAGATTCAAGAGAGGCTCACGGGTTTGAGTCAACCAAGAGAAGATTCATAAAGGTGTACAAAGAGCTAGCTCTTCCCTGTTGCAACTTTCTAGAGTTTGTTAAGGCTGTTATAGAGTATAGAGAGTACGATGACAGCTCAGATGTTGAGGGGAGTGAGACTTCATTTGAAATGACAGCTAAGATACCTATTGGTACTAGCAATGTGGACCTAACCCTAGACAGTTGTCAAAACCCAAGGAACAATGTGGGAAGTACCCTTCACAGTTGTTCTGTCAAAGGATGCTGACGAGGATGACCACTGTAGGACATAGGAGTTAGACCTCTATAATCTTATTTTTTACTTTATAGTTTGTAGTTTTTGTTTTAACCAAAGTGTTAGCACTTAATCTTTACTTTATAGCTCTAGAAGCATTAGACTTGAAATAAATGAAGATCAACAATTTTTCTGCAATACTTTACACTCCACAATTTACTTTTGCAATTGTTTTGTTCTTTTGCTTGTTAATATGAAACATTGAACATCTTTTGTGACTGACCTTGAATTTATTATTGGAACTTGGAGTGGGAGTGTACCCTTAGTATTCTTGCAATTTTGGGAGAACACACATAGCACTTTAATGACCTTGGGAAAATGCATTTAGCATTTTGGATATCATAAGAGATCACACTTAGAACTATTTGACGACTCTAGGATATCACACTTAGAAATTTTTAGCAACCTTGAGAGATCACACTTAGCAATGCTGCAATCTTGTGAAAACACACTCAAGATCTTAGTAACTTTGGGTGAGCTCACTTAGGACCTAGGCAACATTGGAACTTCCTAGGAAAAACTTAACACTTTTACGATCCCTTGAGAATTAAATGAGTGGGACCGGAGTGAGTGAGCCCCCACAACCTAGATTGAACACAGTATTTGCACCCAACTTAGATCCAAAAGAATTCCATACGATACCTAGCTAGATGAGAAATGATGTGGCAAGATAGATCGTGGGCAATGCAAGAAGAGCGGCATACCAATGCAAGACTGACAATGGCCTGTCGATTGGTCAACCAACTGGAAATAGAGGTGTAGCAACTCGGGTGGAACGACATGAGTGATGTGGAGCCGTAGAGGGATTGGTCCCATTTGTGTTGTCAGTTGGATTCTATTGGCTGCGGCCTACTGGTCTTGGATTCTAGAGTGGGGTCCTACAACTAGTAGTCCTATCTTGTTGGAGCGGTGACGTTTCCTAACGCAACTTACCCAAAATCTAACATGTGTTAAATTTTTGCCAACACTAACTTTTTTGCTAAACCAACTCTTTTTCTACCGATGTTCTTTTTATAAGTTATGTGTTTCCAAGTCTTTAAAAATTTGTGGTGTTCCTAAGTTTTTGAGAACTTTAGAGTCTTACCAAGTGCCTTAAGAATTTCATTGTCTTTCCAAAATTCCTTACAAATATTTTTTAAATTTTGAGTGATTTGTTCTCTCAATCTCCCAGCCCCTTGCTTAGTAGCCTTCTTGAGTATGGCAAGTAATTACCATTCACTGGATTTCAATCATGTAGGGGTGTGGCCTCCATCTTTTTCATAAGGGAGTTGTGTGAATCTAAGTGACCTCATCATAAGTTCTATATCTTGGGAAATCTTGTTCAAGTTCTTGGTTCCTAGGAAGTAAGTTCCCGATTTTGAAGAAGGTTGTGCCTTGCTTCATCCCAAAGTGAACATTTTCTAGGGCCAATGTCTTGATCTTGGACTATTATCATTGTAAGCGCATAAGGGTTTGTGTCTTACCTCCATATTTTGCACAAGACTTAGTTCATTAAGACATTAGTATCTTGACTGCAAGTTGGCCATTATCATGATCCTAGACCATAGTCATTATGGGTGTCGAAGGGATTGTGTCCAAACTCCATTTTTCCCACAAGGCTTGGTCCATTCATACAATAATGAGTAGTGCTAATTTGACCATAGTCTGGATCACAATCACCATGGATGCCAAAAGGGTTTTTGTCCTTCTTCCTTTCTTGCACATGATGTGGTCCACTGAATAATTGTCCGATAAAGCCAAGTGGCAATCAACTTCTAAGAAGTTAATCGTTAGAATTCTTATAGCTCTCCCTTCCTTTATTAGGAATGGGAGCTTCACACTGCATTTTGGGGTGAAAAGGTTTCTAGAGAAGCCATAGAGAGGAGTGTTCTCTAGCTTCAAGAGATGTTGTGGCTTCATTTGCTTCTAAGCATCCTTGAACAAGATGTCCATTAAGCTTCTAGTTTCAACCAACACTCTGTAAATTTTGTTGTTGAAGATTTACAAAATCACAATAAGAGCATTATAATGTGGATGCACTAGTCTTCATGCTTTCTTTTCAGTAAACACACAACCATCAAAGGCTTTTACTTTTGCCCTAACTCTGGATGATGTCAAACACTTCCTGACTGGAGGCCAACTTCTAGCTTGCATCTTCCTGGCATGGTTGGTGTCTATGCCTGTTGGTTTGGTCTTTCCAAGATTAAGTATACCTCATTTATGGCTGAAGAACCACTCTCAAACCTGGTTCCTTAGAGCTGTGGGAGGTGTATTACCCGTGGCCAATACAAAATCCTTAAGGTACCTCCTATGTATCCAATATGTAATCTCACTTCTGAGTCCCTAATAGTCTTTTGTGTTATGGCCAAAGTCCCCATGGAATTATAGTACAAGATTTGTTTCTGGTTAGCTGATGGCATCTTCATTTTCTTAAGACCCTTGAAGAACTACTGTTATGGACTTGCAATAGAACTCACTCTCGAGTTATTCTTAGGGGAGCAAACTTCTTGAACCCTGTCCCAGGCTAGGAGTTGCCAGTCTTTCTTGGAGCCTCTTCATTCCTTGTCTCAGCCATGGATTTCTTATCCTCTAGATTCTTGGGTTCATCTTCCATCTTCCTCTTCTGGGGAAGGTTCTTTAATCCACCCCTATAATGGCTGGTCATATCTTCAACATAGACTACTGATAAGTGCTTGAAAGGCACTCATATCGTGTAATTTAATGTTCTTATTTGGAATAAATAAGTTTGATTAGAGCATTTTTATTTAATTATTAATGGTAATCTATCTCTTCGAATTCACTGGTATTTTTCATTTGTTGAAGGTATTTTTAACTTCAAAAGAGGTAAACAATGTTTACACATGAAGATACACACTTGAACTACTCAAATATCACCCTAGGAGATAAAGAGGCTAAGGCATGTAAGCCTTGCAGAAAGGGTTCAGTGCCTTACATGCCTTTAGTCTCTTTAGCTTTTAAGGTGCCATTTAAGTGCTCTAAGTGTTGTATCTTCATGTGTTAAAATTGTTTACCTCTTTTGAAGCTAAAAATACCTGAAACACATAAAAATAAACTCATAATTCTGAAAAGATAGATTGGCATAAATAATTAAATAAAAATGCTTTAATCAAACCTATCCATTCGAAATAAGCACATTAAATCACATGATACAAGTGCTTTTCAAGCACTTATCACAACTTCCTAATAAACACTATTTTGGACCTATTATTTATTATTTTTAAATATTTGTTTCATGATTTATTTCGATATTACTTTGATTTGAAGCGTATTTTTCTATTTTATAGGTCCAAGTAAGTGTGAGATGAATTGTGGACTTAAATGGCAAGAGGGTGAAAATGGAGTCAAAACAGCTGAAGAATATAAGCCTTACATTGTATGCCATTCATTATGTAAGGGTGAACAAACAAGAGCTAAGGAACATAAACCTTAAGTTAGGAATTAACAATTATTTTGTGGACATTTACAAGGCATGTACAAAAGGTTGTGCCGCCGCAGAAGAAATTGGGCACCACGATGGAACAGCCCCTAGTTTGTATACCAGCCCATAATTTCACTCATTCTTTTAGGATGGCTATTAGCCGTCTTATATAGCCAACCTAAAAGAATGAAGTAAATTTTTTTACTTAGCCCATTTTCACTCGCATTTCAACCCAGCTCTCAAAATTACAATCCCTAAATTTCTCTCTCGATTTTTAACCTGACCGTCCGACTGCCACCACCCAACGCCATTACCCAACGCTACCTCCAAACGCCACCTGCAACTTGTGTTGAACCCCACGCGGTAACCCCGAGACACGCAAAAATGCCGTAGCACGTGAAAATCCACTGCGTCTTTAACGTGAACGCCGCCGCCATCCTCCAACCCAGCCCAGTCCGTCGTGCACGGCGAGCCCCACTCCTTCTCCTCCCCAAAAGCACCCCATGTCCCCTCCTCCAACAGGTATGGTTTATTCCTCCGATCCCCTTTCCTTTTTTTTATTTAGCTTCTCTATGTCATGTTTTTCTAAAATTTTTTATTTGTGAACATATTAGTATAATTTTTTTGATATATAGTTGTAGCACATATTATATATAAAAATTATTTAAAATAAATGTATACTAACAGATTTAATTAAAACTAAAATGTGTGTAGTTTTCTACTTTCCTGTAAATATTACATATAGGGCTGTCATAGGCCGTCTTAAAAAAATATTGATTAAATGTTTATAGGGCTGCTATTGACTGTCTTATAAGAATTTTATAGGACAGCTATTGATCGTCTTATAAAATTCTTATAGGATGGTTGTAAAATTCTTCCGTCCTCTAAAATTCTTTTAGGACGTTTTAGGACGGCCAAAATTCTTTTAGGACAACCTTTGACCGTCCTATAAAATTCTTTTAGGACGATTATTAACCATCTTATAAAATCTTTATAAAATTATACATATTACAAATTTTTTTTAGGAAATTTAATAACCAACTTATTTTGTAATATACTTTTATTTAATATTAAATAAGTGAATTATTTTTAAATTAGATATTGACATGATATTGATTTACAATTATATATAGGATGTCTTATAAAATCTTTATAAAATGATACATATTATAAATTTTTTTTAAGAAATTTAATAATCAATACTTATTTTACAATATACTTTTATTTAATATTCAATAAGTAAATTATTTTTAAATTAGCTATTAACACGAGATTGATTTACAATTATATATAGTTTGTCTTATAAAATCTTTATAAAATGATACATATTATAAAGTTTTTTTAAGAAATTTAATAACCAATACTTATTTTGCAATATACATTTATTTAATATTCGATAAGTGAATTATTTTTAAATTAGCTATTGTCAATTTATTAATTTACAATGATATATAGGATGGATAAGAGTTGGATGTCTATCACTTTATTAAATTAGCTCTAAGTGCTGTATCTTTGTGTGTTGACATCAAAATGCTCTAATCAAACCTATTCATTCCAAATAAGCACATTAAGTCACACGATAGGAGTGCTTTTCAAGCACTTACCAACTATCGTTGCTACTAGCTAGGTCATCTCTTTGTATGATAGACCAAGAAGTTTTCTGCAAATTTGGACCACATAAGCCCCATCTAGAGGTCGCAAAGGAATGCATCGACTGCCTGTGAGTCTGATTAGTCTACAACCTGGATCATGTCATTGCTAAACTAGTCAAAGAATTCATTGAATAACTTTTTGTCCTTTTGAGCTAGTCTCATCACATGTGCTAGGTCTTTGGGAGCGTTCTCTTTATTGAGAAGTGTGTGAGGAACTGGCTAGAGTGGGGACAATGCTTGGCCTTAAGGTGGTTCCTCAAGTTCGTGTGTCTAGTGCTCTAAGCTCAGTTGGCTCCCACCGACTTAACAGGTGGTGGCTAAATGTGCTGGAGGTAGAGCATCACTGCCGTTTCTATTAGGTGTGTAAGGGTTATTTTGTATTGGCAATTTTCGTGGACAAAATGTTTGATTGTAATCTAGAGTAAGAGTTCACCGTTTAATCAGACGATACATGATGATGGAGTCACCAAGCTTGCAATACCAATATGACAGGTAAAATATTCTATCATGCATACATCTTCACACATTTGTGCACTACACTTAGTATGGATCGTAACGAAAAATAAATTGTGCACATGTTGGTCGATCGATCGAGTGTATAGTTCGATCGATCGATCACTCGATCGATCGAGTGTGGAACGACATCGATCTAGGTGCTCTCGGGTTGAGCTAGATCGATCGATCAATCTGGTCGATCGATCGAGCATTGGATCGATCGATCGAACCAGTCGTTAGATCGATCGAGACAGTTTTTCACTTCTACTAGAACTCCTTTTTAATTTGACCCATATGTTACTTTTACCAATTTGACTCATTTAATATTGAATGCAAAATCCTTATATGAGTAGAATTGTTGTGAAAGTTAGAATCATTGTATGAGTAGAATTGTTGTGAAAGTTGGAATCATTGTATGAGTAGAATTCTTGTGAAAGCAAAATTCTTATATGAGTAGAATTGTTGAGAGAGTGAAATCCTTATATGAATAGAATTCTTGTGAGAACTAAATCCTGATTTGAGTAGAGTTTCAGTCCATTGCAAATCCTCTTTCAAGTTAAATTGGACTCTATATAAGTGATGCTTGCTTGTGCATAATTACGAACACACATAGAACTAATATTTTCTACATCTGAATTGTGCTTTTAACTTCTTCTCTTCATCTATCATTCTTAGGCGTTTTCATCTTTTAATTGTTCAAACATATTTTGTGGTTATGTTTGAATAATTCATATGCCTAATTGCTTTTCATGATATTGAGCTTTATATGATTGTTCTAGATTTTGCTAGCTGATTTAGATTTTACATCGTATGCTGTTGAATCTGCTAGTTAGGATTGTTCATTGTTTAAATCCGCTCTAGGACACACTTTGCACTTGTGTTATTGTGCTAACGTTTCAGGTGAGGTGTTCGGTATTTCGTGTGACTCGAAATTACCGAAGGTGACAGGTTCAATTGATCTTGTGTGACTCAAGTAGATCGGAACGTTGGTCTGGATCCAGACATCTAGCTATTGGAGGCTGTGAAAGGAGCGACGGCTCGTAAGTAAATTACAGAAAGGGGGATCTATCTGCGACGGGTAGTTCTGGACTCTATGGTTGTAATTGAACATTGATTTTCATAGTGGATAGTTAGGTGGTCCGGTGGACCGGTGGTTTTCCTCTTAGGTCATTGTTGTGGCCTAGGTTGTTTCTACCTAAAAATATCGTGTGTTATTTTTATTCTGCATTTTATCTTTACACGCGATTGTATGTCTGGCCGTTGTGATTAGATTACATATTTAATATTTGTTAAAAATTGAAAATAACCTATTCACCCCCCCTCTAGGCTTATTTGATCCGTGATTAAAAACTTTCAAGGTGCATCCAGGTCTTGTGGATCCTTGACCTAGGGAGCCAATCTGTTTTGGCCTGGGCCTCTAGAGTTGTTGCTATGTTGGGCAACTTGTGTTGCTCTCTTAGGGTATCCTGCTCTGTGTGACCCAATAGTTGTGAGTGACTTATTGAGATTGCAAAAACATGTTCATAGATTGCATTTTCATAGACATGTTCAACTAAGGAAAAGAAACCCATACACACCGACCATACCCTTTCCTCAAAGATTGCAAAAACAAAAGCAAGATAAGCAATTTTCCAAGTTCATAGATATGTTCAAAAAGTTGTACATCAACATACCATTCGTAGATGCACTTGAGCAAATGCTCTCTTATGCCAAGTTCATGAAATAAATACTATCCAAGAAGATGAAGCTTGGTGATAATGAAACAATAACCTTGACTAAAGGTTGTAGCGTCATCTTGGATAGAAAGTTACCACAAAAATAGAAAGATTCGGGCAATTTTGACATTCCTTGCACCATTGAAGATAACATTTTGGGAAAGCAGACGACAAAAGTGACATATTAGGTATAACTTGTGAAGTAGTTGGAGTGATAGCATGAGATCTAGAAAGTGTAGACATAACCATTCAAGTGCAAACAACTAAGCATATACAATACAGTTCTAAATGCAAAAGGAGAGTATACAATAGAAACACTTGCTCAAAACAATAATGCAGCTCCAGCATCCACCACTTGCCAATGACTAAATTTTTTCATATGATTTTAAGGTGAGGTATGAGGACATATTAAGGTAAACAACACCTGTACACTCAAGTACCTTTGTTAAAGATTTAAATTCATCAGCTCCATCACTAAACATTTTTAATCCTCAAGTTGAACTGACACTCCACCATTTGGTTAAATTTTAGAAAAATAGATGTAACTTGATCCCTTGAATGTAAAAGGAAAATCTAAGAGAATATAGTACCATCATCTACTATAAGCAAAAAACAAAAAACAAAAAATATCTATCCCCATTAATGCTTGTTGATTGCTACTATTTTATTTTTATATTTTATTAAGTTTTAAATTATAAAAAAAATAAAAACATATATTTACATAACTTTTTGTTAGAATATTGTTATTATTGATTTCTTCTGAAATAAATTTGTCTTAAATTTCCTTTTCAACTTTGTTAATACGCATGTTTTAATTGCATTTTAATTACTTTACATGAAAAAAAATATTTTAATCAAAAAATATTAAATAATATAATTTGTCTTTAATTGGTTTCTTCGGGACTAAATAAGAGCCTTTCAAATTCAGGGGACTAAACCACATTAATCATCTAATATCTAAAGGCTAAAGGCATAACTCTCATGAATTAACATAGAGACGTCAAATTCCATGGGGGTTCCTATAACTGAATGGTTTCTATTTCGAATGCAAAATATGTATCTTTATAAAGTATGTTTTTTATTTAAAAAATTTGCATATAAAATGGAGTTCACTTGCGCGATAAAAAAGAGCTAAAGAATCCACACAAAACTAATTAATTTACCCTCATACCATATGAGTTTATAACGCCATCACAAAATTTCAATCGCGATCCAACATGAGGCCCACCATTCGTTTGAACATGAGTCACGTATGCTACCTACACGGGTTCATTTTTACGTTGGAGAATCAACCTTTTATGCGTCCATATAGTACAAATTGGGTCCTTGATTTGATATCAAATATTTGGCTTAGGTTTTTTAAACTTATTAGAAGAAGTAATTCATTCCAACCATATACCCATTTTTCTCTCTATATTTTTTTAATGTCTGACTCGTTCGCACACCAAACAACACCTCATGCCCATTTGTTTTTAAATTACAAAACTTTAGTTTGTTTTAATGGCTTACTTAAAGTTACTTAGCTTTTGAATATGAGAAAATTCAGTACAGTTTGTAATGCTGAGCTTCAAATTGGAGAAAAATATATGTAGTGTGTAAATCAATTGATTGAACCAAGAAAACGGTACCAATTAATTATCAAACTAATCCTTTAAACAGAAAAGATTCTTTTGCAGTGGAATATATTGGTCAAAATATTAGAATTTATATGTTGATATTGATCTTGAATGAGTAAAAAAAAAAAAAAGTATCGTATGAGTGAAAGAATGTCAAACTTATAAATCTAAATCTGAGGGAAGTGGTTGATAAATACCCTACCCCCAATGAACAATGTGAAATTTTTAGATTGCTAAGTCAATTATAAAAATGCATTACATTATCAAATTTGTATGATTTTAAAATTTATAAATCACTTGAGTGAGGTCTTTCTATGAAGTTCTATAAAACCAAATTTACATTTAAACCATCGATAATCATAAAAACTCACATTTGCAAGATAAAAGTTCTGTAAATTTTTAACTTTCAACCATTTTAACAACTCACAAAGTTATACAAATTTTATGTAAATTTTTATAGTCTTGCAAAGAAATGTAGGTATTAAAAAGAGAGCCTGAAAGATAGTCAAATTGACTAAATAATGCATAAAAATAATAAGATATATAAAAATGATTTGTTTTCCGAATAACACGTTATTTACTTTCAAATTGTCTGCTAGTATAAAGATAATATATAGCTGCCCTTCAATTTAACAATTACATGTTATTAGATAGAATAGCATTAATATTATATGAAGAAGAACCGCCAAGAGCATAACACTAAGTGTGGAGTAATAACTACTAAGGATGCTTAGTTTATGAAATTGGAATTATCAATTGAATAAGAATAATAATAAATTAGAATATAGAACTAGTAATAGGAATAATATTTACAGTTCTTTTTTTTTTTTTTAGTTATTATGAAATAAAAAAAATGAATAAATAAATAAAAATTATTTAATTTTTCTAAAATACTTAAAAATTTATTAGTAGTTGAGAAGGTTTTTTTTTTTTTTTGGGTAAATATATACTAAATCATATTTTTTTAAAAGAATGAATAGTTATTTTTCTATTCTACTGAAAAACTGATATTCCTTATTTAAAGGAAATAAGCATTTCAAAAATAAAAAAAAAAATTGTAATTTCTAACTTTAAAAGTTCACACAACAAAGAAATGGGAATACATATTTTAGTTCTAAGTCTATTTTTACCGACCGAACATATCCTAAGGTTATCGTAAAATAAAATAGGATAGAATAGTGTTACTCTCTTGCTTAATGCTTAGATTTAAATAACAAAAATAAAAATCACACCTTAAAATCACAACTTTTTTATGATCTAAAATTAACGTTTTTTTATAACAGTTTGTAATGACTTAAAAATATAATATTATAAAATATAGATAATTCGGATTGGTTATCTCACAGCCAAACAGTCGATGCTTGATGGCCATACCTCTGTTTTTAATTATATTAGTTTTTTTAACCGACCAAAAAACAAAGCTAACGTGGCAACAAGGCTTTGGTTATTCATGAAAACTCAGAATTATTGGTGGATTGCATGTTGGGTTTTGTCTAGTGTGGAACTACAAGGCCAATGACTTAATTAATCAATCATTTAAATTAATGCTAATTATTACAGTAGTTTATATATTGTTTCTTCCAAATACTTTAATAAGAAAAGGAATCCAGAAAAATAATAGAAAAATCGATGACTGTTAAATAAAAACAAGAGTGAAAGAACTTGATTATATAATTGAGTGGAATCGTGAAGTCTTCATGGTTCCTTATTTTAGAAAAAATGTGTTGTTGAGTACTTAGCTTAGAAAATATTAAATTACTTTGTTTGTAAAAAAAATGTGTAGTTTAAGTTTATTTATTTATAAAAAATGTGTCAACTAACAAAGATGAAGTTAACTTTTATTCAATTTTTCATTAAACATAATAGAATTGTACATGAATCACATGTATGTTTATATTTTTTAATAGGTATATAAGTAAAAATTAATATTTAATTAAAAAACTACTCAAAATTTTTAAGAAAATATTTTCTTTCAAACTTAAACCAAATTTTTAATGAAATTTCGTTGTATAATATCCAAAGTCATAAATTAGATAATAAAAATTTTATTTAAGTTTGACATAAAGAATTTATTCAAAAAAAATTTAGTAATTTTTTATTGAAAAATTACTTCATTAGAATATGTTTATCGAAACATACAACCATGCATGTCACATTTGTTATTTCGTTGTATTTAATGAAAATTTAATTTTTTGATTTTTTGACATATTTTTCACACAAAAAAAGAGACTTAAAAATACCTTTTTCAAATAAGGGTACCAAATAACTCCTAAAATGTAAACAAAATTGAACTTTTTTCCAATATAATACAAACACCGGTCTAAGTGAGATGTCTCTTACCATTGTAATGCAATGTATGTATTGGATAGGAAAATCACTAGGTATGTATGACCCAATTTTATTGGTCAATGTCTAGTTTAAAAAATTAAATGAGTATATTCAGCACACAATAAGCATAGTTTTATTATTTAATTAAATACGTATATATTAATAATTTAAATTCATATTTAAGAAAGGTCATTAATATATTAAATAATTTATATTAATTAATTTAATACTTAAATCAATATTATAATTTAAATATTAATTAAAGAATATAGATTATTTATGATTATGTCATTTGCCAAAAATTATAAATAGGTTTACGTAATTTGAAAAACTTTATAAAATTTCCTCTGATCTTAGCTATTCTTATAAAAATTGACTTGAGCATCAGAGTGGATACGACAGCCCTCGATGTCATTCATTCGGACATAATTTCCTATTGAATTGTAGGTTGACGTGTCCAGAGAATGTAATCAAACAGAAATCAGCTTCAACATTTGGTGCAATCTGTGGGAAAGAAATTCAGTGTTCAATCGATTTGAGCTAGTGAAAACTCGAGAACATTCAAAGTATTCTTTACATTCTTCATTCTATTCGTCGTGTTCTTCATCTATTTGTCATCCAAGAACACTCTTGATCTATTAAGTTGCTAGAATGAGTTCCCCAAAAAGTTCTAAATACTCTCCACCTTCCCCTTAAGATTAGGAGAATGTAGAGATCTAGGTGAGCGATCCAATAGCACCTATGAAAACCAAGAAAACCAAAAGAGGCAACAAGCCCAAAAAGCCAACCATGGATTAAAGGTTGGGCAGACTAGAAGGCATGAAGGAACAACTAATGCAATTCTAGATGCAATCACATAATTGCACCACCTCTTCCTCTTTAGCTTCTTTCACCCCTTTCTCTTCTTCTTTTTCTACCTGTAAGTCTACATATTTTGGTGCCTCTTGTTTGTTCTCCAATACCTTACCACTTCTCAAAGCTATAGCCTTACAATGCTCCTTACCCTCTCTTTTGGGTTTTGCTTCAACGTCATTTTGAGGGTTGCCTTTAGGTGCTTGACTAATTGCTTGGAAAAGTTTCCCTATTTGAGTCTCCAAATTACGAATCTAAGCCCCATGTGTAGATTCCATATGCTCCACTTTAGTATTCATAGATTGGATAAAGTTCTTCATCACACCTATTTAACCATTAGTATTGTTCTCTACTGGGGGTTTCTTCTCTTGAATTTGTGTAGGTGGTTGTAATTATTGTTGAAAACCTGGTGGTGAGAATTGTTGGCAGTTAAATTGAGAACCACCTTGGTTATCGTTTCATGAGAAATTTGGGTGGTTCATCCATCCTAGATTGTAGGTGTTTGAATAAGGGTTCCCTTAACGATCCTTGTTATTCACATAATTGACAATTTCTTGAATGTTCCCACATGCCTCAATGGAGTGAGGCCCACTACAGTAATAACAAACTATAAAAAGAATTTGCACTATGTTCACTCCAACTACTTTACCATCTAGCTTCCTTGTTAACCCTAATAGCAAGGCATTAGTTTAAGCTTGCAATGCTGCTATGGCATCTACACTATCACTCCAATTGTATTTTAGGATTCGATCTTTCAATAGATCATTGACAAATGTTAGAAGCCATCTTATCAAGCAATGCAAATGCTTCCTCCTCTATTTTATTTATTAAAGCTCATCTCACTGCAACACCAATGATAGTCCTTAGTTGTCCTATTAACCCATTATGTACTTGTAGCCAAGTTGGAAGACCATAATGAGAGCATTTCCCTAGTAGCTCTTTGAAGCATTCCTAAGTTTCATAAAATACTCCTCTTCTAACCGTTGAAAAGATGTGATATCATTTCTGAACTTGGCAAACTTTGAAGGTGGAAAGTACTTAGCAATAACTTTTGAGCTAATTGGTCCCATGTGGTGATTGTTCCTACTGGCACTAATTGTAACCAAGGCTTTGCCTTATCATTTGGTAAGAAAGGAAAGACGAAGGAAAATAGTATCGTCTGAGATACCATTCATCTCAAAGGTATCATAGATTTCCAAGAACAAGGCCAAGTGAAAATTTGGGTCATTATCAACCAATCCTCCATTGATTAGCTTGTACCATCTGAATGACACCTAGCTTGAGCTCAAATTTATTGGCATTGACGCCCAATCTAGCAATTGAAGATTGGACCCTCTCTACTTATGGAACTGCAAAATTTCTTAATGCTTTGGGGATAACAATAGTATGTTGATCCCCTTGTTCTGCCATAAATATCCTCTTGTTGATTAAACATTAACTTGGACATATGATAGAAACACTAAATAGAAAATTAAATGTCCAAACTAGTATAGTAATTTCCTAATTGATATCAGTTAAAAGTTATAAATTCTCTGACAATGACGCCAAAAACTTGTTCATGCTAACCTCAAGTGTACTGTACGCGTGTAAGTAATAAATATTTGAAAAATGGATGTTGAACCCACGTGGAATAGTATAACTTATAAATGAGTACCAAACAAATACTACTATTACTATTTGGACGATGGCAAGGTAATAAGGAAAATAAAACTAAAATGCTAAAAACCTAAAATCACAAAATCACAACAACTAAATATATTAGAGAATAAACATAGGAATCATTAATCCGCCAATTTCCTAACATGTGAATCACTAAATATCCCCCAAAGCAATTATTGACCAATTATATGATCAATTGATACTAAACTATATATCATTCCTCTTTCAAGTAAACTACATACAATATAGTAACCTAACCTAATCACATTCTAATGTCAATTAGATTAAACTATTTTTTATGAAGACTTCAATTATGGATCACATACATATGAATCTTACCTCTCGGCCTAAAAACTATGTATGTTATTCGATCAAGACAAATAAATAGATACTTCTCTCAAAGCAACCAAAGTGTCTCTATGGTATAATTGTTGGCCAAACAAGTAATAGCATTTAGATTAGATCAAATAATATAATTGCATAAGAAATCACAAAGGGGTAATTAAAAGATCATCACATCTAGAAAAATGGGCTCATAAGAACCCTAGATTAATAAAATTTATGGTAGAACACATCAAATTGATAAAGAGAAGATTAGAAAAAGAGATACAAACAATCCCTTGTATTATGACGCTAGTCCCCTCTTGAATCTTAACAAGCTTAAGCCCCTTCTACTTGAATTCCTGACTCTTATTCTAATCTCTTAATATTGACAACTGGAGTTTTTGTGTATTGTAAAAATGCTAATTTCTAATTGAATGAATGGGTTTAGGACTCTAATCATGTTTATATAGAATTAAATGTAATTTAGAAAAAGAAAGGATTTGGTCTCCACTAGGGAGCTAAAATTCTTGCAATTATCACTCCTTGAAAACACACGTGTGCCGTTACCTAAAAAACCGTATGTCATGGCCTACACTGTTAATAATTCATGGCATCTATGTGTGTTGCAGCCTAGATAAATATCCACTGCAACCCAGTGCTCTCAAGTTTGGCATTCAACTTCATGGCCGCAACATAAGGCTCTTGGGTAGTTTCTGTCTAAAAGTGAGTTGTAAGTCCCTTTGTGACTTCTTTTGCATTCCCATGTGCAAAATACAGAGTGTTTATTTTACTTTGTGTTTTTTCTACCTCTATGCATGGTATTTTGCTTGTAATCAATATTGAACATACTAACATATTTTTTAACACTAATGTATGTTTGTATGTTACAAATACCATGGGATAGTTAGGAGCATATTTATTCGAAGTTAACATATGTTTTTACATGCATATGTTTCCCTGATTTGGTGGGTATTTAGGGCATTTTATTTGGTGAAGTTTGCATTATAAAAATTTATTTTTATTAGCTCGCAAAATTTTCGCAAATGGCTCACTGAGGTAGTCGGCGAAGGGTCAAGGAGGGTGCACAAGATGAAACTATGTCTCATTAGAGCTCGTTGACATCTAGAGGGGGGTTCGTTGAGGTGGTCAGTAAAGCCTCACAAGGGTGCACTACAAGGTGTCGGCGAGGGTCTTGGATGCTAAAAGATAGCTATAAATACCCTCTCATTTCTCTTATTAATTACATCTTTTACACATTTCTTATTATCTCTCTTACCTCTTTCACATATATTTCTTATACTGCATATTTTACGTTGTGTATTTTTATAACATGTCAAAAATATATTTTGGTGAATTTGAAAAATATTTTATTTCCTAAATTACTAATATGTTAATGTGTTTCTATATTAGTAAGTCAGAGGTGATTCGTTCACTTGGAGTTTAAGTATTTTCAAAAGGTAATTTCGTAGTTTTAACACATCGAGTGTTTTTTTGTGTTAAACTACGAGGTGGTGGTGGATTTTATTAAACTATTTTATAAACAGAGTTTCAGTAATAATAATACATCAAGTGTATTTCGGCATTGTTAATACGAGGTGGAGTTCCCGTATCAACATACGTCAAGTGTGTTTTCGTATTGTTGATACGAGGTATTTTGTCCTAAAATCATATTTTGGATAAATTACATATATTATTGTACACTTATACTGATTGTAGTTATTTGCATCACACTATGTGGTGGTATGACTCTGGAGGTGAGATGGATCCAGTTATGATCAAAGTAGCTGTGGAGACAACTGTGATGGTAACTTAAGTAGTTAGGATAGGTAGTCCCTGACTGATAGAGGTATTCAGAGTCTTACCTTATCGAGTCTATATTAACTATTTATTACTTTTAACGAATTTGGTTGTTGAGTGGTTGTCTTAGCAATTTGTGGATGTTACCACCTAGGATTGAAGCCTAAGTGGATTTTCCACATTATATTGTTGTGTTCACTTGATCTCTTACATGAGTTTGTAAAATTCAAATATCCACAGTATATGTGACAACATAGATAGTATATACTAAGATTGGAAAGCATTTATTGCTTTTATCATTATTGTCTGTTATCTGACTTTTTTTTATTCTGCAAATTATTGTTAATTATTTTTTTCTTTCTACTGTTTGGATGAGAGGGACGAGTCCTTAAGTGTCCTTACCACCTAAACTTGGTTGTTTACCGAGTTGGGACTTCTCTCAATTGGTATTAGAATATGTACACCTTTGTTAAGCTTAACTACTCCTGTGTTGTTATATTTCTCGTACTTTTTACACACACACTTTTCACCAGAATGGACTCCGGTGAAGAAGGAAACGTAAGTAGACTTCCACTTTTAACTGGGCATAATTATGCCTATTGGAAGTCTCAAATGCAAGGTTTCTTCTGGTCAATGGGAGACCATGTCTCATATCAGGTAGAGAATGGCTGGAAGCCTTCTACAAAAACTCTTGAAGATGAAATTTTTTTCCCAAATCTATGATTGAATGGACTAAGGAATAAAGTCGTGAGTACTACTGGATTAGTAAATGACTGTACGAACTTACCCGAGCTATCACCCCTGAAGAGTATCAACAAATTTATACTTGCACTACTTCTAAGGAAGCTTGGGATATTATGAAAATAAGACATGAGGGTACGTCTGTGGTTAAGAAATCCAAGCTTATGAGATTGAAAAGAGACTATGAAATAAATAGATACTTCTCTCAAAGCAACCAAAGTGTCTCTATGGTATAATTGTTGGCCAAACAAGTAATAGCATTTAGATTAGATCAAATAATATAATTGCATAAGAAATCACAAAGGGGTAATTAAAAGATCATCACATCTAGAAAAATGGGCTCATAAGAACCCTAGATTAATAAAATTTATGGTAGAACACATCAAATTGATAAAGAGAAGATTAGAAAAAGAGATACAAACAATCCCTTGTATTATGACGCTAGTCCCCTCTTGAATCTTAACAAGCTTAAGCCCCTTCTACTTGAATTCCTGACTCTTATTCTAATCTCTTAATATTGACAACTGGAGTTTTTGTGTATTGTAAAAATGCTAATTTCTAATTGAATGAATGGGTTTAGGACTCTAATCATGTTTATATAGAATTAAATGTAATTTAGAAAAAGAAAGGATTTGGTCTCCACTAGGGAGCTAAAATTCTTGCAATTATCACTCCTTGAAAACACACGTGTGCCGTTACCTAAAAAACCGTATGTCATGGCCTACACTGTTAATAATTCATGGCATCTATGTGTGTTGCAGCCTAGATAAATATCCACTGCAACCCAGTGCTCTCAAGTTTGGCATTCAACTTCATGGCCGCAACATAAGGCTCTTGGGTAGTTTCTGTCTAAAAGTGAGTTGTAAGTCCCTTTGTGACTTCTTTTGCATTCCCATGTGCAAAATACAGAGTGTTTATTTTACTTTGTGTTTTTTCTACCTCTATGCATGGTATTTTGCTTGTAATCAATATTGAACATACTAACATATTTTTTAACACTAATGTATGTTTGTATGTTACAAATACCATGGGATAGTTAGGAGCATATTTATTCGAAGTTAACATATGTTTTTACATGCATATGTTTCCCTGATTTGGTGGGTATTTAGGGCATTTTATTTGGTGAAGTTTGCATTATAAAAATTTATTTTTATTAGCTCGCAAAATTTTCGCAAATGGCTCACTGAGGTAGTCGGCGAAGGGTCAAGGAGGGTGCACAAGATGAAACTATGTCTCATTAGAGCTCGTTGACATCTAGAGGGGGGTTCGTTGAGGTGGTCAGTAAAGCCTCACAAGGGTGCACTACAAGGTGTCGGTGAGGGTCTTGGATGCTAAAAGATAGCTATAAATACCCTCTCATTTCTCTTATTAATTACATCTTTTACACATTTCTTATTATCTCTCTTACCTCTTTCACATATATTTCTTATACTGCATATTTTACGTTGTGTATTTTTATAACATGTCAAAAATATATTTTGGTGAATTTGAAAAATATTTTATTTCCTAAATTACTAATATGTTAATGTGTTTCTATATTAGTAAGTCAGAGGTGATTCGTTCACTTGGAGTTTAAGTATTTTCAAAAGGTAATTCCGTAGTTTTAACACATCGAGTGTTTTTTTGTGTTAAACTACGAGGTGGTGGTGGATTTTATTAAACTATTTTATAAACAGAGTTTTAGTAATAATAATACATCAAGTGTATTTCGGCATTGTTAATACGAGGTAGAGTTCCCGTATCAACATACGTCAAGTGTGTTTTCGTATTGTTGATACGAGGTATTTTGTCCTAAAATCATATTTTGGATAAATTACATATATTATTGTACACTTATACTGATTGTAGTTATTTGCATCACACTATGTGGTGGTATGACTCTGGAGGTGAGATGGATCCAGTTATGATCAAAGTAGCTGTGGAGACAACTGTGATAGTAACTTAAGTAGTTAGGATAGGTAGTCCCTGACTGATAGAGGTATTCAGAGTCTTACCTTATCGAGTCTATATTAACTATTTATTACTTTTAACGAATTTGGTTGTTGAGTGGTTGTCTTAGCAATTTGTGGATGTTACCACCTAGGATTGAAGCCTAAGTGGATTTTCCACATTATATTGTTGTGTTCACTTGATCTCTTACATGAGTTTGTAAAATTCAAATATCCACAGTATATGTGACAACATAGATAGTATATACTAAGATTGGAAAGCATTTATTGCTTTTATCATTATTGTCTGTTATCTGACTTTTTTTTATTCTGCAAATTATTGTTAATTATTTTTTTCTTTCTACTGTTTGGATGAGAGGGACGAGTCCTTAAGTGTCCTTACCACCTAAACTTGGTTGTTTACCGAGTTGGGACTTCTCTCAATTGGTATTAGAATATGTACACCTTTGTTAAGCTTAACTACTCCTGTGTTGTTATATTTCTCGTACTTTTTACACACACACTTTTCACCAGAATGGACTCCGGTGAAGAAGGAAACGTAAGTAGACTTCCACTTTTAACTGGGCATAATTATGCCTATTGGAAGTCTCAAATGCAAGGTTTCTTCTGGTCAATGGGAGACCATGTCTCATATCAGGTAGAGAATGGCTGGAAGCCTTCTACAAAAACTCTTGAAGATGAAATTTTTTTCCCAAATCTATGATTGAATGGACTAAGGAATAAAGTCGTGAGTACTACTGGATTAGTAAATGACTGTACGAACTTACCCGAGCTATCACCCCTGAAGAGTATCAACAAATTTATACTTGCACTACTTCTAAGGAAGCTTGGGATATTATGAAAATAAGACATGAGGGTACGTCTGTGGTTAAGAAATCCAAGCTTATGAGATTGAAAAGAGACTATGAACTTCTTTAGATGGAGGAAGATGAAATTTTTGATAACTTTTACAATCGCTTCTCCAACATCGTCAATACTTATTACAACTTGGGCCGTCCTATTAAAGAAAAACTTCAAGCTAAGAAGATTCTGTGTAGCTTATGTAAGCGATTTCAAGAAAAGGTTATTGCGATAGAGATAGCTTTCAAAGGAGAACCCCTTAAAGTCAATGAAATTGTTGGTGATCTCCAAGCTTTTGAAATTCATCACCTTTTTGCCCAAAGATCTTCTTCTATTGATAAAGGGAAGATTCTTGTTCTAAAGACCACTAAGACTCAAAAAGGAAAAGAGTAAAGCCACTGTTGACAGTGATGACCCATCCAACATGGATGAAAAAGAATTTTCTAAATTAACAGAGTAGTTTAAATAATTCTTTAGGAGTAAGACGAACATCCCTAGTAAGTCAAAAAGGGAAAGCTCCAGCAAAAGAGATTCTAGAGCCAACGTTGAAGACACTGATGAAGAAGAAGAGAGACCTTAATCTAGGAGCCAGACTAGATAGGTCAGATGTTACAACTGCAAAAAACTCAAACACATTGCTAGTCAGTGGTGGTTAAAGGACGAGAATTTGGCAACAAAGCTATGGTAGTAGAGGTTACTATTTTGGATAGAGTTGTAGTTCGGAAGAGATGAAAGTAACTTTATAGTCTTTATGGCTACTAAGGATGATTCTCCCACTTCGACCTCTCAATCTTCCAGATTCCTTGATGAGGATAAGCATGATGAGCTCTTGGACACTTTTAATGAATCGCTCATTAGGCATATTAAGACTCAAAAATCTCGAAAGAACGCTTTGGGCAACCTTGAGGCTAAACAAAAGGAGTTGAGTACTTTTAAAGATGAGTTTAACCATAAGCAGTCCACTCATTTACTTGACAGGGATGATCTCGGTAAGAAATATGAAATTATGCAAAAATGATTTAATGACATGGTTATTGAAGTTGAGTCAAACAAGTCAAGGATGAGATTTCTCGAACAATCTCTAAAGAACCTTCAAAGTGTTGCAGATCAGCAGATTGTTAGTCCAAATCTGTCTAAAGTGGAAGTTGAAAAAATCTCACTTCTAGGAAAGAAGGTATAGATCTTGGAAAGTGAAAAAGGCATACCTTGCTCATGCTTTATTTGAAAAGAATGAAGAGTTGCTAGCACTTTAGTATAAAGTTAAAAATTTGGGCACTTCTCCCAGTTTTCTTGAGGCATCCATTAAGGAAAAGGATGACATGCTCATTATTTTGAGTGCAAAGCAATTTGACCTTGAGAAAGAGTTGGAACACTCTAGGATGATTGTTAAGAAACTTATGATGGATACTCAGAAGCTTGATGAGATCCTTGTTGACATCAAGGTACCAGGTGACCGATGCAAGCTTGGTTTTATTAATGATTATTATACAACTTCTTTTACTTCTGCTTATCTCTTTGTTAAGTCTCCAGCTTCTACTTCTACTACTGTTCCTCACTTCATCAGACCTATTGTAGAAGATCCTCGTCACAAGACTGTTGTTGGTAAAGGTAAAGGTAAAGTTGTTGCGAAAGGTAAGTCACAGGTGCCATTTCAGCCAATCTCTTTTAGCAAGGTGAACATCTCACCTCATGCTTCTTATTTATGTCATGTCAATGACGGTCTATTGCCTTTACTTACAGGCTTCATCCCTTCAATCACCACTATAATGGGCATAGGCATATCAAACGTCACTATAAGAAGTTGAGCTCTCATCCCCATATGTGACTTAGTGTAGGCACTTCTCCACTCTCTCTCCTCCTTGTTTTACTGCTCAAAGATAGAGACCCAATTTTTCTCATTCTCCAAATTGTTCTTATCATTCTTGTGCTCCTGTTAGGTACCTTGCCAAATAGTGTCCAAAATATGCTCAGAGTACTACTAGGAGATCTCCCTCTCACCCTTCTCATTCAGACTTCTCAAGATATACCTACTGTGGTTCATCTAAGCATTTTGTTTCTTGGTGTATTATACACCGACGACATAGTAAAAAAAGGGTAAAACTTTCTAAAAGCCCTCCAAGTCGCATGTATGATTACTCGATTGGTCATTCAAAAATTTCTAAAATTAAGAACTCTCGATTGGTTCATACTCCTCATGCTCATATGAATTAGAGATTACATTCTACCCCTATTGCCCTTCATGACTTCTTATTTAAATAGAAGGATGCAATTTGATCACATCGATTTTTGGTATGAATCAGTTTGTTTTGAGTTTTTCTTCTTTTACTCTCTATTTGTAGCATTTTCTATATGTGTTTATTTATGTGTTTTGGATTTTTCTCTAAATATTTTAAATTTCCTTGTACACATTTTTCTTTGCTTTAATGTGCTTAAAATAATTTTTCTGTGTTTTTTTCTAAATTTTTTTAAAGATTTTCTCTCTCTTCATCCCTTTAGGGTAGCTCGCCGACCGTTAGTTGGGGGTTTGCTAAGGTCTTGTTGAGATTATTTTTTACACACTCGCGGGTATCTCGCCAACCCCTCCATGATGGGTAAGCGAGGTGTATGAATTCCCTATATAAACCCCATTTTCTCATTTGTTTCAAACCACATAATTTTTTAAACATTTCCTCCTCTCAAATACTTTTGCCTACTATCTTCTAAATTACTTTTATCTACCTTTAAACATTTTAACCCCACTTTCTCTCTCAAAATGCCTTGTCAGGCCAAAAGATCCAGAATTACACAAGATGAAAGTTGGTCCCTCTTCTCCTCCCAGTGGTATTGTTTCCCAACCAAAGAAGACTTCCTCTTGCATTTGTGAGCTTGCTGTGAAGATTTAGGAGTTTCCTGTTATTCAAGAAAGGTTTGCATACTTTTCTTGGCTTTCTCTTTGTTCTCTTGCTTACTATTGCGACCCTACTTTTGTTGTAAAGTTCTATTATGCAATACGTGCTCCCTGCACTCGTCACTTCTCTATTTCTTTTACTTTAAAGGGACGTGAAGTCACTTTTTATAGAAATAATTTCTTAGACCTCTTATCTCTTCTAAACGTGAAAAATTCCTTTTTTTCGTTCTTTCTTTTGAAGATAAAATCTTACTCTTCCTAATTTTTCTTATGATCTTGAGTGTCTTAGAACTCGAAATCAATTTGACATGGCTGCCAGACTTACTGGACCTGACAATACTTTTACTAGAGGTATTGTTTCTCTTCACAATTCTTCTCTTTGTTGCCTTCTTCTGCAAGTTGTGTATGCATGCATTTTTCCTTGTACTCATCTCTCCTCTGTGCTTAATACTAGGGGACACTTTCTTTGTACCATGCTTGATAGAAAGTCTATAGATCTTGCTGGTATGAACTTTAGGACCATCAATTTTCGTTATTTCTCTCCTTCTTCTTCTACTTTTCAATATCCTTCGTTAATTACTAGCTGGGAACAATCTATCTTTGGACATGTAATTAATGTGTCTTTATATGGTCGTACTCCCCTTTCTATTAGACACATTCAGGCTTCACAACCTTCTTTGAAAAACTATGAACCTTCTTCCTCTTCTTCTCAAAGTGCCTCTCGTTCTACCCTTTTTGTTGTACTTCATGTTCCTCCTCCTCAACTTCAAAGTTTGTCTCAAGAAATGTAAAGGTAAATGCTTTGACTCAACGATTGGACAAGGTTCTTGAAGATCTTATTGAAGAGCGTGAGAAACACAGACTCTACAAACAGATTTTGTTGAACATCAATGATAGGGTTAGTAGAATGGATCATCTTCAACAGACCTGTCATGGGTCTCCATGGTCCTTTGGTTCTCAATCATTTGATTAGCCCTCTAGTAGAGTGGATTGTTCCCAGATTCACTCTATTACTTAGTGTTTTATTTACCTCTATGTACAGTGCCTTGCTTATGATCAATGCATATATAGTTCTTAACACTAATGCATGTTTGTATATTACACACACTATGGGGTGATTGGGAGCATATTTATTGCATGTTAAAATGTGTTTTTATTTGCATGTGTATTTATGAGTTGGTGCATATTTATGGAATTTTATTTGGTGAAGTTTTGCCTTGAAAAAACTTATTTTTATTGGCTCTTTGGGGTCTTATAGAGGTCTCATTCATGGTTCACTAAGGTGGTCGGCGACAGGTCAACAAGGGTGCAGGGTGGAGCTGTGTCTCGTTAGACCTCACTTACATCTCACGGGAGGTTCGTTGAGGTGGTTAGCGAAGCCTCAAGGGGGTGCACAAAGGGGTGTCGGCAATGGTCCTGAAAGCTAAAAAATCAGCTATAAATACCCCCTCCTCTCTCTTATTAATTACACCCTTTACACATCTCTTATCCTCTCTCTTACATATTTCACATATATTTATCATATTGCATATTTGACGTTATGTATTTTTACTGTGGGTGAAAAATATATTTTGGTGTATTTGAAAAATATTTTATTTTTCATATTACTAACACGAATATACGTTGAGTCTGTTTTTGTATTTATAATTCGAAGGTGATTTGTTTACTTAAAATTTAAATATTTTTGCCAAAGGTAATTTCATAGTTTTAACATATTGAGTGTTTTTCTATGTTAAACTATGAGTTGGTGGTAGAGTTTATTAAATTCTTTTATAATTAGTGAATTTGGCTGCTGAATGATTGCCTTAAACAACTCATGGACGTTACCACTTAGGATTGTAGCCTAAGTGGATTTACCACATTATATCGTTGTGTTCACTTGATCTATTGCATGAGTTAGTATAATCTAAGTATTCACAATATATGTGAAAACATATATAGTATGTACTAAGATTGGAAATTATTTATTGCTTTTACCATTATTGTTTGTTATCTGTCTTATTTGTTAATTGTTTTTTGCTTTCTGTTGCTTGTACGAGAGGAGTGAGTCTTTAGGTGTCCTTATCACTTAGATTTGGTTCTTCACCGAGTTGAGACTTCCCTCATAAGCAATTAACTCTACTTTTGTAGAGTTATCACTAAGTATGTCAAACAACTTCTCCAATGATTTGGTATAACCACTTCTAAAGAAGATCTTACCGTTATTTCATTAGGGGGAGTATTGAGAAAAAATGATGGAAATTATGATCCATATAATAGGGCAACGAGCACCTAGGGACTATGGAGAGATGAAGTTAAATAGTTTAATGTTCACCTTCTAATCACTAATTGATTTTTAGAAGGATATGAACAATCATTTTTTCATAACTTCATAGTTAAGCGTGCTTGTCCTAAAGAAATTCAAGGATGGGTGACCCCTTGGGAAGCGTCTTTATCTAACAAGTGGTATCAGAGTATGGTTATTCGACAGTTGGGCTAGTATCGTATCAACCAGCAATGTGTGGTAGAGGTTAGATAGGCTAAGTCAAATGGTGATCAGTTGACATCGTATCATCTAACAAGTGGGTATTAACTATTAGAAAGCCAAGATGGCTAGAGAGTTGAAATGTGGGTGCTTGACAAGGTTCCAGTCCCTAGGTTGCCGTTGATGAGGATATTGTAAGCCTTATAATAGGACAACGAACATTTTGGGGACTATGGAAAGATATAGTTAAATGGTTTAATATTCACCTTCTAATAACCAATTGGTTTTTAGAAGGACATGAACAATCATTTCTAGGTCTATAAGTGTTAACAATTTTCATGGACAAAATATTTTATTGTAATCTAATTTCTAGGTTATTATCAAGTCTTTCAAACAAAGTTGAAAAAATACCTGAGCTTCAAATAGTTGCACATCAGGTATATATTTTATAACTTTCACACATAGTTTGTATCATGCATTCACTAACATATGTTCGTAATACTTAAATTATTTTTTTATGCTAAATTTATTATTGATAGATCAAACTTAACATTTATAATTTTAATATTTAATTAAAGTCAAGTCAATTTATAAAAGTATCACATATTCTTTTCTTTAATGAGCTTTAAGAGATGTCTCAAAAATATCTTTTTACTTCGTTAAGGTATTTAATAGACTTTCAATAATTAAGAAAAAAAAAAAACTTTAATGTTACTATGTATCTACGAGTTTGGACTTTGTGTATTATATATATAAATATACACATGAGATGTTAAACAGGTGTGCCAAAAAAGAACAAACAGGGAGCGCCGAAAACAATAGTGAAGAGAAAAAAAAGATAGCTGCAAGAACCAGACTGTTTATAATTCCTCTCTTTTTTTTTTTTTTTTTGGGTGGTCAACGGCAAGGCTAATACATATATATTAGCTTAAGTTATTAATAAAAGTAGAGGTGCTGATATTCATCTTACTGTTTTTATTCATTGCCGTCTATGAGCATAAGGAAAATAGGCATACTGTGGGATATTCGGCGGCTTTATTAAAGAAGAAGAAAAAAGGTGGTCAAATAGACTATTGCCTGAAAAGATTAATTTGTGATAGAGATATTGATAGTGTGCAAAAACGGATCAGAGGGCATATCGGCAAGGGGGTATTTTTATTGGATGATCAATGGGACATCATTTAGAGATCAGGCAAATTGATTTTATCAGAGGTACTGGCATCCGGATTCATCAGAGACAGTTGGGTGGTTCAGTAATTTGTATGATTCAAATTTATGAAAATGTTAGTTTGAATATATTTGCATCTAACTCTGTGAAGAACGTAAAGATAAAGAAGTGACTGAGTAATCTAAAACCAGACTTAATATTTAAACATTAAATTTTTATAGTAAATAGATTGGTGGTCCGATAGACAGATAATTTTTCTCTTATTTTCACCTAAAAATTTCATGTGTTATTATTTGTTTCTGCACCTTATTTTTACATGTGATTGCATATCTAATCATTTTGTTTAAGTTACATTATTAAAATTTATTAAAATTAAAAATAATATATTCGCACCCCTCTAAATTTATTTGGCTCGTAACTTATAACTATGAAAAATGTTCTATAGATCCTTCTACTTATTGAAGTCTAGTTGGTGCCTTACAATATTATGTAGTAGCAAGGCCAAATTGTGCTTTGCACTAAGCAAGTGCAAATTCTTAAGTGCACCCACTGATGTTCGTATAAACATCATATAAAAGCCGTTAAAAGGGTCTTAAGATATTTAAAAAGATCTACTAGCAATGAACTCAACTTAATTGGATATACCGATGCTTACTAGGTAAGTTGTTAAGATGATAGGAGTGTGAATGAATATTGTATGTTCTTTGGTGATAATTTGGTCTTCATCAAAACAAAGAGTGATATTACGTTATCCAATTGAATTTGAATATTGAGCACTAGATGGAAGAGGTTATGAAATTACGTGGAATTTGTCTCTGCTCAAAGAAATTGAATTTTGGTTAGCTAGTATGTCAAAGCTACTAACATTGCCGAGCACATAGCCAAAAATTTAGTGCAACATGCATGGACAAAACACATTGAAATATATGTGCATTTTGTAAGAGATTTAGTTTTGTAAAAACATTTAGAAATGCAATATTGTAATAGTAAGAATCAATTTGCTGATGTTATAACTAAACTATTAGCTAGTATTGCTTTCTTGAGATTTAGAAGCAAACTTATGCTTCTTCGCAAGCCATAAGTTTGAGGAGTATTGTAACAAGTGTCACGTGTATAAATTAATGTATTAAGTAAATTTCTGTTATGCTAACAAAATTGTGAGAGAAGGATCAAGTAGCTATATATAGTTTGTTACATTGCTACCATTCGATCAAGAGATTCAGTATTGATTTTTGATAGACTTTTCGCTCCTTGCTATTCTATGTAGTTTTGAATAAGTGATAAGCACAAAAAAAAAAAAAAAAAATAACTAATTTCTTTTTTTTCGTCATATTTTTTAACTATTATTAATTTATAAAATTATATAGATTTTTTTAGCATGGAAAACAATGATTTTGAACTTTGTGTGCAATTGTCTGCCTCAACAATTTTGGGTATTCTCCTACCCCTAAATGACTAAAATGCCCCCTCTAATTCTTCTTCCATTTTTTCACTTTTTCTTCTTCATATGGGTAGGCTCATACAAACCCCACATATATTTCTATTTGGACAGATATATAGTACTAAATGATCAATTAGGAATGATTGGTAAAGTTATATGTCGCAAGTAATGGAAAAAAAGAAGGTAGTTTTAATGATAGAAGCACAATATTCACTTTTAAAGGTGTGTGCAAGGATAATGCAAGTAGTCAACAAAATATAGACCAAGGTAAAACGTCCACCCTAAATAAATAGCTAAAATGCCCTCCTTAATATAATTTTTTTCTCTATTTATTTCTAAGCCATTTTTTCACCCTTTTTCTTCTTCATATAAATCAATATAAGTATACTCACACAGCTCCACCCAAATTTCTGTTTGGACAAATATATAGTACTTAATAATTAATTGAGAACTATGACTAATTTTATATGTCCTAAGTAATGACAAAAAGTAGTTTCTATAATAGATAGATGCATAAGGTTCACTTTTAAAGGTTAGTGGAATGACAGTGCAAAAAGCAAACAAAATGTGTACACTAAATTAAAACATCTTGCATTTTATTTTAAAATAAAGCTATTGTATTTTTGCAAGAGCCCAATTTTTTTTTTTTTCTAAGTTCTCCTATAAATTATTTTTTTTCATCTTTTTTTCTTCATATAAATAAATGAGAAAATTGGTGATAAAAATAGTAATAAAGCCTTTAAAGAAAAATCTAAACTTATCTACTTTACATGTCTCTACTTTCTACCAAGGTTTAAAATGTCGATGTCGAACCAAATATTGATACTTTAATTTTACGGAAATGTCTAAGATATTGTCATTCTCGACGAAAATTTTGAATTTTTTTTTTAAAAATTTATGAAAACTCTATCAAAATCATGAAATTTGTTTATAATACTTTATAAAACAACAAAAGAATCAATAACTTATATTTTAAAACTAGTTTATTATTTAATACATATATTTATAAAAAATTATAGTATTCAATTTGATCAATAAGTCAATTAATTAATCAAAATATTGCAAAATGACTAGTTAAAATTTAAAATAATTATTTAAATTGTAATTGTGATATTATTATAAATGAATAAACATCGACATAATAGAATTTAAATTATGAAAAAACAAAAACTATAAGTAAAACTAGTAAAATAAAAGTGAAAATAATGTATAAATAAAATAGAAAAATATTATAAATTGATATATATATATATATATATAGTTGATTGAAGATGAAAAATATTATAAATTGATAAATTTAGAGGTAAATTATTTAGAAAATAAAAAATAATAAATTTAATATGAAACTGGTAATTTTTGATATTTTATCGAAATTTTAGTGATAATATTCACAATATCTAGGATATTTGACAAAAAGTGATATTTTCTCAACAATTTAACGTAATGACAATCTATCGAAAACTTAACGAGATGGAAAAATTTATAAGCTTTAATCTCCTTATTGATTTCTCTCGAGCGTTTCTCTCTAGGGTTTTCCTCTCTATCTCTTCTCTCTTGATTTAGTTTAGTTAGTGATTTTCTTTTATTTTGTCTTGTTTGGTGTTTCTCCATTACTATTGTTTTGTGATGCTCTCTGGTTTTTGCTCTAAGCACTAAACTTTTGGTGATTAAGGATTTTGATTACAATATGAATGATATGACTAATGTAGTTGAGGAATTGGATCTTATTGATCGAGAATGTGAAGTGCGAATTGGAAATTGCGATGGGTGTTTGACTTATGATTGAACGAGTTTTGAATCCAGTGGCATTGCTATGTGTTTATCTTAGGCATTGGACTTTATGTGGGTGTTTCAATCTGAAGGTGCTTGATTGTAGCATTGTGATGCTTTTCTTTGAGGAAGCAATGGATTTAGAGGAAGTGCTTTGTCATGTGCTGTGGAACTTTGAGAATGGTTTGTATGTCTTCCAAAGGATGAAGCCAAGTAGAACTGCTTCTTCACTAAAGATTATGTCTACTTTTATTTGGATTCAATTGCATTATATGCCTGTGGATTGGAGGAGTGTTCCAATTGTTAGCCATATTGTTGAAAAGGTTGGTTGTATTATGGAAATTGACAAATGTTCTCTAGAAAGTGGTTATGCTAGGGTTGTAAAGATTAGGGTTGAGTTTCTGTTGAGCAAGTCACTCATGCTTAGTGTGTGGATCCCACAGTTGAGGCATGAGCCTGTATGGATTGAGGTTAAGTATGAGAGATTGTCGAGGTTTTGCTATAATTGTGGTTGCTTGACTCATGAAATGAGGCATTGCTCTTAATGGATAGGAAGTGAAATTGGTTTTGGTTGAAACAATGCAAGGTTTGGGGAATGGCTTTGCTCGAATATGGCTATGAAATTTTTTGATGGTGCTAAGGGAGAGGGGGCATGGAAAGGCTTTGGTGAGGTGAGGTGAAGAGTCCTAGTGTTTCTTCTAGCAACCATAAGGTGCAGGTGACTAGTTAGTCTAGCTTGTTGAATGTGGGTAAAGAGAATGTGGTTCATGCTGCTAATATGATGTCTATGACATTGTCCAACAATAAGCTTTGGTGTTTGGTAATATGTTGGATATGGCACAGGGTGATCAAGTTAAGAGCTATGCTAGGAGTAATGCTAGTCAAAGAAGGCATGGGAAGTTGGGATCTAACGTTGGTCGTGTCATGATGTCACTGAAGGGCATGAGAGGGGTAAACATTTTAGGAAGAATGTGGATGGTGTGCCTTTACTAGTGGATGTGCAGGATGTTTCTCTACATTGTTCTAACTTAGGATTTGGTGTGGTGGTAATGGCTGCTGATATGTTTAAGTTGGCTAAGATGTGTTCCTATTTGTTGGTTTTACTGTGGTGCTGTCAGATGGTGGTTTAATGTTGATAGTTTTGTTTACTTGAAATTATTGTTTTCTGCTTTTGTTTTGCTTTGATTGTTTAATTTAGAACTAATGTTGTTGATGTGCTTTTCTTGTTATGTTTTGTGTTGTTTGTGTAAGAGAGTAAATTCTATTGGTATGTGTAAGTAGGGTACTAATTTTTGTTTGTGGCTTATGCTTTCTTGTTGCCTAGATAGAGGGCTAGGTTGCTTTGTTTCTAGCTTTAGCTTCATTTGTTTGCAATTTGTTGAGTGGTTTGTCACATGCTACTTTGGGTATTAGGATAACCTAAAGTGTGTTTCTCAGTCTCTTTTTGTAAGGGTTGTTTGTAATGCTCATCTTGAGCCAATTAATGCAATATATTCTCTATTTTCTCAAAAAGTATGCAATCAGATGATATGAATATGTCCCATGCATTCCAAAACAAGGAACAAAATATCTTATATATTGTAGATAATGTCTCAATAATATTTGTATTTTAGAGGTATCGATCCACAATGTGCACAAAAATGTCAACAAAATATAGATGTTGAAACAATTTCGATAGAATATCAGTTAATAATATAAATTTTATTTGTAAAATGTCGAATAATATCAATAAAGTTTCATTTATATTTAACTTTATTTATTTTTTAAAGTAATTTATTATTAAATATTGTCAATGCTAAACCACAAGTGCATGAGTTAATGTACAAGTAATAAGTATTTAAAGATCTAGTTGTCATATCCACAATGATTGGATTAATAAGGAGGTGAGTATGGAACTATAATTACACTAAACTATTTAAACTAACGAAAATAGATAGCTAAAATAATAAAAATAACAAAAATAAAATAACTTAATATTTATACTATTGAATCCAACGTAACCACACTAACAAATTAAACACAAAAGATTAATAGGAATCCAACATCGTAAATAATTACCAAATAAATTATATGATCAATTGAATCTAACCTATGTATGCATTCCTCTCTCAAGTATACTGCACACAATATAATAACTTAACATAATCACACTCTCATGCCAATTCGATTAAACTACTATTTATTAAGAATGTCAATTATATATCACATATACAAGACTTGTACATCTCATCCTTAAAATCATGTATGCTATTCAATCAATGTAAACAATTAAATACTTCTCTTAAAGCTACATAATTGCCTCTATGGTATAACTAGATGATTAAGGGCATACAAATTAGATTCAATAATATAATTGAAAAAATAATCACAATGAATTATAGGAATGAACTAAATTATTATATAAAAAGATCGAATTTAAGAGAATCCTAACAACAAGTTTAGTTTCATCAAATATTCAATAAAATCTCAAAACAATGAGTATAAACATGAGAACAAATAAAAATACCATAGAGAAGAGAAAGTTAAAACTAATCTTCTGACTGTCACTTGAAAAATCAAGCTCCACCAACTGTCACCCTAGTGGACCTAAACTCCAACACCTTCAATCTCTTTATGTGACTCATTCTATAAACTTCTAAATATTTAGGTTAGTGGTGGAATATGGTGAATCACTTTTGCTTGGCTGCTTATGAGTTGTATTTATAAGAAAAGTGTTTTAGGTCACTAGCATTTATAATCAAAGTAGGAAACATGATCCAATTTGGAATTATAGTCCAAATAAGAAACTAGCATTCTAGCTTACCACATGTACACATTAATGCGCGTCGCAGCCCAAAATTATTCACGTCGCGACCTAATTTGTTGGACAAATCTGGACAACTACGCATGCTGCAGTACAGGTGAATACACACTGCAAATCTGAGGCTCTTGGGTTGAATTCTCCACATTGTACACTGATGCATGAAATTTTGTAAATTGCAGGATAAGGCTTGATGTTATGATTTGTGTTTCCAAGAGTGATGCGGTGCAATGCTTGTTGCGTTTGATTGTGTTCCTTTTTTTCTCATTTTTGTTCCATTTGCTACTGTTCTAACTACATTGATACAATTAAAAAAAATATTAAGTCATTTTAACCATTATAAGTACAAAACAAGACAAAAAGTAAGCTTACTAGTGGAAAAATAACTCTACTTTTGTAGAGTTATCACACTCCCAAATTTAAAGAACAAATAACTAACATGGGTAGAATATGTACAAACACACTTCTCCTAAAACATACAGATTTAATAAAAATTATCCCCTTAAAAATTGTACAATCGTATTATAAAGAGGTTTTCATGCTATCAATCAACTTTCAATTAATACAAGTGTATGCAAGATGTTTTATGAAATTACTCGTGTGTGTGTGTACTATACATGATGTCATCCAACGTATTCATGAGATAAACTTATATGAACATGTCAATAGATTAAGTTATAGAACACATTTCATATGTCTACTTTTCATACTCTTTTCACTAATGTAAATTATGTATTTAGCAAATCAAAAGGACTTTGCATGCTTTTAATGTAAGGCGTAGGTGGGGTAGTGAAATAGTGACATTTAGGTTCATTCCACACCTTAGCTTTCTTTTTTGTTATCATGCAATATGCAACTTACAATTAAGTTTTCTTTTGATGTTTTAGTGCACCCTATCACTTCATTTTATTATTCCTTTTATTCTGCATTTATTTTGTTACTTCACAACACCCCCAAACTTTTTTTTCTTTCTAATCATCTCTTTTATTTTCTTCTTGTTCATAGGAATATTGATGTTGCAAATTTTTTTTAATAGGATATACCACACTTCAACTTACTCTATAGCACAATATATGATTATATTTTCACACAAGATAAAAATACAATGGTAAAGGTAATACACAATTTTGGTTGGACTCATATATGGTTTAAAGATATGCAAGGTATTTATTTAGGCTCAAATAGGTGACTAAGGACATATACATAAGTTAGCTTGAAAAAGTTCAATCGGTTCAATAAAGGCATATATATTTTCCAAAGCTACATGCTTTTTATGATTTTGCTTCAAGGGATAATTAAATAAATTCTAAAGCATGAAAGATCTAATCTACTAGTATAACTCATACCAAATTTTCTCCCAATAAGAACACCAAAATCAATCATGGCATGTGCTTAAAGTGAATCAATAAAAAAAAACTAGCAAGCATACACAAGATTCATGTAGGTATCTTAATAAACATGTTACATTCATAGTCATAACAACCAATTCTATCATTAGGTTTATAGATTTCATATCAAACATATATGCATTTAGATTCCATAAGTTCATCAATTTCAACCTAATTATTATTAAACTATCATAAAAAAAATTAAAAAGTATTACTAATAACACAAGAACAAAACAGAGTTCTCTCTCCACACTTGAATTGCACATTGTCTTTTATGTGCAAAACACATAGAGAAACAAAGATAATAAAATAAAAGGGTGAAGAAAAACTCTCTCAATGATATCATAGTCTTCATACTTGATATGTCCATATAAGTACCATTGTCCCCCTCTCTTGCTTTATTCACCTAAAATAAAAATAAAAAAATAAAGAAAGATAATAAAATTTGAAACATAAACATAAAATTTTAATTCCTTAGATTGTCTCCTAAAAAGCTTCACATTTAAGGTTATTGATTAGACCAGCATTATCCATCAAGGTGGATAATACACATAGTATTCTATAAACAACAACTTGAAGGTCTTTATGATTGTTAGGTCAAGGTCATCATTATTTTCAATTGGGTTCCAAACCTTATTCCTCTTCCTTAAGGAACCAAGACCAAATTTCAGAATTTGAAAACTTCTAACACTAAATTCTTGCCCAAATGCTAAGTCAAACAAAACATTTGGAGTTTTCTCATTAAGATTGTACTCCTCAAGCTAACCCTTAAAATATCACCAATAGTCTTTACCAGCTTCTCTAAGAAGGCCCTTATCTAGATAGATCTTAAAGGTAATCCTTTCATTCTTGATGCTCAAGGTGATCTCCTTATTTTGTATGTCAAAGTGAAGCCCTTCAGTAACTACTAATGGTGTATCAAAAATAATAGGAACTTTTCTTTTCTCTTCTTTAGTTACTACATTCTCTTCAAAAAAAAATTCTTGGCGTAAGGTTTATAATTATTGGCAATTTTTGTGAACAAATTATTAATTGTAATCTAGTATAAGCGTTCACCGTTTAATCAGATGATACATGATAATGGAGTCACCAAGCTTACAATGTTCATATGATAGGTAAAACATTTTTTCATGCATACATCTTCAAACAATTGAGCACTATACTTAGTATGGATTGTAACGAAAAATAACTGTACACATGTTGTTTGATCGATCGAGAGGATAGTTCAATCGATCGATCACTCGATCGATCGAGTGTGGATCGACTTCAATCTAGGTGCTCTCGGGTTGAACTAGATCGATCGAGTCATTTTTTGATCGATCGAGTCATGCGTTGATTGATCGATCGAAGGAGTTGTTCGATCGATCTAGGCATGTTCGATCGATCGAACATCGATCGAGAGGTCTCGGATTGAATTTCTGCATTACTAGGAACGACTAGATTAATCGAGTGAGGTTATCGATCGATCGAGTATGCATAGATCGATCGAGACAAAGTATTCTATCGATCTAGTATTTTTTGAAATTCGCTTCACCTCTCGTATTTACCAAATTGACCCTTTTTAAGTGTTACAAGTGAAATAGAATTGTTGTGGAAAATAAATCCTGATATAAGTAGAGTTGTCTTTTTTATTAATCCTCTTTCAAGTCAAATTGGACTCTATATAAGCAAGGCTTGTTTGTGCAAAATATTCACCACACTGAAATAAGGTTTTCTACATCTGATTGCGTTTTTTTAAAGAAAAATCTTCTTCTCTTCATCTATAAATTTTAGGCACTTTCTTGTTTTAATTGTTCAAACATATTGTATGGTTATGTTTGAATAATTCATGTGCCTAATTATTTTTCATGATATTTAGATTTGCATGATCGTTCTAGAGTTTACTAGCTGATTTATTTTTTACATCGTATGCTATTGAATCTGCTAGTTAGGATTTTTCATTGTTGAATATGCTCTAGGATACACTTTGCACTTGTACTATATGTGCTAATTTTTTAGGTACTATTGGTGACGTGTTCGGTATTTCGTGTTGACAGGTTCGATTGATCTTGTGTGACTCAAGTAGATCGGAACGTTGGTTCAGATCCAGACACCTTGCTATTGGAGACTGTGAAAGGAGCCACGGCTCGTAAGTAAGTTACATAGGGGGGCATTATCTATAAGGGGTAGCTTAAGACCTTGCATTGTAATTGAACATTAATTTTCATAGTGGATAGTTAGGTGGTCCGGTGGACCGGTGGTTTTCCTCTTAGGTCATTGTTGTGACTTAGGTTGTTTCCACCTAAAAATCTCGTGTGCTATTTCTTAATTCAGTATTTTATTTTTACACGTAATTGCATGTCTAGCTGTTATGTTTAGGTTATGTAATTAAAATTTTATTAAAATTAAAAATAACCTATTCACCCCCCCTCTAGGCTTATTCGATCCGTAATTAAAAACTTTCAATTGGTATCAGAGCAGGTCACTAGATAAACTTAGTGTTGCCTATGACCTTGTTATGGATCATTTGAGAGAGGGTTCTTCTACAACCCGTCCGCCTTAGTTTGATGGGTCTAACTACCCATATTCGAAAGCTTGTATGAGAGCCTTTTTACGTTCCTTAGATGAAAGTGTATGGAATTCTGTGGTTTATGGTTGGGAGCCACCTAAGGTTACCAAGGATAATGTAGTCACACTTAAACATAGGAAGGACTGGACTACTGAAGATAAAACTAGTACTGGTTGGAATTAAAAGGGCATCAATGCTATTTTTAGTGCTGTATCGCCGGATGAATTCCGACGTATTTCTGATGTTGAAACTGCTAAGGTTGCTTGGGACACTTTAGAGGTTGCCCATGAGGGCACGTCCCAAGTTAAATGAACAAAACTTCACATGCTAGGTACAAAATTAGAAAACCTTAGAATGGAGGAAGATGAAACTTTTTCTAAATTTTATGCAAAATTATGTCATATGGCTAACTCATCTTCAAACCTTGGAGAGAAAATTGATAAACGCAGGTTAGTGCGTAAAGTCTTGTGCTCCTTACCAGATCGCTTCCAAGTGAAAGTTACAGCAATTGAGAAAAGCAAAGACATTGACACCATCAAGATTGAGGAACTCGTTGGATCAATCCAAACCTTTGAGATGAATTTGCGAACACCCAATAGGAACAAAGGAGTGGCTTTCAAGATGACAAACAAAGATGATGATAACTGTGATGACTCCATGGATGATGAAGAATTTGTCTATTTGGCTAGAAAATTCAAAAAGATGTTCAACAGAAAAAATTTTCCAAATAAGAATCAATCTAGTCGCACCAGAGACTACAAGACAAAAGAACTTAAGCCCATGAGTTCTGATGGTAAGAAATCTAAACTCACTAGACCTCAATGTTTTGAATGCAATGGTATTGGTCACTTTGCAGCTGAATGCGCCAACAAGAAGAAGAAAATAGGTAAAGCTTTCAATGCTACTCTTAGTGATTCAGAAAGTGACCAGAATCAAGTTAGTGATTCAAATGATGGTAACACCAACTACCGAGCCTTTACTGCAACTATTGATGGATACTCCAGTAAATTTGACTCTGACTCAAACAATGAAGGAAGTAAATCTAATTCTATTCTCTCAAAGTTTAATGTAAACAGTTTTGAGAAATTATTTTTTGATTTGATTAATTGCAAGAGAGAAAAAAGTAAGCTTCTCACATCTGTGATAAAACTGAATGATAAAATCAAATCACAAGACATTAGTTTGTCAATTCTAGAAAAAGAGAAAGCTGAATTGTCTGAAGATGTTGATCAGTTGAGTTTAAGTCTTGCAGGTATCAGACAGAAGAATTCAAAGCTTGTGCAGGAATTAGAGCAATCAAAGGAAACTGTGAAAAAGGTGACAATTGGAGCTAAAAGATTAAATAAAGTGCTTGATCTCGGAAAGTCGTTTGGAGACAAGAGTGGATTAGGCTATGTGGATGAGCACTCTACACCATCATCATAAAAAACAGAGTTTGTTAAATCATCTAATCTTCCTTCCTCACAAAAATGTTCACATAACACAAGCATCCACTGCTAAATTTGTTCCCACCTATCATTACTGTGGTATAAAGGGACATATTAGACCTAAGTGCAAAATACTATTGAATTCTAAGTGGAATAATCATAACATGCATGAATCATTCTATGGGAATTATAATTATACTCACTTATATAATCACGAACCAAGCATATGAGAACACAGTTTAACTCTTCTAGGACATGTGAAGTAGATACATCTATATCCCCCCAATAAAATAAGCCAAAATTAAGAAGGGGTGGGTCAAGAAAACTGAAATACATTGTTTTGTAGCTCACATAGCATTTAAGGCTAAGTCTACCACTGCATGGTACTTTGATAGTGGATGTTCTAGACACGTGATAGGTGATGTTCCCTATTTAAAACATTTGAAGAATATAATGAAGGAACAGTTACTTTTGGTGATGGGAAAAAATCCAGAATTATAAGAAAAGGAACAATTCAGGTAGATGGTATACCAAAACTAGATGATGTTCTATTCGTTGATGGACTTAAAGCAAACCTAATAAGCATCAGTCAAATTTGTGATAAAGACTATAGTGTGCAATTTACCAATAGTCATTGTATTGTAACTAATCCTATTGGTGAATGCATGCTTAGAGAAACAAGATCTCATGACAACTGTTACTACATTGATATAGCACCTACTGTTACCTGTAATCTTACTCATAGTGATTCTATAATTGTATGGCACCAAAAGATGGGACACATAAATTTCAATGATTTGGTGAATTTGAGTAGAAAAGAAATAGTGCGTGGTCTACCTAAACTTTCTAAAACTGACAAAATATTTTGTGGACCATGCCAAATTGGCAAACAAACTTGTAATCCTCATAAGAAATTTAAAGGAATTAATACAAGTAGGATACTTGAGTTGATTCATATTGACTTAATGGGTCCTATGAGAACTGAAAGTTTGGAAAGAAATATATCATTGTTACAGTTGATGACTATTCTCGTTTAACTTGGGTAAATTTTCTGAGAGAAAAATCTAATGCATTTGATGTCTTTAGTTATTTTTGTCTCAAAGTGCAAGTTGAAACAGGGAATCAAATAATCAACATTATGAGACTAAGGACTGATCATGGTAAGGAATTTGAAAATACAAAATTTGCTGAATTTTGCAAGGAGCATGGAATCAATCATGAATTTTCAGCACCAATCACCCCTCAACAAAATGGTGTAGTTGAAAGAAAGAACAGAGTAATACAAGAAATGGCACTTGTCCTACTACATGCAAAGGAAATCTCAAAGAAGTTTTGGGTTGAAGCAATAAGTACTGCATGCTATATCATGAATCGTGTTTATCTACGCCAAGGTACGAATAAAACTCCATATGAGATATGGAAAGGTAAGAAACCAAACTTAAAACATCTGCATGTATTTGGTAGTAAATGTTATATTCTCAGGGACCGTGAACAACAAGGTAAATTTGATACTAGGAGTGATGAAGGTATATTTCTAGGTTACTCTTTGACTAGTCTTGCCTTTAGAGTCTTTAACTTGAGAACTAACACAATGATGGAATCTATTAATGTGACTATTGATGATGCAGGTACTAGTACTCAATTAGAAAATATACAGGATGAAAAATTGGATATCAATGTGCCTAGTGACCAACAAAAAGATGAAACTTCCAACACAAAGATAAAAGGCACTGAATTAAAAGATGAAGCTATTTCAAATGATCTCATACAAAGACCAACATGTACCTCCAAAAATCATCCCGTTGAAAACATTATTGGTGATCCAAATGCAAGCATGGTAACTAGGAGACATCAGGTAAGTGAGATAATTTATCTCGGTTATATTTCACAAATAGAGCCTAAGAATGTAGATGATGCATTGAAAGATGAATATTGGATAAATGCCATGTAGGAAGAATTAGGGCAATTTATTAAAAATGATGTATGGACTTTAGTACCTAGACCACATGACAAAAACATCATAGGAACCAAATGGGTTTTTAAAAACAAATCTGATGAACATGATGTTGTAATTAGAAACAAAGCTAGGTTAGTCGCTCAAGGATACCAACAAGTTGAAGGAATTGATTATGATGAAACATTTGCACCCGTAGCTAGGCTAGAATCAATAAGGATCTTACTTGCCATTGCTTGTTACATGAAATTTAAACTATATCAAATGGATGTAAAATCTGCATTTCTAAATGGTTTTTTAAATGAAGAGGTCTATGTGGAACAACCTAAAGGCTTTTTCGATCCAAATTTTCCCAAGCATGTTTATAAACTCAATAAGGCTCTCTATGATCTAAAACAAGCTCCTAGAGCTTGGTATGAGAGGCTTACAACTTACCTCTTAGACAATGGTTTTGTACGAGGGGAAGTTGATAAAACTCTCTTTATTAAGAGTGCTAAGGAGGATATATTTGTAGCACAAATATATGTGGACGATATAGTGTTTGGGTCAACATCCACATCACTTGTTGAAAACTTTGTACATGTCATGTCTTGTGAATTTGAAATGTCTATGAATGGTGAACTTACATATTTTCTTGGTTTGCAAATTAACCAAACAAACGAAGGAATTTTTATCTCTCAAACTAAGTATGCATGTAATCTGATTAAAAAATTTGGACTTGAGTCAAGTAAACATCTGAAAACTCCAATAAGTACAAGTGTCAAAATTTCAAAGGCTGAATCAGGTAAAATTGTTGACCAAACACTCTATAGGAGCATGATAGGGAGTTTATTATATCTCACAGCTAGTAGACCTGATATCTGTTATAGTGTGGGTGTATGTGAACAATATCAAATCCTAAAGAATCAAAAGAATTATCAGGTATGTTTCTGGAACTAAAAATTTTGGAATTTGGTTTACAAATGACACAACCTGTGAGATTAGTGGATATACAGATGTAGATTGGGCAGAAAGCCAAGATGAAAGGAAGAGCACCTCAGGTGGTTGCTTTTACATTGGAAATAACCTTGTATCCTGGCACAACAAGAAACAAAATTCAATATCTTTATCTACTGCTGAGGCCGAATATATTGCAACAGGTAGCTCATGCACACAACTTCTATGGATGAAAAATATACTACATGAGTATGGTTTTAAACAAGGTACCATTCCTTTGTACTGTGATAACACTAGTGCTATATGCATATCGAAGAATCCTGTACTACATTCCCGAACAAAACACATAGACATCAGATATCATTTCATTAGAGAACTTTTTGAGGAAAATGTTTTAACACTTGAATTTCTTTCCACTGAAAGACAGTTAGCTGACATGTTCACTAAGGCTCTTGACACACAAAGATTTGAAACTCTTAGAAACGCCTTAAGAATCCGTCAAATAGAGTAGACATTTTTAAAAAAAAAAATAATAGATTCATATAATACTCACACACACACAACCTCTTCTTATTTCATTCTTTTTTACTCTATTATTCCAACCTGTAAACACATCTACATTATTCACTTGTGATGATTATGCTGCATGAACTTATTCACACACTCACTGAACACACATGTATGTTATTCTTGAGATCTATGATAAACTTTAAAAGACTCACTAATTTTTTTCAAAATATCATATTATAAAGAGGCACCTAGTAATGAGAGGGCTACCTACTGTGATGTATGCAGCTACCGTAGTGAGCGGAGAGGGCTACCTCACAACTAGTGTGAAAGTCATCATACTAGGTTTATGGCTTGTGAAAAAAAAAATCAATCAATCAATCAATAAATAAAAAATTAAAAATTGCACAAAAATAAACAGCCAAAAGAAATTAAAAAAAAATAATCAATCAATAACTTTTCTTTTCATATAATTGTTTTCTCTCAAGTTTCATCATATATAACTTACTTGACATATTGGTAGAGTTCAAATATATATATCATTCTAAGTACATGTCACATATCATTATAGATAATAGAGTGTTTGTGTTGTTTTTCTCTATTTTCTTCTTTCATATGATTTGAATTATTAAAAAAAAAAAAATTGTTTGTGTGCTTGTTGATTATTACATGAGTTTGTTATTAAAAAAAAAAAAGAGCTAGAATATCGATCGATCGATAAAGAACTCGATCGATGTATGTTGAATTTCGATCGATCAAGTGAGATATCGATCGATCGATAGGGTACAGTTTTTCTCCTCTCACTTTCGCGAACCCAAACGTTTTCTCATCCCCCACTCAATTTTTTTTCAAAAAAACCATCAAAATCACTTCTTTTTTATCCCAAATCACTCCACACTTGATTTACAACAACATTTTTGCATCATTAACCATCAAAAATCCCTCCTTTTTTCAAAAAATCTGAAACCCCCACATTTTCTTTTTCTCCCTTTTTTCCACCAACCAAACACATTCTCAAGACCTCTTTCGGTGGAAATGGCATCTCGACGACACACTCTTCTAGCAGGTGCACCAACACGACTCAATTCACAATGGTGGCAAAAGGATTCACAATTGAGGTATCGAAACACTTTCTCTAAACGCCCCATTTTAATTGAACGTGGTGTAAACTGGAATGATGTACATGAGGTAGGAGTTACTAGGGTAGTTAGAAGTTTTGGCTAGGAGTCGTTGTTTGCTCCGAAAAAATTATGTTGTCCAACACTGATTAGGAAATTATATGCAAATGTTGATATGGAGATACGGAATCTTGGACCAATGAGTTATAAGATATTTATTCAAAATAAGGTGCTAGATATTTATGCTACTTTCATTAATGAGTTTCTTGGGATTACGAACCTTGGTGATCCATCTTTTGATATTGACAAGTTTGATGTGTCAAATGAGGATTTATTGACTGAATTAACTGGGTCACCTCACTTAGGTATGAATCTCAAGGGTTTGTACATACCTAATGAATTCAAACCTTTTTATCGTATCCTTAATCGTATAATTTGTACCAATCTGCTCCCTTCCAACCACTCTGTTAAAATTGGGTATCAGCACGCAAGAATATTATATTGTATTGGAAAAGGGATAGCTTTTGATGTTGGGACAATTATTCAAGATAAATTTCTAGCCCAAGCAGCTGATACAAATCCCAGTATTGGGTTACCCTATGGATGTTTGCTGACAAATATGATTATTGCTATTGGTGTTACACCGACACCAGATAGTGAAACTGTGAAACACATGGGTGATATTGGTAAAGGAACTGTCCCCCGCTCTTCTGCCCACACTGCTAAGAAACAAAAGAGATCAGAAGCCGGTACAAGTGGGGCCGGGATGATAGAATTGTTGGGTGACGATGACATTGAAACCACTACTGCACCCACTCTTTCTCGACAGGAACAATTTGAACATGACATGGCAACATAAATGGATGCACTCTCCAATCAAATGGGTGCCATGTATACCCTTTATGAAGGATTGAACTGTCGGGTAAATGATATGGATGATAGACAACAAGGCATACGCACCGACGTCACTGCTATTCTATGTATGGTTTGAGATCTCCACAACCAACAACACAATCCTACCCATGGGGACGACCAATAGTGCACTTCATATGTTTCTTTGTATTTTTTTTATTGCTTTTATTTTATTTTATTTTTTGCTTATTTCTTGTTTTATTTTGTTATACTATCTGGACACTTTCTAACATTTATTTCTCATTTCTTCACTTATGTATGCCTTTTGGATTTTTATTTCATATTCTTATTAACGTGCATTGTCGTGACCCTTTGCATTGATTTGTCTTTTTCGTATGTCAAAAAGGGGGGGAGAGAGAGAGACATGAGTGTGATGCGATCTTGCAATGGTAATGTCACATTTAGGGGGAGCACATTAAGGGGGAACATTATTGATCTTAAATTATGCTTTATTCTATTACATACACTGAACTAATAATGGCTCTTGAGCCAAGCTGCTGTGCTTATTTTATAAAAGGTTGTAGTTAGCAGTTTTCAGTGGGTGCACCGGGACATCCCAACTAGGTTGGCACCTCCTTAGCACCTTCTTCATTAGACCGCTCACCACTAATATTATTAAAGCTTAATAAAATTAAATATACAAATAAATATTCTCAACAAAACCTGTAATTAGGTTTGTTGTTTTCATCTGAATAAATAAAAGAGCTAGCGAAAGATGGGGCATTCCACCACCAAGTCGCTGTACATAAACAAGGAGCCCTAGAGGCTAAACTATCAGCTGCAGCATTGCCCTCCCTGTAAATATGTGAGCAGTGAAACTCCATGTGGGAGATTTTATCTAAACAATCTTTCCAAATAGAGTACCATTTCCAAGGGACTGAAGAAGACCGAGTCTGTAGTAAAGCAACAACATATGTTGAGTCTGATTCCAGCCAAAGACGTCTCCACCCAAACATATATGCATACTTCACCGCATAAATGGCTGCCGCTAGTTCTGCTTCAAAAGCATACGATATTCCAAGCGGAACACAGAAGCAACCCTTAACAAATGATCTGGAAGTTCTAAAAACACCTGCACAACCAGATAAACCTGGTGCTCCAAAAGCTGCACCATCTGTATTGACCTTTATCCATCCCGAGGGTGGTGCCTTCCAATTAACCTCTATGATTCTTGGAGCCCATCTTGGAATGCCTGGTATTCGTAGTCGTTTAAGTATTTGAAGATCATCTACAGTATTTTTCATGCAACCACTCTTTGATAGACTTGCTTCACGAATAAAACGCCATACTGTTGCAAAAGCCGAGTTCATTGTTGTCTTTTTATTGGTGAATCGATAATCATTTCTAGTATTCCAAATTACCCAGATGACTGAAACAATCCCTGCTTTCCATAGATTGGTTAGTTGTGATCCAAATTCCATCTTCATTGCGGTCGTCCATAAATTTAGGACAGTGGAGTCTGTACATGGTCTTTTTCCTGTGCTTATTTATTTTCTCTTTCAGTGTACCAAGCATCCAATTTCTCAAACAAGATGGCTCCACCGGATCATAGATAACTCCACTATTGAATATCTAATTAGTTATTTATGAGCGTTATGAGCGTTATGTCGTGAGCGAGTTATTTTGTCACACGAAAATGCCAAAGGGAAAGATTGTAAGGTTTATAATTATTGCAATTTTCGTGAACAAATTATTCATTGTAATCAAGTATAAGCGTTCACCGTTTAATCAGATGATACATGATAATGGAGTCACCAAGCTTGCAATGTTCATATGATAGGTAAAACATTTTCTCATGCATGCATCTTCACACAATTAAGCACTACACTTAGTATGGATTGTAACGAAAAATAAACTGTGCACATGTAGGTCAATCGATCGAGAGGATAGTTCGATCGATCGAGTGTGGATCGACTTCAATCTAGGTGCTCTCGAGTTTAACTAAATCGATCGATTCATTGTTGATCGATCGATTCATGCGTTGATCGATCGATCGAAGGAGGTGTTCGATCGAGACAAAGTATTCTATCGATCTAGTGTTTTTTGAAATTCGCTCCGCCTCTCGTATTTACCAAATTGACCCCTTTTAAGTGTTACAAGTGAAATAAAATTGTTGTGAAAAATAAATCCTGATATGAGTAGAGTTGTCATTTTTATTAATCCTCTTTCAAGTCAAATTGGACTCAATATAAGCAAGGCTTGTTTGTGCAAAATATTCACCACACTGAAATAAGATTTTCTACATCTGATTGCGTTTTTTTAAAGAAAAATCTTCTTCTCTTCATCTATCAATTTTAGGCACTTTCTTGTTTTAATTGTTCAAACATATTGTGTGGTTATGTTTGAATAATTCATGTGCCTAATTATTTTTCATGATATTTAGATTTGCATGATCGTTCTAGAGTTTACTAGCTGATTTATTTTTTACATCGTATGCTATTCAATCTACTAGTTAGGATTTTTCATTGCTGAATCTGCTCTAGGACACACTTTGCACTTATGCTATATGTGCTAATTTTTCAGGTACTATTGGTGACGTGTTTGGTATTTCATGTTACTCGAAATTACCGAAGTTGACAGGTACGATTGATCTTGTGTGACTCAAGGAGATCGAAACGTTGGTCCGAATCCAGACACCTTTCTATTGGAGACTGTGAAATGAGCGACGGCTCATAAGTAAGTTACATAGGGGGCATTATCTGTAAGGGGTAGTTTAAGACCTTGCCTTGTAATTGAACATTAATTTTCATAGTGAATAGTTAGGTGGTCCGGTGGACCGGTGGTTTTCTTCTTAGGTTATTGTTGTAACCTAGGTTGTTTCCACCTAAAAATCTCATGTGCTATTTCTTAATTTCGCATTTTATTTTTACACGTAATTACATATCTGGCCGTTGTGTTTAGGTTACGTAATTAAAATTTTATTAAAATTAAAAATAACCTATTCACCCCCCATCTAGGCTTATTTGACCCGTAATTAAAAACTTTCACTTGGATTTACCTTCTATTACATGCTTAGGATCTTTCAAGTTCTCCACTACTTCATGTATTTCCTCATAGTTTGGCTCCTTGTTCTCTATGGTTAGATTGATGTTTCTGTTCCCAAACAAAGAGCCATATGGTTGGGTGATTTCGTACTATAGTTTATTTGGTTGCTCTCCTATGTAATGATCAACTTTTAATTTATTTATGAAACTTTGCATTAATTACATGCAAGATTTGGGATCATTAATTGACTCTTCCTCTTGTAGGAGTCGTTGTAGATAATAGTAGTTCATTGCATGTATTGGTCATGTAGAAAGTGTTCCCTCTTGGTTGTAGCTTCAAGAGTTGTAAGATGAGTATGAAGGGTTCGAATGTTGGTGTTATCCTATGGGCTCCGAATGTTGGTAATATGAGTATGAAGGGTTTGAATTGGTATAGATACTACTATTAGTGTAGTCCCTTTCATTCCATGTTGGTATGCATTGAATGTTGTACTAGTTAAGTAGATATGTAAGACCTCAACTCGAAGAGGTTAGAATTTTCTTGCATAGAGAGCTTTCTTATAGTACTACCTTGATCAATGTATGCTATGAGGTTGGTTTCATCCTTAATTGTTATCCTTGCATCCATAAGTCTTTAATGCTCAAAAGAGTCCATTACCTAACTATAAATACAAAACTAAACAAGAAATATTATACAACAAAATATAAATAAAATAGCTACTAAAATAAAAAATAATAAGTTAATAAAATAGTACAAAAAGAAACAAATAAAAATTATTTTTGTATTTTTTGATCTTTTTATATGGCTAAATTAATTTTGGTAACCTTAGTAACGATATCAAATCACAAATTAATGTTAATTTCCAACAACTAGAAGTGGCAATTCATATCGTTCGGGTCATGTTCGAGACAACCAGTTTCCAACCCAACACATACACGACCCGAATTGAAAACAGATTATGTTTTCCGAGCCCAAACCTGGACCCGAACAACTCGAACACGACCTGAATTTCAAACCGGTTCGTCCAAACCCGAAACCAGAACACAAACCTAAACCTGAATATCAAACAGGTCCGTCCGAACTCGAACACAAACCTGAATTAAAAATGGGTCTGTGCAGACGCGAACCCAAACAAAATCAAAATTAATAAAACATATCAATTTTAACGAAATTAGACCGAACCCGAACCCGAGAACATACAACATTTGTAGCTATACCTGTACATAATCCACAGAAAATTACAAATAAACTTAATAAAGTCAAAGTGTTCCAAAATGTTTACACAATCAGTGAAGTGCAAGTTAAACATGAACCACAAAATAAATAAATAATGTTTCAAAACTATCCTAACTTGCAAGTTGAAAGTTTCAACTGCACTTTTTCCATTTATCATTGCTTGATTTGCTTCCTTGCTTGGATCCATCATCCATCATCCATATCATTTCTTTCTACAATTTTTTTAGCTAAATTTTAATTAAAACTATTAATTAGATTAGATATTTTGAAAAAAAAAAAAAAAGATATTACATTTGATTTTTAAAGTAATAGCTACAAATCAGTGAACTAGAGAATGTTTATGAATGAAAAATAAATTAGCACATGCTCGAGTCGAGTGTAAAAGAATGCAACGGGCCAAACTTACATATTCTATAAGTTAACTAAACAAACAGACATGTAATAGAACATGAGAACAATTTCATGATTTCTATAAGTTAGCTAAACAAACAGACTTCTTCTAAACTTACAATGAAAATTGATGTCCAACACTCGGATACATTTAACATAGAATATGAGAACAATTTCAATATTTCATGATTTCATCAATTATCAGAAATCTATTTTGTCAACTAAACAAACAGACATGTAACAGAACAGGGTGAACCAATACCTTCCTTAATATGTAAACTCTTGATTGATAATCATTGAAATTAATCAATTATCAAGCATGATTGTGATTTCCCATCTGGTTAGTAATAGCACAATATTTTGAAAATGATTTTTAAACTACAATGGTAGAGAATTATATTGAAGGACATCATTCTTTTAAAAGAAAAAGGGGAGAACCCAGAATGTACAAGTTTCAAAATTGAAAGCCAAATACAAAGAAACATATATATGAAAGTAATCATTACCTTTCAAGCATTTGAACTTTGAGAAGCAGCTTCATTAACAACATCACTCATAACATCTTCCACTAACTTGGTTTATTATTTACAAAACAAAAGTAAAGAAAATGAAAATATTGTAAGATATGTAACTGTTATAAAAAATTGTACAATACCTTTATCACCATAAAACCAGTTTCTGATACAAACTAATACCTCAACCGTACTAGACAAAAGTGAAGTGCAAAATTGATCTAGAACTCTCCCACCAACACTAAACACAGATTTTGAAGCAACTGTTGAAACGAGAATGGCTAGGCAGTGCATGATGCAAGTGGCTTTCGGGATGTGAATGGGCAAATGGCGACAGATTTAGGCAGGGACGACACGATTGTCGGTCTAATTTTTGCATTTTCGGGAATGGATGGGCCAATGGCACTTGGAAGGAAGCAGGAAGATGGGCATCATCACACCGATTCACCGTGAGAGACTGAGATGAGAGTTGAGTGTCTGATGGAAGAAGGCGAAACTGAATATGAGGGTTAGGGTAATAGACCTGTTCGGCCGCTTTTAGTTTTGGCCTTTAGGGTTTTTTTTTTTGGGCCAGGAATGGGTATGGGTTTGGTTTGGGCTTCGGCCTTTGGGTTCTTTTTTTTTGTTAATTATAAAACAGGTCAAACGGGTCAACCTGGACCCGACCCATTTTATTCATGTACATTCGAGTTGACCCATTTTTTACCCAAAATTAAATCTTTTCGTGTTCGAGTCGATTTTTCCCGTGTCGTATTTCATGTTGTGTCAAAAATTGTCGCCCCAAACTACAATTACAATAAACTATTTAGGGTAATAAAATTAAATAGCTAAAATAATAAAAATTTAATATTTACACTATTGGATCCAACACAACAACAAAAATAAATTAAGCACAAAAGAGTAATAGGAATCTACCATCCTAAGCAATTGCCAAATAAATATATGATCAATTGACTCTAACCTATACATGAACTCCTCTCTCAAGTAAACTGCAAATAAATTGCACATAATATAATCACACTCTCATGACAATTAGATTAAACTATTATTTATTAAGAACGTCAATTATAGATTATATACATAAGAATCGTACCTCTAAGCCTATAAACCATGTATACTATTCAACTAAGACAAGCAGTTAAATACTTATTTCTATACTACATAATTGTCTATAATGTATAATTGTTAATTAGACAATTAATGACATACAAATCATGTTGAATAATATAATTAAAAAAATAATCACATTGGAATAGAAGAACAAACTAAATTATTAAATAAAAATTCGAGTTCAAGAAGATCCTAACAACAAGTTTGGCTTCATAAAATATTCAATAAAATCTCAAAACAATGAGCATAGATGAGAGAACAAATAAAAATACAAAGAAAAAGAGAGTTAAAACCAATCTTCTCACTATCACTCGAAAAATCAATCTCCACCAACTGTTATCCTGGAAGACTTAAACTCCAAAACCTTCAATCTCTTAATGTGCCTTATTCTCTAAGCAATCTCTTAATGTATTTATAAGTTAAGTGTTTTAGATCACAAGCAATTATAATCAAAGTAGGAAACATGATCCACATAGGAAATTGGCATTCTAGCTTACTAAACGCACACCTCAACGCAAAACTTTTCGGACAATTCTGGACAACTACATATGCAACATCACAGGTGAAAGCAAACACGACCAAAGGTTCTTTGGTTAAATTCTCCAAATTGCGCACTGCGGCACAAGGCTTGTTGTTCTTATTTGTGTTTCTAGAAGTGCCGCGGCGCAATGCTTGTTGTGCTGATTGTGTCCCTTTTTGCTTGTTTTTATTCCATTTGCTACCATTTTACCTACATTGACCCAATTGAACAAATATTAAACCATTTTAATCATTTTAAGTACAAAATAAGACAAATAATAAGCTTAAAATTAACTAAATAACTCTACTTTCATAGAGTTATCAAATATCTTTATTTAATTTTATTAATAATAAAACTTATTATTTTAAATAAATATTCTATAATATTTTGATTTATTTGGAATGATAAATCATAAATGCATTTATCTTTATATATATTAAATAAGTGATGGATTGTTTTAATATTTTTGAAGATTTATTAAAAATTTTATAATTTTATTTGTAAAATATTTCCAATATTTTCTTCGATAACAATAATATCTTTAATATATTCATAAAATTTAAGTATGATATTTTGATCAACATCAGTATTTCAAACATTGTTCCAAAATACATTTTAGAACCCATCTTAAATTAATACTTTTTTTGTGCATAATTTACCCTCTTTTCAATCCATTAATTTTTCTTCCTCTTTTAGTCATCGTCACTTTCTAATGTCGTGTGGCAAACATCTCCGATGAAATTTAGGACTGCATTTTTTATATATAAAAAAAAACTTCGTTAGTTCAAATTGAACATACAAATTAAGAGGATACAATTAAATATTCAATTCCAATGAGCAAACATACCATTATTATAGCCCATGCACGACAATCCTTCTAGACCATTACGGTATAAACACCAACAACATTAACCACATCTAATGACATTTTGTTTACTTGAATTGTTACAAAAAGATGCATTTATGTCTTTAGTGAACTTCAATAATTTCCTAAGCTTGCCCTAATAACATTATCATCTCCAACTAATAAAACATTATATATAAATTTAAGAAAACATTTAAAGAAAAAATGTGCATAAACAATAACAAAAACATAGAAATTCACACTCGACAAAAGATTTGTAAAAAAATTTCGGCCTAGATCTAGATAATAAACAAATTAATACCATAAATCATGGTTCATTTTATTTAAAACTAATACAAAAAATAAAAATAAAAAACTTATCGAAAGAGAACAACTCCAGTTTAGGGATGGGCATTTTATCAGCAGGTTCGGGTAACCGCGGTTAACCGATCCATTGGAACGGTTAATATTCGCTAATTTTAGGGGCGGGGTGAGGATGGGTAATACCTGGATATAAATTATCGGGGACGAGATGGGGAGTGTTATACATAAAACCGTACACACCCGTAACCAAAATATATTTTACAAATTTAATTTAAATATATATAAAAATGTATTCATAAAATTTAAAAATACTTATTGGGGGACTCAAACTTAGGGTAGCAACGCCAACACCTTGTTATATCCACCAAACCACTTTTTGTTTTGTATCTATTATAACATATAAATGTATTTGTTTATTAAAATTAGTTATTAGTTAAATAAATAGAAAACATGTTAAAGTAATCCTAAATCATTTTCATTTCTTTCTTACTATTCCAGTCTCCAACTCGGGGCGCGAATCACGATCCTCTTCTCCGAAAGTGTTTGCCTCTTTGACTCTCCCACACGGCCTCAAAGCTGTCTGCCTCTCCCACACGGCCACACCAACAACAGCGCCATTCCCCACACTCTCTCGCCGTTCCCCGTTCGTCATTTCTCGTTCTCCATCCCCTCTTCTGTAATATGTAAGCTACCTCTCTCTAACTCATATTTTGATTTTGTTATTCGGGTTATTAACTTCTTGTTTCAAATTATTTCTTAGTTACATTTCACAATTCTTGCTAATTAAATAAAATTATTGTCGGTTTCATTTAGATTAAGGCTACATTTGGATCATCGGCTTGATTCGTTTTCGATATTCTACTTGGATAGCTTTTAGTAATAGGTAATTTATGTAAGTGGGCTCTGTTGTATCATGAAGCTTTGATTGTGTCCTACTTTCCTAGGATACCTGATGGCAATCTTACAATCTAAGCTCAACGAATCACTTCTCATAGTAGCACTGTTATGGGTTCCATTGCAGTATTGCACTGTGAGCTTAAAGCTTTTACTTGTATTAATATTTATGAGTACTTTTAATTATAATTTCCTATTTAATATGGCCTCTAATAGAAAGTATGATATGTATTGTGAAGGGTGTCTGTATGTATAATTTTATTTTAATTTTTTTGCTTAGGGGTCATTATATAATTTTTTGTTAATGGATCTATTATTTTCATCTTGTAAGATTGGTACAAGGTAATAAAAAACTTTTGAAAAAAGCAAAAATAAATAATAAGAATGCCTTTGAAAATAGTATTTTAAACAATGAAGCAACTTCAGGAATCAGGATTTTTGTATTATCTCTGTTTAGTAACCAAGCTATGAGGTTTAGTGTATTTTGTTTAGCCCATTCTATTTATTTGATGTGAGCATATTGTATTTTTGTTTGTTTCAATGCTTGATTGTATTTCTGTCTTCTTGTCTTGTTAAGTATTAATTCCCTTCCTCTAATAAGCGTTTTGTCTTCTAGACTTTTTGTTTTTTGCTGCAAGTTATTTTAATGCTAACGTTATAAATTCTTCACTTTCTATCAATAATAAAAATAATAATAAATACTTACGTACTTACTTTTTTTACAGAGTTGTTATTCACAACTTTACAAACTTCAGGGTTGTACTACCATGTCAAGTAAGAAGGTAAATAATAGTGCTTTGTTTTTTAGATTAAAAATTACTCTTAATAATAAATATTTATTATTTCTCTTATCTATTTTCAATTTAATATGACTATATTGAATTTTAGGTTGTGCCTACCACTGAATTATCATAAGGAGGAAATGAGAATAACATGGATATTGAGGTTAATCTCTTGGGTAATGTGGATGTAACAAGTGGTCAGACTTCTAGTACAGCAGGTGAACGTACAAATACTAATGTCTCGACACCAATATCACCAAATGAGACTACAGTGGCACAACCATTACATGAAATTTGTGGTGAAGATGATGATGGAAAGTCTAATTTGAAGTCTGAAGCATGGAAGCACTTTGATAGGAAGAAAATTGATGGGGTATGGAAGGCAATATGTAAATATTGCAAAAAGAAGTTAGGAGGGGATACAAAAAAATGGAACATCTCACTTAAAAGCTCATACAAAATCATGCCCATTCAAGCAAAAGGAAAGGGATATACGACAATCATTGCTCAATCCTAATAGGAAGAAAGATAGAATCGAGTTAGGAACTTGGAATTTTGATGCTGAAATTTCTCGACAAAAATGTGCAAAGATGATCATTCTACATGAATACCCTCTTAGCATTGTTGAGCACCATGGATTTCGAGAGTATTCTTTTTTGCTTCAGCCAATGTGAAAACATATTTCACGTACTACTTTAAAAAGAGACATCATGAAGATATATGATGTTGAGAAAAGAAAAATGATGGACATGTTGGATAACAATAGAAGTTGAGTTGCAATCACTAGTGACATGTGGAAGTCTAGTAACCAAAATAAAGGCTTTATGGCTGTTACTTGTCATTTTATTGACGATGCATAGTCTTTACATAGTAGAATAATCAAGTGACTTTTCTATTGTTTTTAATTTTTTTGTAATTTATATATTAACATTTTTTAAAATAGGTTTAATTTTAAATGCTCACTTTCTATCTTTTGGTTTATTTTTAGGTTCATATATGTCCCCGCTCCACACACCGCTGAAGTTATAGGCCATGAGTTGAAGAATTGCTTATTGGATTGGAACATTGATTGTAAGATATCGACTCTCACTTTAGATAATTATTCTAGCAATATTTCAATGCTGTCTAATTTGTTAGATAATTTAGATAGTACTTCATTGATATTGGATGGGGATATTTTTCATATGCATTGTGCTACACACATAATTAATTTGGTTGTAAAAGATGGTTTAAACATGATTATTGAATACATCTCTGAAGTTAGAGATAGTGTTGCGTATTGGATAATAACTCAAAAGAGGAAAAGAAGTTTAAAAAGGTTGCATTTCAAGAGATAAAGTCTTCTAATAAGAATTTATCTCTTGATTGTCAAACTCGTTGGAATTCTACTTTTTTAATGCTTAAAGATGTCATATTTTATTAGAAAGTATTCCCTCATTTGAAGTAATTGAATAAGAATAATAAGTGTCTTCATGACGACTTAGAATGGGAAATGGCAAAAAAAATTGTAGTAAGTTAGAGTTATTTCACAAGGTTACTGAATTACTTTCTGGCACAAATTATCCTACTGTGAACATGTTATTTCCTAATGTTTGTGACATTAAGTTGGCACTATATCAGTGGAGGTTTGATAATGATGAGATAATTAGAGGGATGGCTGAAAATATACTTGTTAAGTTTGACAAGTATTGGTTTGAAGTCAATCTTGTTATGGCTATAGAAGTTGTGTTGGATCCTAGGTTCAAAATGAATTATCTTGAATTCTACTTTCCAAAAATTTATGGAGATTATGCTGATGTTAAAAAAGGTGTGAGATAAATGTTATGATTTGGTAAATATTTACCAAAAGAAACGAATTCAAAAGGAAGATAGACAAACAGAGTTTTCTTCACACGGCTCCTCTATGTCTAAAAGTTTGAAGAGTATTAGTCATTTAAATCCTAGTGGTATACTTGAGTATAAACAATGCAAAATGCAAAATAGGACTACCCCTTTGAGATTTGAGTTTGACTCTTATTTAGAGGAAGTTGATATGGAAATTCCTGAAGAAGAATTTGATATTTTCTTGATGGAAATGTAACAAACACAAGTATCCAATTATGCATGACATTGCTGGGGATATATTAGCTATTCCTGTGATCACGGTTGCTTCAGAGTCTGCATTTAACACAAGTGGTAGAATGGTGAGCAAACATTGTAGTAGACTCAAAGAAAACACAATAAAAGCTTTAATGTGTGCCCAAGATTGGTTATGGGCTAATATTCAAAAGCAATGTACTTATATTAAATTTAGTTATATTGATTACTAATTACATATATGATATACAGATGTAGATAATATTTATTAAATATTTAAATAATTTATAACTTGTACAGATTTACAAGCTTTTGGCTCATTAGCTAACCCAATTACTTTTGGAAAAGATGATGTCGAGGTATTATATTTTTGTTGAGTAGAAAGTGTAAAATTCCTAACTAGCTAAGCATGGTATTGTATTGAATATTTAAAGGTTTGAGTATTCATTTTTAATTTTGATATTGATGATTTCAGGATATTCATGTTGTTGAAGATTAAAGGAAACATGGTAGCTATTAAAGACTCGTGGTTACTGTTGCTCACAATAATGTATATGATTTAAGGCAAGTGCACGTGTCGCAAACAAATAATATAATGATAAGAAAGATCGTTCCCACGGAGATTGGAATGCTAGAAAATATCGTAAAAATTAATTATTAAAATCAATATTTGGTATTTTTGTTTATTAAAATAAAATAAATAGAACGAGAGGACAAGAGCGAAAATACTGAAACAATATTCAATGAGAAAGATATCAAGAATTGCAAGTAGATAAATCAGTTAGGATTGCGAATGTGACAAGTGATGTAGACAAACTGCGTTGCTGCAGCGTTGTCGTAGCAATGCTGTAGCAAAGTGTACCAGTAACTAGAATTGCAAAAAATCACAAAGGATTCTTCCGAATCTGCAATGTTTATATATTCATGACTCAATGAAACATATTCCTATGCAAAACTGAATCTAAAAACAACGTTCATGCACAAATTCTTTTGAGTTATGTGAGATAATTATATATTCCTATATTAATTCCTTCACACTATTCTAGCTTCATCCAACTTAAATTAACCTTTCCAGATTCAATTTCAGTTTACTATCCTATCAATTGTTGATCAAGCAACCAATAAGAATAAATCAATAAATTAAGCATAGAATAACTAGCACCCTTTGTCAAGCAAAGCACAAGTTTTTAAAATTAAAGCATAAAGTCTACATACACTTGCACATCCACAACCCTAACTAAATGAAAATTTAGCCAAGCATATTTATGAAATCAAATATTAAATCATTCATATTCAACATCAGACCCATAGAGTTATAGAAACTTGAAAAACAATAAAAGAAGAATAGAAGAAGGAATAAATTAATAAAACCCTCTTTTATTCAATCTCAATCAATTAGATTCCAAATCCCTATATTTCTCTTGCTTTCTTCAATGATTATTCTTGCAAATCAAGCCTTCAATTGGTCTCTTTCCAGATCCCCCTTGATGCTCTGTTTTGCCTCTTCTTCTCTGCGAAATTCTGCAAAACTGGTGTGCCGAATCTATCTTTATTCTGTCTGCCCAGATCTGCTCTATTTTTTTCTCTTTTCTGTGCTGTTTCTGATCAGTTTTGGTGCCCAGATCTGATGTATATTTTCCTCCTCTTGTGTGCCCTAGCTGCTACTGCAAATCTGCTCTTTTTTATATATTTATTTGCTGCCCAGAATTGCCCAATTTTGCTACCCAAAATTGCCTAGTTTTGCTGCCACCAATCTGGTATAAATCAGCCCCTGTTTTGCCTTTTAAACCCTAGGTTTAATTGGAGATAATTTTTTTTGTGTTATCTTCCAAAATTACCCCTAAAAAGGTGAGTTAGTAAGTGTCCAATATTGTCTTTTTTTTAGAGTCCAAATCAGCTCTTAAATTTTTATTTCCAGATCAGATTCTAATTTGGCGCTGTTTTCCTAGTGTGATTTTGCTGCAGCAAAGTTGGATTCTTGCATTTTTTTGTTGTTTTCTTTATCTCCTGCCAAGGGTAATGAAAATCTAATGAGTGCACATCAAAATATAATTCTTTTAACATATATCATGATTATTTTGGATATATTATCAAAGAGTTTACTTAAATCCACAAATTCTACAATTATTGTATAAATGATTATAATGTGCAAATATTCTTAAAAGAACAAACAAGTATTTATGAATAAGAGCTAATAATACTATAATAAATTAGAGTTATCAACTAATTGCATTGTTATTTTTAAGCTTTAATTTCTTATTTTAAATTTGTGGCATTGAAGATTGTAATTGCATTTTGAAGACTTGTGGTATTTTTAAGTTTAATTGTGATTTGTGAATTAGGATTTATGAATTTTATGTTATGGATAATTGTATTTTGATTTGTTTGATAATTGATAATTGTTATGGCAACGGCAAGTCTGCAGCAACACTAATTTTTTCAAAATCATAATCAGATTTTGTGAATTTAACTGGCAAAATTTCTCTCATATCTTCTGCAAACACATGGATGCACAAAGTAAAAACTGCAAAAGTTCACACAAATATGTGCTGATTTTTTTTTTTACAACAGATATTGGATGGTTTTTTGTTGTACCCATCCCCGCCGAATCCCGTTCGGTTATAACCGTACTCGAATCAGAGCAATTTTCAGGCAGTTTCAATTCACTACAACAAAACTGATCTTTAGTCTCGAAAAATTGGCCACGGTTTTACAAAAAACCGAGGCTATAGGTTTTTGGTCACGGTCTTCTTAAAACAGAGGCCATAGTGTATATCTATAATCTCGGTTTTTAAAATAACCGTGACCAAAAGTGAAGCTAAAAAAAATTCAAAATTTATAGCCACGGTTTTTAAATAACCGTGACCTTATCATGCAATATAGTCTCAGTTTTTTTAAAACCGTGACAATAATTTTAAAAAAATTATGTGAAATTACCGAAATGCCCTTAAAAGTTTTCCAAAAGGCAGGGGTAATTCTGTCATTTACCACCCAACCCTTTATACCCAATATCTTCCTTCTCCTTCCACGCAAATTTCCAGCTGCTCGGGCTCCTAACGGCGAGCGCGAGAGAGGGAGGCGTTGCCCTCATCGACGCCGTCGCCAACGCCAACGCCAACGCCAACGCCAACGCCGTCGCCTCAATGGTCGATTTTTCCCCCCCCAACGGGAAGCTTCACACGCGAAAACAATCGAGCCTGGACGCTGTTCTACTCGTTCATCCTTCAGCCACCGCCAGCTCCCATTTCCTCCAACGAGAGTTCACCGACGTCGTGTTGGTCTGCCATCGTCCTCCTTGCTGTTCACTGGCCTCCTTCAGTTTAGTAGTTCGACTCCTTTCAGCTCACTTCTGGTCTGAGGGTTCGAACAATGGTACAAGGAACTCGGGATGAGCAGATTGTGTTAGGCCTCTTGCTCGTTATAGTGAGTTCGTTTTCTCTCTAAAACTCTATATATTTTATTTTCTTGTGTGTTGTCTGCGCTTTAAAGTTCTTGCTAGGGTTCTTGATTAAGGAGGGCTGGGTAGCTTTAATGCAGCTCTTAGAATTGGAATTTCGTTACCGTTTGCCTTTTTGAAATGAATTTTTTTGGCTTAGGGTTGATGCCATTCCTTGTCCAGTGCAATCTATATTTTAACTTCCCAACCCTGTTTAATGTTATTTGTTTATTCGTTCTGCTTATGTCCAAACTTGGGCTTTACTGTTGGCAGGGGAAGGGGAAGATCTTCATCTTCAGGACCTATTGGAGCTGCTCATTCTTGACATTTATCGTCAGCAAAAAAGGGATCCATCTTTTGCTAGGATGCCCAATGAAATTGAGGAATCATTTCCTATAACTCAAATGGAGTCGACTGAACCATTGGCTTTTATTGCCCCTGATGCTGAAGAGGAGGTAACATATTAAGATTCTTGCAGTGTGCTTTATCGTTTTCGTTTAATTTGTATTACTTTTTACTAGGTGGCTAACTATTCTTCTTAACTGAAAACATGTCTTGATGAGTGCTGGTCTTACACACTGATATGTTTGTTTTCTAGGTATTGTGGAACTGGACATTGATGCTTATTCAGGTTGTGAGAAATTATTGCGCTGATTATGGAAAGAAACTATTCCCAATCTCTTTATCTTAGAATCAAATTTGTTAAACAACTGAATTATCTATAGTCTGGACATTGATGTTGTTATTCACTTTGGCCTTCAGGTTGTTCCCCTAAGTTAAAAGGTCTTACGTCATCAAGCATGGGAGTTTGATGATTGTAATTCTTACATGCTTTGGTAGTCAATTTTGGTTAATTTTTTTAGCCACGTGGCCCTTTCTCTTGTCGGAAGATTGAGAAAGGATAATGGCTGTATGCTAATGGCTCTCGTTCATTTCCAGAATTTAGCATGGAGGACTGGACTCATGACGAGGATCTATATGATTTAAGCTACTTTGAAATGGTAAGTATCAATGTCTCTGATGAATTTCCCCCCTTTTTCTGAGTTTTTTAAAATTTTAGCAGTTTTTTAGCGATGTTCATGGTTCCTTGTGTTCTATAATGAATCATGATCGTTAGAGCGTAACTTAACAGTATCAACATTTTAGCTTAGTTTCCTGATCTCGTCATTACGTAAATTATATGTTCTCTGCTTATTCTTCTCAACATTGCAAAGAGATTGTATAAACAAAACTGAAAAGGCTCCACAGATGTCAAATGAAAGTAAAAGTATTGTATAAACTACTGGTCTCAATTCAAGAAAAGATTAATTGGGCTGATACTATGAGTGAGTTGGACAAGAAGCACAGAAAAGATCTTGAAGATAGGACAGAAGAAGTAAAAAAGACAATCTCTCTCAAGGTCAGTTGAAACAAACTCTTTCCACATGCCTTTTCTGTCTTGGATTCTTTATATACGACATATTAAAATTTGTTTTCATATATATGTAGCTTAATAACGAAGGATCATACACCGATAGTCAAATTGATGAAATGCGGAATGAATGGGCAGAGTTCACAAATCGCTTCTTAAAGCGATAGTATTATGTAATACTTTAAATTACTTTAATTTCATATATGTACTTTTAATTATTAGTATTGTAATTATTATATGACACTCTATAATGTGTCATTAATTTTGAAACAATTTATGCATTAATATTTGTAATTTAATTTTGTTTCGGATTGCATGAACTGTTATCGCTATATTAGTTTTAATAATATATTTTTCGATATGAATGTTGCACTTATAATATTGAAGAAACAGATATTTAAATTTATGAAAATGCTAAAAAATATGTGTAATTATTTTCAAATGAACATTACATATAGTCACGGTTTTTGTAAAAACCGTGGCCTTAAGTAATACATATGGTCACGGTTTTTGTAACAACCGAGGCCATATACATCTATATGGTCACGGTTTTTACAAAAACCGTGACCATATGTATTACTTAAGGCCACGGTTTTTACAAAAACCGTGACCTAAGTGAATAATTGGTCACGGTCTTTCAAAAACCGTGACTATATCATATGTCTACAGTCACGGTTTTTAACCGTGACCATAGGTTCTAGTCTAAGGTCTCTCCTTCTTAGGTCACGGTTATAAAAACCGTGACCATAGGTCTACAGTCACGGTTAAAAACCGTGACCATATAGCAGTTTTGTGGTAGTGATTACACAATTAATTGTTCGGTTTTAGAAACAGATATGGCAAAAACCGTCCCCGTTTGTCCCATGCCCATCCCTACTCCAGCTATCTCCGATAGGATAATATATATGTTCGACTCCAGTAAGCAAAATTTAAAACATAAATATAAACAGAATTTAAAAAAAAAAAAACGACAGCTAGGTTTTAGAGAAAAAAATATATACGTAAGGTGAAGAGGGGCTAATTTGAAGGTAGTAGCCATAATAAATGGAAGTCAACTATTCTGTAAAGCTCCCCAAATGTGAACATTTCCCATGTGCCTCCCAGATCGCGAGTTTCTCGACCCAAAAGAATAGGAGAAAACAATGCTGATGAGGAAACAGCGAATTTAGGGCACCCCAAAGGAAAATAAAATAAAATAAATAAAGACCATAAGGAATCTATTAAAAGAAAACTAATTTTTCCTCTAAGAATTAAGAATTTCAAAGGAAATTGATTGACAGTAGCTGAATAATCTAAAAAATAGTTCGATATAAAGAAAAAAAATAAATATTGTAATTTGAATGCCAAATTTTAAATATGATATTATCTATTTTATTGTTAGATTTAATTCAACTTTTATTTAAAATTTTAAATTAAAATATAATCTTTATTTTTCATAAATTTATATTTAAATGTAGATTTAACCCCTATCATATTTTAAGTTCAAAGTTCATATATTATCAACTCTATAAACAGGACTTTTAACAATGCATATTATAAACATAACAAAAATAAAAAATTATTATTTTTATTTGTTCTCTACTTTTTTTTCTCTTATTTTTATTTAATTTTATAATAATATAAATATTGTCATAAGCTTTTATATTTAGTCAAATATTGGCCAGGTGCATTGTGCAGCAATGGCAAATGGACAATTTTACCCATAAAAATTTAATATAAAGTTAGAAGCATTAAATGACCTAAGTTGATCTAAATTACTTAGCTTGTTCAACTTAAATTAGTTATATATTAACTCAATTTATTTAAATTTTTTATAACTTACCAATAGCACCTATTCAATAGTTGTCTCAATTACATTTTTGTAAAATAACAATTAAAAATAAATTATATTTTTGTTAAAAAAAAATTTAATATAAATATTATTTTTTATTATATTATTGTAAAATAAGGAGAAAAAAATGATATCATATTGAAAAAAAAAAAAGTATGGCTAAATAGGTTTGCGAGCTACTCATAAGTTAAATGAGTTGGGGTTTTTAGCTAACAACTTATTAGATTAACCTTACATTAGTTTTTTTTTTTCCTCATAAGTTTACTAAATCAACTTTAAATTACTTGGGCTTTTTATTTAACATTGATACATAAAGTTGCAAAAAAAATCTTGATAATAAACTTATATAGCTCCAGTAACAAGTTTAAATTACATTTTTGCCAAAGTTAGCATACTCCTACCTTTTATCCTGCAGTCACACACTCTTTATGCCGCTTTTGGTGCCATAAAGCTAGGGAATAAACAAGTTTTTTTTCCTAAAAGATTAATCAACCTCAACTAAAATTATTACCTGATCATAAAAATAAAAAATAAAAAATAAAAAAATAAAAAAAAAATTATTACGAATTTTTAAGGTCTCTTTATTATACATTAAAGATAATTCATTGGAAAGATGTACCTACTATTTTTTATTTTTTATTTTTTATTTTTTTTTGTCAAGCGACTATGACCAATTATTTGTGAGCTTTAAAGAAATTCAACTGGTTTAATCTAAAGCAACGTGAATAGAATAATAACTTAAATAATCTTATAATTTTATTAAAAACTTAATTTAATCTTATAATTTTTTATTTAAGTAAAATAAGAATATTAATTTTTCTAATACTACAATTTAATTATATAATTTTTTCGTTAAATAAAATAAGAATACCAACTTTATAAAAGTTTCAAATAATTCCAAAAAAAAAAGCCAAAAAGTTATATTTAAACCATTATTTTGGTATTTTTTTGGAACTTATTTGAAATTTTTATAAAGGTTATTGTCCTTAATCTACTTAACTAAAAAATTATATGATTAAATTATACTTTTAAAAAATTAATATTTTTATTCTACTTAATTAAAAAAATATAAAATTAAATTAAATTTTTAATAAAATTATAGGATTATGATATATCTTAAATCAAGACAAAGCATACTGAACTGGTTGTTTTAACTTATTAGTATTTGTAATTATGGAACTCAATTTTTTAATATGTTCATCATTTTTTTTATCGAGAGAATCCCACTCGGATTTAGGAGAAAGGGCAATTATCCACACACCCACACCATTGTGGATTATCAAAATTGGGGAAGCTCTAACCACAAAATGGTTTGATACGCACAAAGTAATAGTTGAATGTTGTTGAGAAAGGCTCAACATCAAAGTGTAGGCTCTGAGCCTCATTCTAATATGATTCGCTATTCAACAAAGCCCATGATTCTCTACTAAGTGCACCTAAATGATAGCTGAAATAGTTTTGTAATTTTATTAAAAGTTTAATTTAATCTTGTAATTTTTTTATTAAATAGAATACGATTACCAATTTTTCTAAAAGTACAATTTAGTTATATAATTTTTTTATTAAGCAAAATAAAGCTACTGACTTTATAAAAGTTCCAAATAAGTCTAAAAAAAAAGTCAAAAAATTATATTTAGACCATTATTTTGATATTTTGTTGGAACTTATTTAAAATATTTATAAAAATTAGTGTTTTTATTCTATTTAGTTAAAATATTACTAGATTAAATTATGCATGTGATTTATAAATTTTATGTTTTTAATTATTATTTTTCCAATACATCCCTACAAAAGTCATCATGGTATTACTGAAGTTGTCACCAACAAGGGAGAGCCACAATCGGGTAATTTCAAACTCATCCCGATGCTTAAGTTAAATTTATTAAAATTAACATAGAAAAATAGTGACGGTACCACAAATGGTTGGATATGAAGCCTGTATATAGGCTGAAATGATTGCATTAATGGTAGGAAAATAATATATTATTTATGAGATATTATTTGGATATTAAAGACTTACCATACTTGTCGATATAATATCACAAATATAATTAATTAATTTAGTTATATTACGAGAAAATATTTTTTGAAGATACCTTCTAATTTAATTTAAATTATATACTAATTATGTGCTGATTGAAATCTGATTATATGCTAATTGAGCACTGAGTATTCTAATCATTGACCATTAAGCAGTCAAAGTGTGACGTGGATTAATAATGCTTTGTTTTGCATATAAATAATTTTTTAATTTAAAAAAAAAAAATTAATTGTTGAAAATGGAAAAAAAAAATTATAATTTTTTTTTTTTTTTTGATAAAAATCAGAATCCTGATTAATCTTATATATTTTGTAGAAATTCCTTAAAAAATAAAAAATAGAAATTAGAAGTCAAACATACTAAACAAAGAACTCACTTGAAAAACTGTTAAATTAAAATCAATATTAAACACATCATAAAAAAAATTATTATGATGTTAATGAGTCAATCCAAATGAGGTCTGAAATTGATTTTTTGTTACTTTGTAAATAATTAAATGTTATGATATTTTATAGAGTAATTTTTTTTTACTGTTGTCAAACAATAATTTATGTATTATGTTATGATTGGATGTTTGAAATGCGTCCATTTTAAACATTCAATCATATCGTGTTGTTGTTTGATAACAACATACGATAAAAAGACTTTTTGTTTTTGTACTTTATAAGGGAATTCTTTGTTTTGATTGTCAACCTCTTATTTATATATCATTTGATAAAATAAATATGGTCGCATTATCACTTAAAACAAAGAGAAAAAAAAAAAAAAAAGTTATATCACTTGATATGCTGATATAAAAACACTCTCTCTACACAATAATGCTCATAGCTAGTATATTATCTAGAGACCTCTAAATATATATATATATAGTCATCTTGGTGCTTGGGATTCCATAAATAAATAAACAAACATAATCCATCAACACGACTTTGTATGGATTTTATATACAAAATTTTAAATAAATTGTGCTACTAATAGTCGTTAGTGTTGTTTTTTTTTTTTTTTTTTGCTACTTTCAAATTTCGAACTCGAGAACTCCACCTTATTTTGGTGGTTTTAATGCCGCTTAGCTACTAAGGCCTTGACGTTAGTGTTGTCTTTATATTTCACATTTTTTTTTTCTTTTTTATAAAAATAAAAGATTAAGATGAACTTATTTTACCATTTATCAATACTCTTATGTATGTAAAATTTCTCAAATTTGTTACATAATACAACAAGTCACCATTTAGACAATTATTACAAGTATTCCCAGACAAAATGGCCTAAACTGTGGCTTTTACATTTGAATTTATTATTATTATTATTATGAATGTCTTTCTTAATATCTGGGTATGAATGTGTCAACATCATGTTTTTACTTAATTGGAATATATGTTAGTTAAATGTAGATCTTCTCCACTAAAGAAGATTAGGGTTGAAGAATGAAGATGCGCTCTTAATCTTTTACCTGTTCCCTACAACAAATTAAACTCATCCATTTCTCAGATTTTTGACCAGTACTTAAAATAATGTGTTTTGTTGGTTTGGAAACACTAATGAAACAAGCATATGATAATTTTTCAAATTTTTTTTAAAAAAAAAGGCTAAATTATTGAAAAAAAAAAAAATCGATCAAATAAATTTTGTCGGTTAAAAACAAACTGGCTAACAAAACGAGCTACATGTTTTGTGTAATAATCTTATAATTCTTATAAATGAATGAGTTTGCATTTTCATATAAAAATGATTATTTTAATTTTATAAATAACATGTCATATTTTAATTAGTAAATTATACTGTAAATATCAATATATTTTCTTATATAATACAATCTAATTATAAATTAATTTTTTCATAAAAAAACAAAAATTATAAATAAACTTTAATTTATTTATTTTATTAACATATTTAATGTAAAAGGTAATGATTATCTTTTTTGGAAGGGGACGCTATAGGTGTGCTTATTAGGAATTTTTTGAGAAAAGAAAGAAGAAGCTTATTTTCAGCAATATATAGAGTGGACAACACCACTCCGGGTTTTCTTAATTGGGTACCCCACGTCCAAACTCAAATATTTTGGACATGAATATAATGCATGTCATTTTCATTTCCCGAACATCCAGTAATTTTTTGTTTTCCGAGGTTAACTGATTGCTTGGGTTTGGCCACTCTTACCATATTTTTAATTTTCAAAATAAAATAAAATAAAATAAAAAATGGCACTACATCCACAACTGTGTTTTGTACGCAAAAAAAAAAAATAAATCTGATATGTTACATTGTTTATTTATGTCAGCAATAATTGTGGATTTTATCTTTTATTTTTTACACTTTTTTATTTATTTATATAAAATTAAGAGTAAAAATAAATTTGTTCTATTAAATATTAATATCATAATTATAAGCAAA